>CM023201.3:2732901-3294223 GCA_004115045.4 Sinella curviseta | reverse complement strand
AATATAATCCCGGCTGCTACAGCAGTGGTTACAGAAAACCGGAACATTTTGGCCATCTAGAAAGTTGCTCAATTTTTTCATTTATCGCTTTTTGCGAATTAAAAACAGGGCTTTTCTTCCATGTCCTTATCAAATTGATATGAAATGAGAGAGTGAAAGCTAACAGAAAATTGCGAACACAACGGTTGATTGTATCGATTTTAAAACAACACTACAAAATAGATAAAAAAGATGAATAAGTTTGTCATTGGCTGTTTGATTTTATTCTGTACGATTGGGCTCAGAATGTCGAACGGAGTAACCTACCCCAACAATAAACTTGCGTGGGCGCCCGACAACACGACCCAAGTCGATTTAGTGGAGCCCAGTGCGGTTTGTGTCCTGTTGCTAATTGTACTCGTGCCGGGATATGCTGCCTTCATCTGGATGATTTTAGTGAAGGCACTTTTCATCTCTCACATAATAGGTAAGGGAACAAGAATTAGATATCGGACATTTCAGTGTCTAATTATATATATATATATAGAGAAGTAGAAATAATAATAAGTAAATAATTTCCATGTGTGCACACATAGGTAAAAAAGGTGACCGACGTTTAAATGAAACTAACCATTTAAATGAAAATATAAATAAATGACATCAATGGAAAAAATGTCACTCATTTTTATGTTGCTTACTTGCAGAGAATAAATTCCATGTTCCACCCGAACCGCCGGCGACACCACCAACAGTGACGTGTCCGCCGGAAGTAACCTGTCCTCCCCCGCCACCGGATGTAACATGTCCTCCCCCGCCACCGGATGTAACATGTCCTCCCCCGCCACCGGATGTAACATGTCCTCCCCCGCCACCGGATGTAACATGTCCTCCCCCGCCACCGGATGTAACATGTCCTCCCCCGCCACCGGATGTAACATGTCCTACCCCGCCACCGGATGTAACATGTCCTCCCCCTCCACCGGATGTAACATGTACTCCCCCGCCACCGGATGTAACATGTCCTCCCCCTCCACCGGATGTAACGTGCCCAACAATGAGCACCTGTGAACCATTCACAGAACCTCCTTTTACAAGCACGACAGAGATGCAAACAACACCGTATCCTGAATGTCAGCGCAAGGGATATTTCATAGTTGCAATTGACTCCTCTGCCTGTCAGAAGGTAGGGGAGTACAACATGGTTTTACAATTTGCATGGGAGCTAGCTAGCAGATTGGCAAATAGAAATGGACAACTTGGAGTTTTTCTCTTTTCATCTTCGGTTCATATCCTGTTTGAATTAAAAAATGGTGATATGACAAAACCACAAACCATTAAGCCCCTTATTTTAAACGCTCCTCATTTGCGAGGGGACACTGCGATTCATTTGGCAATACTGGAGGCCAGAAACCAGTTCCTCCACATAGCCGTCCGTCGATGTAAGCCTAAAAAAATGCTGATCATTACTGACGGCGGTTCCACGTCCCCAAAGGATGCTGTAACCGCAGCAGGCAACCTTCGTGCCGCTGATGTGGAGTTGTATGTCCTTGGCGTAGGAAAGAAAATAGACAAAACTCATCTCTTAGAACTTACTAGTAATGAAAAGGGCAACCTATTCCACGCGGTATATTTTAGTGAACTACGTGCCCTTTTGCTAGAAGTAAGCGACAAGCTAATTAACTCATAACGTCACCAGGAAATGAATTGTTGCCTCTATTGTACTGTAAGTCAGGCAAAATGACCATCAATATATATATATATATCACTATCATATATTTTACATACTTGCTTTTGTTAAAATAAAATGCATATAATTTTTCAAGGATGGTGGAGTAAAAGAGCGTAACTTATTTGTCACCAAGGAAAACGGGGATGCGCTCGCATTATGATGGCGATGATTGACTCTTGCCGAGAAAAAGGGAATGGTTGTTTCCTCTCTCAACCAAACTTCCAAGGCACTCCATAGACAATTCGTATATGGTCACCATACCGGATTATTTGAGTGCCAACTCAAAGAGAATTAATGCAGTTCAATTATGTCCTATTGTTAAATCGTATTCTAACGGGTTAGCATGGTACGCATTATACTTAAAATATATTTTCCATTGTGGCTTGAAGCAAAAACGTCTGGTTTGGCAGGACTCGGAGCGCATTCCTCTTTTCCTTCGTGACACATGAGTTTGCTTGTTTGCTCCAGCACCTTTGAGTATATTTGTAAAGCATTTCCCAACATATCTGCGTACGTTTTTGTGGTGCTGTAGCAATCTTCGACGAGGAGGTAGGTGCACGCGAAGTTCCATTAATGTCATAAACATATTTGTATCTATTATTTATGTAATCTTTGTGCTTATAAGCGGTGGCATAGTAATAAAATATCTGCCAGCAAAACACAAATGTCACTCGTGACATCCAAATCAACAATTCATTATTCTTAGTTTGTTTTATGAACTAAGGATTCAATTATACTTTTAATTAAGTAAGCCTCTGCAGAGGATTATAATTGTATGCAATCAGTTTAAGTTGATGGATGCAGTAATGCCTTGTACATGCTAATAAATAAGAACTGTTCAAAAAGAGGAGAACGTTTATCATATTGTCTGTAAGTATTGTTATTTTATATTGTTCCAATATTTGAAAAAATGTATGTAAAATTGAAGTTTATGCATCAACATGGAAATAAAATAATTAGCCACTGCTACCAAGTTTGTATACATTTCTCATGGAATCATATTACTACGCAATGCATTTAAGGATGTCAAATGAGCGTAGCGCAATGTATCCGTGAACTGGATGGGGAAAGAATGCCTCTCCATCAGAAAAATAACTGTAATACCCAATGTAAGTTTTCATCACTCCGTCACGATCGTCAGTTCCAACCGCCAAGTAATGCTTAAATGTGCCTGTTGGGGGCCGTCCTGCCGCAACATGCTTTTCGTCTAATTTCACCCGTCCGGAATACCTTACTAATTGGTAATCTCTTAACTTGGTCAGGGAAGGATTTGATACAGCGGTTGGCAGGGCGAATAACTCAATATGTTTGCTAATATAGTACACAGGTCCTTGCCAAGACGTAATTTGGCATAGTTTGTCGGCAAGCAGGAAAATGCCGGGTGTTATTTCCCCTTGAGTTCCGTAACCCCGGCACGCGTACATAGGCCCAGAGTCTCCCACCTGGCTTGCAAAATCCAGCAAATGGCTCCACATATCTGCACTCATATCATCCAATGGATACCACCTGTGGGCGTGACAACCTGCATATTTACAAATGCGCATATAGCTCAACTAGACCAAATGAACAAAAGTAATTAATATTTATAGACTATATGACAAGAGGATACAGTACCCTGGCAATTGTAGTACTGGTTGACTTTGTCTGCATCCAGCACCCCAAGGCCGTACTCGGGATATAGCGACCCTCCACAGGAAGTTACTCCGGACACTTTTGGCGTCCCGTCACAGCCACCTCGACATCCGTAACTCATCACGCTGTAGTAGTCGTACATATTAACCGTGGGTTTCTGGCCGGGTATGATGGGTGGCGGATTCTCGCAGTTTGGAAACGCCAAAAACTCGTCCCTGTCCATTCGACTCTGTTCATGCATCAAGCATAGACTGTGGAGCATTTCGTGCACCATTGTGGATGTCGTGGCGCAGTCCCAGCGTATTTGGAGGATTTGCCGTCTCTTTGTGTAACAAATTTCCGCCGAGCCGCAGTGGGAGGCGTTGTCGGTGGTTGCATATACAAATACGTAGCCAGTGTCCTGTGAGGACTTGGGCTCCCACCGAACGCATGTATGATTGTGGAAGTGCTCAACTGCCGTTAGAAATGTCGCCCGAAACTCATCTCCAAAGGTGATGTCGAATTCGTACGGGACCCGAGCGTTGGGCCAAATGTCCTTCGGATGCAGATTTGACCGTGCTGTTAAAAAACAATGTTTTGTATCAGAAAACTTTTTCTTTCTTTAATTTACCTGCCACGTGTGGTTATAATAATTTTTGTTTTATAACCATAATATTGAACTTACCAAGTGCTGTATCGTCCAAACCTCACCACATATCTGCACCACCGTTGTCTCCATCATGGCCGGATTCCGCAACATTAATTGCAATTTGTGGAATAGCACCAACTGCGAAATAAATTGAAAGGTACTTCAATACCCAAAACGGATGTTGAGCAGACATGTTGAGCTCCGGGGTTGAATGGCAGATGCTCGCGATGGAATACCTGGAGTATT
Source organism: Sinella curviseta (assembly GCA_004115045.4). Taxonomy (NCBI): domain Eukaryota; kingdom Metazoa; phylum Arthropoda; class Collembola; order Entomobryomorpha; family Entomobryidae; genus Sinella; species Sinella curviseta. The sequence goes on along the minus strand of CM023201.3, from coordinate 3,290,009 downwards.
TATATCAGTCGCCACCGCCAAATTCAAGACGACGACGACATAATATTAATTGGAATCAATAAACGCGTTGATACCGTATCAGTAATATTCCAAATTTTAATTGGGACGGCACTACTTACTATCACTTGTTCGCTTTTGTGATGAATCCATCTCCCCATTAAATTTTTATGACCAATTGAATGAGCAACACGGGGCCATAAATTGCTAATTAATCGTTGCATACATAAAGTGATGTCATCTATCTAGCAGAAAGCAATTGCAAATCTTAAACGTGCCTATAATGGCATCATCTGCGCTTATGTCATTACTAGTAAAAATGCTAAAGCCATAAATCAAAAAAATAATTATCGCCCAATCGGCGGCCTCAACTAAAGCTGCTAGACTTGTCACATTTTAAATGCTACACGCACAAATTTAAGTCAAAAATAGCAAAACATAAAATACAAGCCCGATCTTGCACTCCGATAAACTATTTTTAAAACTTTTTAATGGAATGATCGTCAGGGACAGTCAGTGCTGTGCCTAAATAGTTCCTTGTCGATGCCTTCAAATTCCAGGAGATATATTAAAGGAAACTACTATCTAATAAACTACTTGGGAATTATTTCCTTATTTATGAAATTAAGCAATTTTGGTTTTATGGTAATTTAATTTCTTATCACACTGCACAATCAAATTTATCAATCTGCACAATAATTGGAGATTCCTAAAAACTTAAAAGCGTGATGAAAAAAACTCAGGACCTAATGTAACACAAAGCAATTAAAATGAGGAAGGCGTGAATCTCATTGTTATTATAAGAAAGTTTACATTTTCTAATCAGTGTGTTCATCACCTTCCATCACTTGGTCGTAAAAAAATTTTTCTCTCTTTGAAGCCTCATATTTGGGGCCCCACATCAAATGGCGCTCCAAATATCCGCCCATTCTAAAAAGAACATAACATCCGTCCATTTAAACTACACATTTTTAAAACTACAATTAAAGATATAATTTCTTAATTGAAGCATGGATTAAATAAATAGTCAAACAAGAGAAAAAATAATAAACACGTACATTAAATGCATGTTTAGCTAACTAACCTAACCTAACTTAGCCAGAAAGATAGGTCAAGATATCGGAAGCCGCGTTAAATTCACATCGAGATAAATAGATTAAATATCGATTCACATCGAGATTAAATACAAGTTCAATTATAAATTACTCACTTTTTAACAAATTTTTACTGAACTTTTACACTCAACAGTGCTTTACTGTCATTTCTACCAATTGCATAAAAGAAATAGTAATCTTTCTCAACTTGCCCCAAAACAAAATTTTCAAAACTCAAATTTCCTGAATCCCAATTAAAGTTCATTACTCATACTTCCTCATATAGTATTCAGTAATAACTGCTCTTTAGCCTTAATGTTATAATTTTACGATAATTTTATCCCTGTCGAAAATAATTAGAGAATCGGAAATCTAAAAAGGCTGAACACGAGTGAAAACCTATACAAGAAACCGTTACCAAACCAGGATCATTAAAAATACAATATTTAATTAAGATAACCCTTGCAATTTTACGCAATTAAAAGTTTTCTACAAAGAGCTTTCTTAAATAATTTTGAGAGAGAGAAAACTTACTTCGATTTGAGTATTTTGAGTACTGATACAATCTTACTGTTATAATTTTACTATAATTCAATTCTTGTTTAAAATAATTAGGAATTCGTAAACTTAAAACGTGAGACACGGGAGGAAATCTCGAAGAGCTTTACAAAACCATAATTAATTAAAACTATGATAATTAATACAATTAAAATTTCCGCAGTTTTTAACAATGAATCTGTTAAACTATTTGAACTAGTTTAAATAATTAAATTAAACTTACAAAATAGTAATAACGATTAACAAAAACTCTGCTGGTGAGTTGACTGTTTTTGAAGATGAGGTGAAGATGACCGGACGGCGTTACTGGTTATCCGGGTGAAGGTTATCTTATCTTCTCCGTTCTTCTCCAGGAGCATAGAGATGATAAGATGGGTTTAGATTATCCGAAGCCCCGTTAAATTGAGCTCTAGACAAATAGAATAAAATGGATTAATGTGATGATAGAGTAATTTTTCTCACTGTGCCCCAAAAACTAATTTCGAGAGTTCAAAATTACCGGAAGGTAATTAAAGTTAACTACTCGTTATACATTATACCCTAACAGACTACAGAGGAATGGCTAAGCGATAACCTAACAGTTATAATTTTAGAGAAATTTAATTCTACACAATCGTATATTTAACAACGTGGAATGTATGGTAAACTTAACAAGCTTCGCGAAACCTTAATTGAAAACGTAAAACGAGAAAAGTTAACAAAATGGTGATTAGGGGATAACTTTAAATACTCAATCTTCTAAATTGAACAACTGAGACCAATTCTGAACTCACTCGAACAGTAGTTAACTAAACAGATAGTTTTAATGACAGAACAACGATCCTCCAAAAATTTCGAAAGCTTATAATTCCTGAACCGTAATTAAAGTTAATTACTCGTCATACCTAACGAACTATTGAGGAAAAATTTAATAATTACTCTACAAACTAATTGAATTGTTGTCTAAAATAATTAGAGATGCATAATTACTGGCACAAAAATTAGCTGCCTATTCTAGAAAGACAAAAGACCCCACATACCACTTAAATGTACATATTTTTAACCTTAAACAATTTATAGACAAATTAGCACTTAATTACAACAGCAATTAGTGAATAGTCTAAAGAGAAGATTACTTTTGGGTTAGAAGATGGATGACGGTGGCTGAGGTTCCCTCCAGAAAATTCCAAACCAAACCAATACCAAACCCCATCACTATTAATTAAAGCTTGTGAAATACAACATTTAGGTAAGATAATCTTTGCAATTTGAAACAATTACAAAAAAGCTATTAAATAAATTAGCTTGAGAGAGAAAAATTACTTTAGTTTGAGCACAATTAAAACTAACAATAATTAATGGCCACAGCAAACTTTAATGGAAGTCAACATAATTTTCTCACTGACCTTTTGCCCCATTCTCCCAGTCACAAATTGCTAATTAGTAAAGCTAAAAGAAACTGCTAAAACTCTATTAGTGCTCCTGTCCTTCTGATCTGTCATTTTTCTCACTGTCCCAAAAATATAATTTAGAAAATGCAAAATTCCTGGAAGTTAATTAAAATTAACTGTTCGTACTAACTAATGGAGCATTGAGAAATACATGCACTATAAAGTTACAGTTATTATTTTACCACAATTTAATTCTTACTTAAAATAATTAGGGTATCAAAAATTTAAAATACGCGAGACATGGAAGGAAATCCTAACAAGCTTCCAAAAATCGTGATTAATTAAAACTAGGATAATGTTCTACATGTTCTAAGTTTGAATTGCAAAAAAATGTACAGTTAAACTAGCAATAAATTAAAACAGCAATTAAATAAATAGTCTAAAGGAAACAAAACTACTTCCAAGTCGAGAATATTTAGAGAATCGTCACTCTAGAAACGCGTAACACGAACGAAAACCTATACATGAGCACGAGTTTCCAAATCATGATTATTAATTACAGTTGGAAAACACAATCTGTAATTATAGTAATTAAGATCAGCGTTATTGCTATTAATCATTTAAAAATTTTCTACAAAAAAACTTTCTTAAAGAAAAATAACTAAGGTTTGAGTATTTACAATAGGAATTAATGATAATTAAGAACTCCAGTAAACTTTTATGCAGTCCTCATTTTTTCCTCATTCACCTTCACTCTTTAAGCCTGTGACTAATTAGTAACGCTAAACTAAACTGCTAATTAAATTAGTGCTCATGTCCTACTGAACCCTGTTGAGCGAAAAATTAATTTTTCTCAGTTTGCCTCAAACAATAATTTCGTAAGCTCAAAAATCCTGGAAGTTAATTAAAGTTAATTTCTCGTACTACCTAATGGAGCATTGAGGAATGACTATTCTATAATCTAACAGTCATAATTTTACTATAATTTAATTCTTGTTTTAAGCAAGTTGTTTAAACTGATTAGGGAATCGTAAATTTAAAAACGAGAGACAAAAGACCAAGCCTTCCAAAAGCCGTAATTTCTTAAAACTTGGATAATAATTACAGTTGTAGGTACAGCTGTTTTAAATACTATCAGTTAAACTATGTTCGCTTGTTTATATAAACTTACAAAATAATAATTAATTACAAGTAACAAAAAACTCAGGGCTGGTGACTTGACTGCATTTAAAGATGACGACGAGACTTGCAGCGGCGGTTATCAGGATCAGCGGTTATCCCCTTCGTTGTTCTCCAGGAGCTTGAAGATGATAAGATGAGTCAGGTTACCGGAAGTGATGTTCAATTCAGATCTAGATAAGCAAATAAAAATCGATTAACGATGCTAAAAATTAAATTTTCTCATAATGCCCCATAACAATTTCGAAAGCTCAAAATTGCTGGAAGGCAATTAAAGTTAACTACTCTTTATACAAAATAGAATATAAAAGAATGTTTAAGCTACAACCTAACACCTTTAATTTTACATTAACTTAATTTTTGTACAAAATAATTAGAGATTCAAGAATTTTAAAACGAGGAGCTGGAGAGGAAGACAATGGCTTTAAAAAACCGTAAAAATCAATTAAAAAACTGGGAACATTGATAAAAATGATATTATGATAATTTTAAATACTCTATTAATTAGCAGAAGTTAAGAGAAAGGATTACAATAAAATGTTTTAGGATAATTATTTGGTATTGATTTTGGGAAAAAGGCGTCTCATCCACCTCCACATCCTCGCGTCATCTCCTCGAATCTTGTACCGGGTAAGAACCAGAAAGGCGCACATTTCTCCTGGGGTCATCAGCGGTTATCTGACCCTTCTGCGGTTGACCTGTTGACCTTTAACGGCTGGAGTTAATGGCGGCGAAAAAGAGCTTCAAGTTCCTTTTCAAAACTGCACAAAAAGGAATTAAAAATAATACTAAATTTTTTTAACGAGCTAATTATCATTATATTTAATTAGTTTTAGACATTTTGCAGTAATAACTAGCCTTGTCAATTGGCTAATTAATTAATATCACTGACATTATTTACAGTTAATCAGTGGAACAATTTTTAATGCACTTCCACTCAACTCAAAACACTGTTTGTGCTGCTACTGTTTTGTTTTCACTTTTCTCTCATGAAAAACCTTCCCGCCCTCCAAACTCAAAATATTTTCCTCTATGATCGCCCACGGGTGCACACTAGCAGAAAGACAGCTTGTGGTGACATATAATTAATTAAATTTAAATTAAAATTTTAGCGAAACTAGTTACTTAATTTTGAAAAACCAAAGTGTAAACATTATAAGAAGCTGATAAGCTACAAGATAAGATATTGAAACAAATGGAACCTGAGCATCAACGGTATCAAAAAACCAGATTAGTAAATTTTTGGGGATGCTTCTCATATTTTATCCCATTACCCCCTGGAGAAATAGGTGAGGGGGTAGATCTGTGGAGGATCTTGAAGCCCGTTTCAGGAGCGTTCGAATGACATATTACACGACTGGGTTTGGTGTATTTTGGAGGAAACGCTTTCGCCTCCTCGACATTTTTCGCCTTCACATCCACATTTTAATTTAATTTCTCAGAACCCCATTAAAATTTTAACTACTGGATGTACATATTTTTTTAAAATAAAAAACTGGCAAATGTGGAAAAAGAGATTTAAAGAAATTTACATACTAACTACTCGAAATACCTAACAAACTATTGAGGAATGACTGCTCTAAGAAAAATTCTTGTCTAAAATAATAAGAAAAAAAAATAATTAAAGCCGTAACGGCAAAATCCTCAAGGAGCTATCTAAATCGATTAAAAACATTACAATGTTCTTATAATTAGAATAATATTAAATACCATTTTTAAATTAGACCAAACAGTTTCTTCTTCCGTTTCCTCCAAAAGGTCGAATAAATCCGTTTCCACTTCTGAGTGTCGTTTTGGGGACATTTTTTAATTGCCCATTCTAAAAAGAACATTCATAAAAATAAACTTTTACACTTCAATTTGAAACAAATAATCTGTTAAAATTAAATCAAAATAACAATCAAATAATCAATCCAAATGGTATAATTACTTGGGAATTGTGATGTATGAGGATGGAGGTTTCCTTGAGTCAACTGAATTCCTCCATGTCACAGGTCTCGAGTAACTGCAAAATAACAATTAGTTATCAGTCAGCAAGGTTTTAAAGCAGTTTCACTCAACACTCGTTAAACAGTGTAGCTAAAACTACCATTTATACTAATTGGCCAACATAATCAGTAACTTTTTTCACAGTGCCCCAAACTTAATTTCGAAAGTTCAACTATCCTAAACCGAAATTAAAGTTAACTGATCATGCTCCATAATGTAGCATGGAGAAATAGATTGGCATTAACCTAAAAGTAATAATTTTAAGGAAATGTAATTCTTGTTTAAGATGATTAGAGAATCGTATTTTTTTTTCAAAAAAACGAGGGAAATTGCCGACACGACACGACAATGATGACAAAAAATAAAATTTCTAAAACTCAAATTTCCTCAATCCCCATTAAAGTTAACTGCTCGTACAAACTATTGTAGGATTCAGTAATAACGACGCTTCTACCTAACGGTTATAAGTTCAATGACAAATTATTGGTCTCTGCGTGCACCAAGATATAATTTCGAGACCTCAAAATTCCTGAACACTAATTAAAGTTAACGACCCATTCTACCTATTGGAGTATCAAGGAACAACTCCGCTATAATCCTACAATTATAATTTATCAAAAAATTACTTCTTGTTTACAACAAATTAGGGAATCATAAATTTAAAAAAAAAGTGGAACATGGGAGGAAACGCCAAAAAGGTTCCAACACCCGGAATTAATTAAAACTAGGGTAATTAATGCAATTGCAAGCATATAAGACAGTTTAAAATACTAAATTTGTTAAACTAGTTGAAATTCTTGAAATAAATAGATAAATGACTGGACTAAACTTACAGAATATTGATTACAATTAACACCTTCACCAGGAGCATACACATGATACATAATGACATAATAGGAATTCAGGAACTTTCCAAAAAACTGAACTAATCAACTAAAAGACTAGGAAAATTAATAAAACAATTTAATTAGAATAATTTTAAATATTATCCTCTTTAGCAGAATTTTTAGTGTAATTAGAATAAATAGTTTTCGGACAATTACTTGCATTGATTTTGGGAAAGGTGCATTGCCTCCTCCTCCGCCGCCACCTCCACATGCTCCCGTCAGCTCCTCCAATCTTGTACTGGGAGGGAAACATGGAGGATCGCAATTTCCCTGGAGTTATCAGCGGTTATCTTCGCACCTTCTAGGTTGACTTTTTGACCTTTTAACGGCTTGAGTTAGCGGCGTCAGAATTTCAGCTCCTTCTCAACCTGCACAAAAAAATGAATAAAAAAACAAAACTGAATATTGTGCACGAGTTAATGATTATATTATAATTAACATTTAGCATATTTATCAGTAACTACTCTTGTTAATTATCCAATTAATAACACGCAAAAATTAATAACTTAATTAACCAGTGGTCCAGTTTTGAATGAATGCTCTTTCTCTCGCAACTCAAAACACAGCACTGTTTTTGCTGTTGTTGTTTTGTTTTCCTTTTTCTCCTCAGAAAAGCCTTCCCGCCCTCCAATCTCAAAATATGTTGCTCTATGAGCACAAACAAGTACGCAGTTGCAAATCTCACAAACTCTTCTCTTGCCGGCTTGGATGAACAAAGACTTTTTGCATGAGAACAAAGCAACCAAAAAACTCGACTTGGCCATGATCGTGCCGCATAAGATTTGTGAGGTCATTTTAAGGTCAAATGTTACCGTTTTTAGCGGACACAAGGATTTTAAATAATTGTGTGGTTTTTTGTTACCCGGCTTAGGATTCAAGCAATTGATATTTCAGTACAAGGGGTTTTGCTTGGCATGCTTGCCAACCCCAAAGGTCAACGGGAGGGATCGGTTGAAAGCCCTTACCAGGTCGAATATTTGAACTGATAACAAATTGCAGATGATATATCATTCGACTCGTCAGGATTGTAACGCATGGACCGCTAAGTTTTAACGGTAAAAAAATATGAAACTTTTACGTTTGTGTGTCTTAACAAATGTGTTTGCCGAAGTACTGTATATTTTGTAGGTTTTTCACAAGAACCTAGTTATTGTAATTGTCATGGATACTAAATAGCACAACCAATACAAATTCTTAGTGTTGCAATTTACAGAACAACATATATTTCATACGTTTATAATATCGTTGAAATGAGTCGAGTGTCAAGTACATCGGCGTGCATGCACAATGTTCTACTTATGACAAGTCGCTGCAGACAAGACCTCCTGGGGTGTCAATAATTACATGCTTATTAAGTTTTAATGTGGTCGCAAAACTAATCGATGGGGCGGACAGATGCAAGCAAAGTATTTTGCACACTTGTCTCAACTCGAGAAAAAATAATATCTACATAATAGCGCGGATCGGAGTAAAAACAAATGTAAACAAACTTCCTTTTCTTAATTCGCGTGACTTTATTACATTTTGGCTGTCGACCCATTGTATCAGTGTGAGCTGGTGAACGAAAAAGATAAAAAAAATCTTTCAGGAAATATTACGTAAAAAAACATTACAATGATGGTATGGTATTGATGATGAGCTATATGCAGTGAAAGATGTAAAACTAAGGTTGACATCTGTATTTTGATGAATGAGATGGCCAATTTCTAATGTGATGGCAGCATTCGTGGGGATAGCATAGTACTCTGAAGCTTCATTTGGCATGTTGTTTACTGCAAATTGATTTCTAAAAAAAACATTTTATGAGGGTGTGCTGACAAACCAATTACGGTTGAATGGTCTCAAGAAAATACATCATTTGTTGCATGCAGCTTCTTTTACGGTTTTGATCTTGAGGATGGGAGAAAACTATCCCCTATCATTTGCCTTCCCCGTTACCTGTATCAGTTGTTTGAATGCATGCAAAAATAATCCTCTGTAGACCGGCTACTTAACTACGTAGCTGAAATATGCCAAGAAAGGTTGCGATTGAGAAACGCAGCACCAGGGTGAAATGCTGCAAAAAATGTCCCAGGGTATGTTACTGTCTCAACGAATGTTGAACAATGTTCGGTTTGCGATCTGCTCACGGAGCATGTGCTCGTGCACGCGGGGAACAGACGGACGGACAAGCACTGCAACATACTAATTCATAGGACAGATACAATTTTATTTTTTATTTTATCAGAGTATGCATTAGTTCAGGCCAATGTGCAAATATTTTTTGTGTATTTACGTTACTGTAGCTCACAAGATTTTGCTTGATTGCTTCAATGATCTGGTCATCATGGTGCACCATGAAAATTATTTTACTTTACTTGTTTCTGATTTCATTGCAATGAAGCATCCATACACTTTGTTTGAATACCACGGGACTATGAAAATTTCACCGCTGCTTCACAGTAACCGTCAGAACCCTTGAGATGACAGATCGTGCAGTTCAGTCAGAGATTGTCTTTTTTTAGAAATTGACAAATTAGATTAATCACCGAGTGTCAATCTTGTAAAACAACTTCAGGTAAAGTTGCAAAAAAAAATCTCTCAGAGTGCCCCATATTAATATAATCCCGGCTGCTACAGCAGTGGTTACAGAAAACCGGAACATTTTGGCCATCTAGAAAGTTGCTCAATTTTTTCATTTATCGCTTTTTGCGAATTAAAAACAGGGCTTTTCTTCCATGTCCTTATCAAATTGATATGAAATGAGAGAGTGAAAGCTAACAGAAAATTGCGAACACAACGGTTGATTGTATCGATTTTAAAACAACACTACAAAATAGATAAAAAAGATGAATAAGTTTGTCATTGGCTGTTTGATTTTATTCTGTACGATTGGGCTCAGAATGTCGAACGGAGTAACCTACCCCAACAATAAACTTGCGTGGGCGCCCGACAACACGACCCAAGTCGATTTAGTGGAGCCCAGTGCGGTTTGTGTCCTGTTGCTAATTGTACTCGTGCCGGGATATGCTGCCTTCATCTGGATGATTTTAGTGAAGGCACTTTTCATCTCTCACATAATAGGTAAGGGAACAAGAATTAGATATCGGACATTTCAGTGTCTAATTATATATATATATATAGAGAAGTAGAAATAATAATAAGTAAATAATTTCCATGTGTGCACACATAGGTAAAAAAGGTGACCGACGTTTAAATGAAACTAACCATTTAAATGAAAATATAAATAAATGACATCAATGGAAAAAATGTCACTCATTTTTATGTTGCTTACTTGCAGAGAATAAATTCCATGTTCCACCCGAACCGCCGGCGACACCACCAACAGTGACGTGTCCGCCGGAAGTAACCTGTCCTCCCCCGCCACCGGATGTAACATGTCCTCCCCCGCCACCGGATGTAACATGTCCTCCCCCGCCACCGGATGTAACATGTCCTCCCCCGCCACCGGATGTAACATGTCCTCCCCCGCCACCGGATGTAACATGTCCTCCCCCTCCACCGGATGTAACATGTACTCCCCCGCCACCGGATGTAACATGTCCTCCCCCTCCACCGGATGTAACGTGCCCAACAATGAGCACCTGTGAACCATTCACAGAACCTCCTTTTACAAGCACGACAGAGATGCAAACAACACCGTATCCTGAATGTCAGCGCAAGGGATATTTCATAGTTGCAATTGACTCCTCTGCCTGTCAGAAGGTAGGGGAGTACAACATGGTTTTACAATTTGCATGGGAGCTAGCTAGCAGATTGGCAAATAGAAATGGACAACTTGGAGTTTTTCTCTTTTCATCTTCGGTTCATATCCTGTTTGAATTAAAAAATGGTGATATGACAAAACCACAAACCATTAAGCCCCTTATTTTAAACGCTCCTCATTTGCGAGGGGACACTGCGATTCATTTGGCAATACTGGAGGCCAGAAACCAGTTCCTCCACATAGCCGTCCGTCGATGTAAGCCTAAAAAAATGCTGATCATTACTGACGGCGGTTCCACGTCCCCAAAGGATGCTGTAACCGCAGCAGGCAACCTTCGTGCCGCTGATGTGGAGTTGTATGTCCTTGGCGTAGGAAAGAAAATAGACAAAACTCATCTCTTAGAACTTACTAGTAATGAAAAGGGCAACCTATTCCACGCGGTATATTTTAGTGAACTACGTGCCCTTTTGCTAGAAGTAAGCGACAAGCTAATTAACTCATAACGTCACCAGGAAATGAATTGTTGCCTCTATTGTACTGTAAGTCAGGCAAAATGACCATCAATATATATATATATATCACTATCATATATTTTACATACTTGCTTTTGTTAAAATAAAATGCATATAATTTTTCAAGGATGGTGGAGTAAAAGAGCGTAACTTATTTGTCACCAAGGAAAACGGGGATGCGCTCGCATTATGATGGCGATGATTGACTCTTGCCGAGAAAAAGGGAATGGTTGTTTCCTCTCTCAACCAAACTTCCAAGGCACTCCATAGACAATTCGTATATGGTCACCATACCGGATTATTTGAGTGCCAACTCAAAGAGAATTAATGCAGTTCAATTATGTCCTATTGTTAAATCGTATTCTAACGGGTTAGCATGGTACGCATTATACTTAAAATATATTTTCCATTGTGGCTTGAAGCAAAAACGTCTGGTTTGGCAGGACTCGGAGCGCATTCCTCTTTTCCTTCGTGACACATGAGTTTGCTTGTTTGCTCCAGCACCTTTGAGTATATTTGTAAAGCATTTCCCAACATATCTGCGTACGTTTTTGTGGTGCTGTAGCAATCTTCGACGAGGAGGTAGGTGCACGCGAAGTTCCATTAATGTCATAAACATATTTGTATCTATTATTTATGTAATCTTTGTGCTTATAAGCGGTGGCATAGTAATAAAATATCTGCCAGCAAAACACAAATGTCACTCGTGACATCCAAATCAACAATTCATTATTCTTAGTTTGTTTTATGAACTAAGGATTCAATTATACTTTTAATTAAGTAAGCCTCTGCAGAGGATTATAATTGTATGCAATCAGTTTAAGTTGATGGCTGCAGTAATGCCTTGTACATGCTAATAAATAAGAACTGTTCAAAAAGAGGAGAACGTTTATCATATTGTCTGTAAGTATTGTTATTTTATATTGTTCCAATATTTGAAAAAATGTATGTAAAATTGAAGTTTATGCATCAACATGGAAATAAAATAATTAGCCACTGCTACCAAGTTTGTATACATTTCTCATGGAATCATATTACTACGCAATGCATTTAAGGATGTCAAATGAGCGTAGCGCAATGTATCCGTGAACTGGATGGGGAAAGAATGCCTCTCCATCAGAAAAATAACTGTAATACCCAATGTAAGTTTTCATCACTCCGTCACGATCGTCAGTTCCAACCGCCAAGTAATGCTTAAATGTGCCTGTTGGGGGCCGTCCTGCCGCAACATGCTTTTCGTCTAATTTCACCCGTCCGGAATACCTTACTAATTGGTAATCTCTTAACTTGGTCAGGGAAGGATTTGATACAGCGGTTGGCAGGGCGAATAACTCAATATGTTTGCTAATATAGTACACAGGTCCTTGCCAAGACGTAATTTGGCATAGTTTTTCGGCAAGCAGGAAAATACCAGGTTTAATTTCCCCTTGGGTTCCGTAACCCCGGCAAGCATAAATAGGTCCAGTGTCTCCCACCTTGCTGGCAAAATCCAGCAAATGACTCCACTTCTCTGCACTCATATGTTCCAATGGATACCACCTGTGGGCATGACAACCTACCATATTTACAAATGCATGTTATAGCTCAACCAAACCAAATGCACAAAAATATTTAATATTTATAGATTATATGACAACACGGTACTGCACCCTGGCAATTGTAGTACTGGTTGACTTTATCTGCATCCAGCACCCCAAGGCCGTACTCTGGAAAATGAGAGCCTCCACAGGATCTTACTCCGGACAATTTTGGCGTCCCGTCACAGCCACCTCGACATCCGTAACTCATTACGCTATAGTAGTCGTACATATTAGACGGGGGTTTCTGACCAGATATGATGGGTGGCGGATTCTCGCAGTTTGGAAACGCCAAAAACTCGTCCCTGTCCATTCGACTCTGTTCGTGCATCAGGCACAGAGTGTGGAGCATTTCGTGCACCATTGTGGATATCGTGGCGCAGTCCCAGCGTATTTGAAGGATTTGCCGTCTTTTTGTGTAACAAATTTCCGCCGAGCCGCAGTTGGAGGCGTTGTCGGTGGTTGCATATACAAATACGTAACCAGTGTCCTGTGAGGACCTGGGCTCCCACCGAACGCATGTATGATTGTGGAAGTGCTCCACGGCTGTTTGAAATGTCGCCCGAAAGTCCTCCCCAAAGGTTATGTCGAATTCGTACGGGACCCGAGCGTCGGACCACAGGTCCTTCGGATGCAGATTTGACCGTGCTGTAAAAAACCAATGTTTTGTATCAGAAAACTTTTTCTTTTTTAAATTGACCTGTAACGTGTGGTTATAATCATTTTTGTTTTATGAAACATAATAATGCACTTACCAAGTGCTGTATCGTCCAAACCGCACCACATATCTGCACCACCATTGTCTCCAGGATGGTTGGATCCTACCACATTAAGTGCAATGTGTGGAATAGCACCAACTGAGAAATAAATTGAAAGGTACTTCAATACCCAAAACGGATGTTGAGCAGACATGTTGAGCTCCGGGGTTGAATGGCAGATGCTGGCGATGGAATACCTGGAGTATTTATATCAGTCGCCACCGCCAAATTCACGACGACGACGACATAATATTAATTGGAATCAATGAAAGCGTTGATACCGTATCAGTAATATTCCAAATTTTAATTGGCTCCGCAATAAATGCTATCACTTGTCTGCTTTTGTGATGAATCCATCTTCCCAATTAATTGTTATGACCAATTGAATGAGCAACACGGGGCCATAAATTGCTAATTAATCGTTGCATACACAAAGTGATGTCATCTATCTAGCAGAGAAGCAATTGCAAATCTTAAACGTGCCTATAATGGCATCATCTGCGCTTATGTCATTGCTAGTAAAAATGCTAAAGCCATAAATCAAAAAAAAAATTATCGCCCAATCGGCGGCCTCAACTAAAGCTGCTAGACTTGTCACATTTTAAATGCTACACGCACAAATTTAAGTCAAAAATAGCAAAACATAAAATACAAGCTCGATCGTGCACTCCGGTAAACTATTTTTAAAACTTTTTAATGGAATGAGCCTGAGGGACAGGACAGGATATATATTAAAGGAAACTTCTCAGACTATCTAATAAACTACTTGGGAATTATTTTCTTATTCAGGACCTTAAGCAATTTTGGTTTTATGGTAATTTAATTTATTTATCACACTGCACAATCACATTTATCAATCTGCACAATAATTTGAGATGCATAAAAACTTAAAAGCGTGATGAAAAAAATTCAGGACCTAATCTAACACAAAGCAATTAAAATGAGGAAGCCGTGAATTTCATTGTTATTATAAGAAAGTTTACATTTAATCTAATCAGTGTGTTCATCACCTTCCATCACTTGGTAGTAAAAAATTAGTTCTCTCTTTGGAGCCTCATATTTTGGGCCCCACATCAAATGGCACTCCAAATATCCGCCCATTCTAAAAAGAACAAAACATCCGTCCATTAAAAGTACACATTTTTAAAACTACAATTAAAGATATAATTTCTTAATTTAAGCATGAATTAAATAAATAGTCAAACAAGAGACAGAATATAAAATTTGTACATTAAATGCATGTTTAGCTAACTAACCGAACCTAACTTTTAAAACGAAAAAATCTTTTTTATTCAAATTCCTTGCCCCAAAAATATAATTTTGAACGCATTAAATACCTGCAACATAATTACGTTAATAACCACTTGTAAATACTACCCAATGCAGCATTGAGAAATAAATTGTGGCAGTTTTAAATACTCCCTGATAAACTATTTTAACTTGCTTAAATAAATACATGAATGATTAAACTAAAGTTACAAAATATTAATTAGAATTACAATTAACAAAAAACTCCATGCTGGCGAGGTGACTGCTGTTAAAGGTGTCGACGAGACGTTCAGCGGCGGTTATCCGGGTGAAAGGTTATCCTCTCCGTTCTTCCCAGGAGCAGGAAGATAGGTCAAGATATCGGAAGCCACGTTAAATTCACATCGAGATAAATAGATTAAATATCGATTAATGAGACGCCAAACAAAACTAGGTTTTCTCCCTTTGCCCCAAAATATAATTTGGAAAGCACAAATTTCCTGGAAGATAATTAAAGTAAATAACTCAAACTCCCTAATGACCTACAAGGAATGTTTAAGCTACAACCTAACAGTTTTAATTTAACATTAATTTAATTGTTGCCACAAATAATTAGAAACTCGTGACTATTTAAAGGATGGACGTGAGCGGAATTCAGGAACTCTCCAAAAAACTGTACTAATCTACCAACTGACTGGGAAAAATTAATAAAAAATGTAATTAAGATAAATTTTAAATGCTCCCTTTAGAACATAATTTAAAAAGGATTAAAATAAATAGTTTTAGGATCAGAATTACTTGCTGGGATGAAGCATGATCGAAGAGGAGGATGGCAAGAATGAAGGCCAGTTTTGGAGGACGTGGAGGGCCATTTTCCTCCAAGCGACTGGTAACCGTAGCTGAGGAAGCACACGTGCTTTCGAATGAGAGGTCGCTCAGGAGCACAAGCAATTTTGTAAAATACGGTTCCTCCGCCCCACCTCCAAATCCTCTCGTCAACTCCAAAAATGTCGCTCATTCCGTCGGCGACTCTTCCGTCTCCACTTAGTTTTTAGCGCAGCTCCTTTAAAGATTCGCTCCATGTCAAAGGTCACGTGACACTGCAATCAAACCAAACTTTTAAAATAATCACTAATCATGCTTTAAAAAATGCACAGCTAATTAAAAAATGATTTACACTTTACAGAAAGGAAGACATTAAAATCACAGCATTTAATTAAATACACTACATTAACTAGTTACCTGCCTTTTTAGCTGAATCAAGTCACAAAAATTAATTAATCAGTTATGTAATTAGTGAGTGGTCCAATTTTAAATGCATTATCTGAAACCAAAACAAACTAGGTTCTGTAAGAAAACATAAAGAGGTAGCACTTTAGCAAACACTTTTGTTTAAAAGCTAGAAAAACGAAAAAGTTTCAAAACGTCTTGACCGTTAAACGGTGACCTTTTACCCCAAAATGACCTCAGGACTATGTGCTACATTCATGGACGAATCGAATGATATGTCACTTGCTATTTGACCTCGTAACGGTTTTTAACCGTTGCCGTTGCCATATGGGGTTGGCAAGCATGAAGCAGTCAGAAATTCTTGGCAGGAGAGCATAAAACAAAAAAAAATATTTTAAATCGCCGTTACCGTTAAACGATAACCTTTGACCTCAAAATGACCTCAGATCTATGCGTTATGTTCATAGACGAGTCGAATGATATGCGACTTGACATATGTTCCCATTGAAAAAAAATTGACCTTGTAACGATTTCTAACGGTTGCCGTTGAGCTAGAGGGTTGAAAATCAATGGGGCCCGTCCCTATGGGCTTAGGAACCCATTGCAAAAAACAGATTTCAAAAATTCGTCTCCGTTCGAAAGATATCGCGTGGACGGACGGACGGACAGACACACAGAACGAAATTATAAGTTAGCACTAAAGTGCTACCTAACAAAGTGCTTTTGCTCTTGTTTTCTTTTCATGTTTCACAATTGAAAATCCTTCCCGCCACCAAAACTCAAAAAATTTGGTCGATGATTGCATCCGAATGCACACTAGCACTAAGAATGACAGGTAATTAATTCAATTAAAATTATAGTACAACTACTTGCTACATATTTTGATAAATTAAAGTGGAAACCTTATCCAAAGATGATTATGTACAAGATAAGCTATCGAAGAATAATGTCACTTCAGCATCAAGGGCTTCTAGAAGCAGATACGTAATTTTTGGGGAACGCTCCTCATGTTTTACTCCATAACCCCCTGGGGAAATACAGAAGTGAGTAGTTCTGTACAGGATCGTGACGCCCGTTTCCGGAGCTTTCGAATGACATATTACACGACCGGGTTTAGTGTATTTTGGGGGAGACGCTTTCGTCTCATCCTCATTTTTCCCAAAATAAAATTTCGAAAACTCAAAATTTGCTGAACCCCAATTAAAGTTAACTACTAACTAAACCTAACGAACTATTGAGGAACGACTACGCTACTAACTTGCAATTATAATTTTACAACCATTTAATTCTTGTCCCAAATAATTAGAGAATCGTAAATTGTTTTTACAAAAAACGTGAGGGAAATTACCGAAAAGAGCTACTGTATAAAGCGAAACTTAATTAAAACTATAACAAAATGCATATAATAATAAGGACACTGCTAACTACCAGTATTTTAATTATTCCAATCAGTAGAGCAATTAAATAAATAGTCTAAAGTTAAAAATTACTGGGTATGATGAAGATGATGGTGATGGCGGCGGAGGTTCACTCCAGAATTCCTTCATGTCAACGGTGACGACTCACTGAAAAAAGAAAATTAAGTATTTGTCATCCAATTTATCAAGATATTTAACTCAACGCTCACTCAGCAGTTTAATTTGATATCATCAATTCTAATTGATTTAACAAATGATAATCTTTCTCAGGGTGCCCCAAAGTAAAATCTCGAAAGCTCAAAATTGCTGGATAGCAGTTAAAATTAACTGCTCGTCCAACCTAACAGAATATAAAGGAATAATTACGCTACAAACTAACAGTTGTAATTTTACAAAAAGTTAATTCTTATCGAAAATAATTAGAGAATCATTAATACTTTTTTTTAAATTAACTACCCACTCCAAAGAGACAAAGAGCTAATACATGTCAATTAAATTAAATGTACACATTTTTAATATATAATTTTAAACAATATAAGTAACATCAGACATCAACAGTTAATTAAAACAGCAATTAAATAAATAATCTAAAGAGAACAAAATTACTTTTTTGTTTGAAGATGCATGATGAAATAGCGGTGGACGTTTCCTCCAGAAAGAATTCCTCCTCCATGGCAACGCCACGAGTCACTGCAAAAAAAATAATCATCAGCCAATTAATTAATTGTTTAAATATTTAACTCATTCAGTAGTATCTTTTTCCCTTTATTTCTCCTAATTAATGAGCGATTATGGGAAACTACAACCTTTCAAGTAAAATTTTGAAAACTCAAATTTTCTGTGAAGCTCAATTAAATTTAACGACTCGCACTAACTAATGGACATTGAGGAATAAGTAGGGCATAGCCTAACAGTTCCAATTTAACAGAAATTTAACTCTTGTTTAAAAAAATGGGGAATCATATGACTTTTAAAACATGAGACGTGAGAATAAATCTAGTGGAGCTTCAAAAAACCGTAATTAATTAAAATTAGGAGAATTACTACAATTTTGATTACGACAATTTTAAATGCGGCGGTTATCCTCTCCGTTGTACTCCAGGTGTATTAAGATGTCAGGTCTTCCTTACTGTGCCCAAAAAAATAATTTCGAACGCTCAAAATTCATCGACGATGATTAAAGTTAACTACTCGAACATCCTTAAATGTACTATGTAGGAATTTTTAATCTATTACCTAACAGTTATAATTTTGCACTAATTAAATTATTGTGTATTGTC
The DNA here is from genome assembly GCA_004115045.4 of Sinella curviseta. NCBI lineage: Eukaryota > Metazoa > Arthropoda > Collembola > Entomobryomorpha > Entomobryidae > Sinella > Sinella curviseta. The sequence goes on along the minus strand of CM023201.3, from coordinate 3,271,206 downwards.
CCAAATATTTGAAAAGTCGGGAACTTGGACAAAGGAGGAATATGATTTGGATTCAAGAGCACTTTCCAAAAATAAACTGAACTATTCAACTGAAATACTAGGAAATGTAATACACAAATAAATTAGGATAATTTCAAGTACTCTCATCTTTAGCATTTGTAGGGAAATTAGAATAAATAGTTTTAGCATAATTAACCTACTTGCTTTGATTTTCGGAAAGGTATTTTATCCTCCTTGGCCGCCACCTCCACATGCTCCCGTCAAGTCCTCCAATGTTGTACCGGGAGGGAAACAAGGGGGATCGCAATTGGAGTTATCAGTTATTATCCTAGGGCCCTTCTTGGTTGACCTTTTGACATTTCAACGGCTTCAGTTAGCGGCGCCGGAACTTCAGTTCCTTCTCAACCTGCACAAAGACATCAATAAAAAGCAAAACTGAATATTGGGAACGAATTTGATTAAATTTAATTAATATTAGGCATATTTAGCAGGACCTACTCTTGTTAATTACCAAATTAATAGCACACAATATATAATCAGTTGAACAATCAGTATATAATCAGTAACCAATAGTAGTACAGTTTTGAATGCACTCTCTCTCAACTCAAAACACTGCACTGTTTTTGCTGTTGTTGTTTTGTTTTGATTTTTCTTCTGAGAAAACCCTTCCCGCCCTCCAATCCCAAAATATTTTGCTCTATGAGCGCAGACAAGTACGCAGCTGCAAATCTAACAAACTATTCTCTTGTGGGCTTGGATGAACAAAGGCTTTTTGCATGAGAACAAAGTAACCGAAATAACTCGACTGGCCATGAGCGTGCCGCATAAGATTTGTGAGGTCCTTTAAGGTCAAATGTTACCGGTTTTAGCGGACACAAGGATTATAAATAACTGTGTTGTTTTTTGTTATCCTGCTTCAGTTTCCAGCAATTGACGTTTCAGTACAAGGGGGTTTGCTTGGCATGCTTCCCAACCGCAAAGGTCAACGGCAACGGTTAAACACCTTACCAGGTCGAATATTTGAACTGATAACAAAAAACAAATCATATTTCCTTCGACTCGTCTATATTGCAACGCATGGACCGCTACGTTTCAACGGTTAAAAAAGTTATGAAACTTTTACATTTTTGTGTCCTAACAACAGTGTTTGCTGAAGTGCTGTATATTTTGTAGGTTTCTCACAAGATCCTAGTTATTTTAAGTGTCATGCATATTAAATATCAGAACAAATACAAGTAGTTAGTTTTGCAAGTGACAGAATAACGTGTATTGCATACGTTTATAATATCTTTGATATGACTCGAGTGTCAAGTACAGTCGTGTACATGTACATTGTTCTAATTATGGCAAGACGCTACAGACAACACCTCCTGGGGTGTCAAGAATTACATAGTGCGGCAGACAGATGCAAGCAAAATATTTTATACGCTTGTCTCAACTCGAGAAAAAATAATATTTTTAATATATCAACTTAAAATATCGGAGCAACAAGGATCGGAGTAAAAACAGATGTAAACAAACTTCTTCTTTTTTAATTCGCGTGACTTTATTACATTTTGGTTGTAGACTGCAGCGTCTGCTGGCCTGGTGCGGTACTTGATGCTAGTTCAGTTTTATCTTCACACAGAATAGCCACACAGGAATCTTGATCTCGGTAACTCTCGTCAGCTACTCACTAATGACTGACAGATTATTAAATAATATGCTGAACAATTGACACTTGACGAAGTATTTAATTTTAAAGAACAATTACTTTATTTAACGCGATTAAGATAAATAACTGAAAAATATTGTACTACTGTATTGAGATGGTGTTCATCTCACAAAAATTCCTATTCCAGACACAGACTGGACTCTGACTCTCTTCATAACTTACGTACGACTCGATCGCGACTCTAATGACGACTCACTGGAATTCCTCCGCTCCTGTCCTTCCCATGTCCTTTCTCTGGTTGTCTGCTGCATTGGCTTTTGGATGATGTTCTCCTCGCGGTGCTGAGTTGGCATTCATTAAAAGAACGCGGCATTAACTTTTGTACGCTGTCTCCTGACATCGGCGAGTAGATGGTGCTTGGCTTGCTGACCGTTTCCTCTTGTCTGGTGGAAGCGTAACGATAAGCGTTACAATCTCCTCCCTCAAAAGTAGTGTTGGGGGATGAAAGCTCCTCCGCCAAAAGAAATATCTTGGCTTTCTTCAACTTTTTGTTCTGACGGTAATTAAATTGCCGTCTTTTCCTCTGGTAATTATTCGAGACTGGAGAAAGCTTCCGTCGCGGTTTTGGTTCTTTCTTCTCTTTCTCTCTGTATAACTTTAAAGGGCGTGCTTCCTGCAGACGTGGTGGTCTTCTTGGTGGATTTGATATCCACTTTTTCTTCATCAACGGGAGTTTGAGGAGTGATGATGTGTCTCGTTTATATGTATACTTGTTCTCTTGCTTGTAACACGAGATTTCAGCTTCCATGATCTCCTCCGGCGGCGCATGTAGTTCGATCATGTCCTCCTCCCAAGTTTCATCGTTTGGAATGGCTTCTTCAGTCGGAACAGTTGCTTCTTCAATTGTCTGCTCGACGGTTATGGTGATGTTTTCAGTTAACTCATTGTTATCGATTTTTGCGATGAGTTCCATTAAACCGTCTTTCACTTCCCGTACCCATTTCGGAATCGAGTAAGGAGAAAAGACAGCTTGTAACTGCGTACTTGTTTTTGGCTTCATACTGACTAACTGCTGTAATTCTTTGTTGCTAATCACTTGGATTGGGGGCTCATCAACAACTCGTGCTCTTTCTTCTCGCCATTGGTGCAGAATAGTAAACGCTTTCATGTCGCGCTCGCTGATGTTTAATTTGATGGCTTCTTTTTGAACCTCATACTTTCTCATGGAGTAAATTCGTGCTGCCATGTTGTTGCTCTTCGAAAAAGGGTTGAGTGATGAGTCTTTCCATTCTCCATTAAGCAAGTCTTGTCTTAGGATCTCCCAACATTCAAGTAGTAAGTATGAATCGTAGTGGGCGTACTTCTTCATCTGCGGCGTCAGTGGATATATACGCCAGTCACACATCTGAATATCAGGTTCAAAATCTGCTGGGTAAGCGAATTTCAGAACCTTTTCGACCATACTCTTCAGTCCAATATGATATCCGTCATCGTCAATATTATGGATGTAGTTGTACACGTACTGGGTGTCAACGACTGCTCTCGGGAAGATGTTGAAGTCTCTTTGCAAGTAAATCACGTCATTATGTCCACCGTGGAAGATTTTTACTACAGACTCATTCTCAAGCAGGTAAGTAAGTTCATCAATTATCCATTCAAAACATGTAGGAATGTGAATGAGATAATCCTTCTCTTCTGTGGAAATCTGTATCCATAACAACATACCTAAGTATGAATGCGTGTCGTTTCCCTCCAAATCGATTGCAAAAATGTTCTTTGACCAGAGATGCTTCATCATTCCGGACCATGTATTCCTGTCTTCCACAAAAATAGGATCTCGATCTGGATTGATAGTTAACTTGTCCAAAATCCAAGAATCAGGTTTCCAACGTAGGATTTGATCGCTGAAGGGGTTGACTTTGTGTGGAAACATATTGTTTTCATTCAGCGTCCTTCGGTGGTCTCCAAATTTCGGGAACTGATCTTGCGGCCGGATTTTGGCTTTCGGAAACTTCTTTTGCAGAGCCTTCCACTTCTCGGTCCTCTCCTTCTTACCCATGTTTGGACGTCAGACGTTGTTCTAACGTCGTCTGACAGTCTGAAACAAGAAAAATAACACAGTGTACACATTAAATTAATTATTATTACTAAAATGAAGAAAATTAATTTTTTTTAAAGATTCAATAATGAATTAGGGAAAACACATTTAACTACTAAAATTTACACTTTATACTGACCAGGTTGATAATTTGTTCTACCTGACCGTCTAGGTCTATCGATATTATTTGATTGAGTAGTTTTGATTACATTTGGTCTAGGCAACACTTCTACCTTTCTCTCTACATATAATTTAATGTCTGACACGTGTTTTTTACCCAAAACATTTCCCTGAAAATCAGAAACAATATATATACAATTATTTACAGGTTTATAAATTTGAAATGGTCCTACCCATTTAAAACAAAGTTTTTTCATTACACCTTTCAATTTATCAGATAAAAAGTGACTACGTACTAAAATTTTATCTCCTACATTAAAATGTACGTCTCTACGCTTCTTATCATAATATTTTTTATTCATCATCCTATGCTTCTCTAAACACCTTCTGACATACTTTATGACAGATTTTACATTCTCTGGGATATTTTTAAACTCTTCCACATCAATTTTATCATCATTATCATTAAAATTTCTATCAAAAGGTACCATTATCTCTCTACCAAGATTGAGCAGAGCTGGCGTGACACTCGTAGCGTCATGCACAGCCGTGCGAATTGCAAATGCGAACTCTCTGAGGTATTTGTCCCAATCGGAATGCCTATCTAAAACAAACGCACAAATCATAGGAATTATAGTTCGATTAACCCTTTCAGACTGATTTTGCTGAGGGTGATAAGGACTTAAAAATACATGATCTATGCCTCTTTCTTGGCAAAAATCTTTCATCAAATTTGACGTAAACTGAGTTGCATTATCAGAGATTAATTTTTTAGGGAAACCAAAACGATAAAAGACTTCTTTTAAACATTCAATTGTTTTACTTGCCGTAGCTGCTTTACAAGGAAACAATTCTACCCATTTACTTAGCTCATCCTGAACTACTAAAATATATTGATTTCTACCATTTGAACTCGGAACAAAAGGTCCCAAAAAATCTATGTAAACTCTTTCAAAAATTTTGTTAGCCACGCCAACATTACCCATTAAACCAGCGGGTTTCTGATTATCAAATTTTACTCTTTGACAAATATCACAAGACTTTATATATTCTCTAATATCTTTTGACATACCTTCCCAAAACATTCTAATTGACATGCGTAAACGAGTTTTCTTAACTCCAAAATGTCCTGCCTCAGGACTATCATGAAAAATACGTAACACTTTACCTTGCAAGGATTTTGGTATTACCGGAACTTCTAAAGTTTGCAATTTACCAACATTCCATTCTTGACCAGCGCTACCTGATGTAGTTTCCAAACTACTGGTAACTTCGTGACGAGTTTCGGACTGCGGGTTCATGACTCCCCTACCGTTGCTCACTCCACTACTGGACTCTTCTGCACTACTGGGCTTCTTTTTCCTCTGTCTCGCTCTCAGCGACTTCTTGACGACTTTGAATACGACTCCGTTCTTCAGTTTGTACGCGCTGTCAGACGTGCGCATCGTCTGACTAGCGAGTGAATCCGCGATTTTCTTGATTTCTTTATCCTTTTGCTGCTCCTCACGGATTTCCTGGATAGATGGGGCACTCTCGAACAGGCTGAATACAGGCGTGAACATGATCTCCGGATCGTCATCCAAATAATCAGGCTCACCCTCCTTTGCAGGAACAGAATTTCGGGAAAGCGCGTCCGCTACCGTGTTTTCTACTCCTTTTATATGCTTAATTTTATCAACATAAGGTGCAAGTCTTAAAGCCCATCTTCCCAACTTACTATTTGTATCTTTAAATTTTTCCAAGTACTTCAAAGCCTTATTATCAGTTACAATGAAGAATTCCTCTCCATAAACATAATCTTTAAATTTCTCTACAGCCCATAAAATTCCTAACAATTCTTTTTCACACGCATGCAATAAACGTTCTGACTTATTCAATAATTTACTGGCATAATGGATGACTTTTTCTTCGCCATCAACATACTGCACTAATATTGCTCCTAAACCTATGTTTGAAGCATCACTTTTTATAACAATAGGAAAATCATAATTGATACTAGACAAAATTCTATCACTAATTAACTCTTTCTTTAACCTTTCAAAGGCATAAATTTCTTTTTCTCCCCATTTCCACACAGAATGTTTACTTAAAAGTTTATACAGAGGGTCTGCTATTGTTGAAAAGTTAGGGATGAAACTCTGATACCATCCACACATTCCCACGAATGTATGCAATTCGTCTTTCCCTGTGGGATACGGAAGATCGACGATTGCTCTAACTTTCTCTTGTTGCATTTTTATGCCAGTTTGTGTAACCACATGACCCAAAAAAGAAATTTCACGCAAACAAAATTGACTTTTTTCTCTACTAATGGTTAAACCAGCTTTCTCTAATCTATCAAAAATTTGCTCAAGGTGAGCGAAGTGCTCTTCTTTAGTTTTTGAAAATACAATTATATCATCGACATACACATAGCAAAATTTACCAATTATACCATTTAAAACTTCATTCATCAAAGCCACAAATGTAGCAGGACTATTTTTTAAACCAAAAGGCATGACTAAAAATTGAAACAATCTCCCTTCAAAATTAAAAGTTGTGTATTCAACACTTTTTTCGTCCATGGCTACTTGCCAAAAACCTGAATTACAATCAATTTTGCTATAATAACCTCCAATAGGTAATCTTTTTAAAATAAATGACCCTTTGTGCATGGGATAAAAATTATCTTTTGTGATCGCATTAAGTTTTTTGTAACCGACAGTCATACGCACCTTTCCATTTGGCTTTGGAGCCAACACAATGTTAGCATTATATTTTGAACAGAAAACTTCTCGAATTAAACGCTTGTCTAATAAATCTTTAATTTGTTCTGCGATTTGCTTTGAGTATTTTGGGGGATAGTAAATAGGATTACAGTTAATCGGCTTATCTGAAGTGACTTCAATTTTGTGTTTTACAATGTTTGTTCTACCAATAGTTCCGTCGCTTGTGGCAACAGAAGAAAAGCGCTCAAGCAAATCATCAATTCTACTTTGTTCATCATCATTTAAATTGTTTAATTTGGAAGGTTGTAACATAAAAACATATTTACCTCTCATACACTTCATCGAATACTTTGCGTCTGACTTATCGGCAAACCAAAAACTATTTGCTTTTTCATGAATTACCATATCTGACTTAACTATTAAATCTTTACCAATAAACGAAGGAAAAGGCAATTTCTCAAAAATATAAAAATCATGATTCATTTTCTTATGTCCTATCTGAATATTCAAGTTCAATTTCCCAATTGGTTCAATCGTATCACCATTCATACACATCATTTTTATTTTTGGTGCAGGTTGAAAGACCTTTGCTAATCTTAATGCTAATGACTTACGTATACTACTAGTACTACTACCATTATCAATGAATGCAGGTATAGATAAAGCTTCTGAGAAAATAGAAATTTGAGGAACGCATGCATTGACTGTACGTGTATTTGGGAATGCAAATGCTTGTCCCAAAGCTATTTGCTCCCGTCCTCGTTTAAATGTTGATCATCTTTAGGTGGTGTCGGATCAAAGTCCTCATCGGCTGGTCCTTCACTCGAGTAAAAGGCAGTAACCGGGCACTGAGCTGCGATATGTCCAGGCTGCTTGCACTGGTAACATCTTCTGTCTTGATCTGAATAATGATAACCACGACCTCTGAATGATCCTCTGGTATCATGATGAAATTGTCTTCTGTTGAAATATCCTCCTCCTCTTTGACCATTGCCTCTTGTACTAGTTGACTGTTGTTGGCTTGACTGTTGCTGTTGAGATTGTGTTGATTGACTTTGCTGACTATTGCTTGGTTGTGGATCTGTCCGATTTGCATGATATCCATTACTATAATTTCTTCTAAAACCTCGATTCTGGAATCTTCCATTCTGTTGTCGATATGGTCTTCCTCTGTGCTCGCTACTTGAGTTGTTGTGGATTGGGGGTAACTTGGTACGCTGACCTTGTTCGCGGTCAAGAGCCCTTAAGTCTGATACTACGTTCGTACATCTCTCGATGAATGATTCTGGGGTAAGTGTTGTCCATCCAGCTAACGATGCTTTTAATCTCGGTACTAATGATTGTCTGCATCTTTCCACTGATGCTGCTGTTGATTCTGCTGGGTTTACTTGCTTTGCTAGGTCCATCATCTCCCATACAAATGTTTCCACCGGCTCGTCTTCTCTCTGCTTTCTGGTTGCCAGGTAAGTTTCCCGTCGCAACTTGTAACTATCTCCATCATAACGAGCTTTAAAATCTGCTTTAAAGTTGGCCCATGTGTAAGCTGGGGTCTTCTTATGTCTATACCACGACTTGACCTCGTCGTCCACTACTGCAGGCACTGCTTCAAGAAAGTGCGCATCCTCCAAACCTTGACTTTTGAAATACGCTTCCAGTTCTTCTAAGTATGCTGTTGCTGTCTTTTTCAGACTGTGGTATCTTGGTGGTTTAACTGTCGAGCTGATTTGGTTGATTCTGAGGTTTGGGATGTTGAAGGTGGGCGTTGCTGCGGCGAAAGCTGCTTTCAGGCTTGCTTGCTTTGTCGGGGTTAATGCTGCTAAAACGTCGGCAGGAATTGATGTGGCCATTGTTGTCTGAATTGAGGTGGGTTGGCTTGATTTCTTTTCTCTGGGTGGGGTGGGTGGTGTTGCAGGACGTACTACAATTATTGGAGTTGTTTTGGGTGATGGATGTTTCTTTTGTTCGGTTTGGAAAGATTCTTCAGTTGCTGTTGACTGCTGTTGGAGTACGGGTGGTGGAGTGAATACTTCACTGGTATCTGAGCTATTTCCTTGTTGTGATTGGGCGTCTTGAAAATTATCCGAATCTGAGCTTTTTGACGTTTTCTGTTTTCTTGTTGATTTACTTCTTGTTTTCCACCATCTAGAAGGTTTTCTGAACTCACGTTGTTCTACAGTTGATGATCTCAATGAGCGGGCTTGTGGGTGGGTGGTATCTTGTTCGGAATCACTGCTGAATTCTGTAGGTGGTTCTTGTTGCTCGTGGTCAGACATGAACGCATGTCTGACACGGTAACTGTAAAAATACTAATTAAAATTACAGAAACTGACACACTGTGGTCAGTCTCTCCCTAATCCTCATACAATAATTAAAACATTACTCGTGTCTTCTGACACATACCCAATAAAATACCAATTAATTTAACTGAATTTATATTTACTTACATACACTCTTTCCTAACGATCGGTACTCACACAGGTTTTGTACTACTACTTAAATAAAAATAACTACTAGTTTAATTAATTATTGAGCTTAGTTTCGGTTGTTAGTATTTATGTACTTTCAAGAATATATTATTGTTGCTTTTTTTTTGTACTTACAAACTGTAGATTTCAGTACACACGGCAGAGAAAAATGATGAGTCGTTTCGTGTTCCACAGTAAATTATGGGTGGTGTCCACTTTAATTTACTAATTTACTTGGAGTCGTCGTGTAGCACACAGCGGTGGGTGTTAACTGCTAATCCACCAGTCGATCTCGAACTTGTCCGTCGCACAGGATTTTCATCCGGGTTTCACTTGACCTTGGTTCCACCTCAGCGTTGGGCTTATCTTCTCAGTTCGTCTTTGCGTTGGGCGCCAATTTTGCAGCGTCTGCTGGCCTGGTGCGGTACTTGATGCTAGTTCAGTTTTATCTTCACACAGAATAGCCACACAGGAATCTTGATCTCGGTAACTCTCGTCAGCTACTCACTAATGACTGACAGATTATTAAATAATATGCTGAACAATTGACACTTGACGAAGTATTTAATTTTAAAGAACAATTACTTTATTTAACGCGATTAAGATAAATAACTGAAAAATATTGTACTACTGTATTGAGATGGTGTTCATCTCACAAAAATTCCTATTCCAGACACAGACTGGACTCTGACTCTCTTCATAACTTACGTACGACTCGATCGCGACTCTAATGACGACTCACTGGAATTCCTCCGCTCCTGTCCTTCCCATGTCCTTTCTCTGGTTGTCTGCTGCATTGGCTTTTGGATGATGTTCTCCTCGCGGTGCTGAGTTGGCATTCATTAAAAGAACGCGGCATTAACTTTTGTACGCTGTCTCCTGACATCGGCGAGTAGATGGTGCTTGGCTTGCTGACCGTTTCCTCTTGTCTGGTGGAAGCGTAACGATAAGCGTTACAAGACCCATTGAGTATGAGCAGGTGAACGAAAAAGATAAAAAAAAATCTTTCAGGAAATATTACGGAAAAAACACTACAATGATGGTATGGTATTGATGGTGAGCTATATGCAGGAAAAATAGCCTTATCGTATGTTAGTTTTGAATCCGCATGTATGAAAATTGATACGTATAGTACCATATATATATGTGTGAACAGAGGCTTTTTGCATAAAAGCGTAAAAGTTCAGTGACTTCATGGTTGACTAAAAACCTAAAATTAAAAAAATAAAGGCTTCACCGGTAGTCAATTGCGATTGAATGGGCTCAAGATAATGCATTATTTGTTACACGTAGCTTCTTTTATGGTTTTGATGTTGAAGCAGGAATGCTCAATGCTCAAAAGGTCTCAGCATCGCTTCTCAGAATTATTACTCGTCTCTTTGTGTCTTGAGCTTGCCAGGCAACACAAGTCCATATTCAGATTGAGTGAGCGTACCAGCATGCCACTTGCACGCCTTCCAGAATTTTTTCGTTTTTCATCGCAGGATACCAACATAAAAACGTTTTCGTATGAGCTTGTGCAGAGAGCAAGCAAACAAGGAGCAGCGCATATGGTTGTGTAAAAAGTTGAATGGCCTCCGCATCATATTATTATATCATCATCATAGCTGTTATTGCTCAGCACACACTATTTGCTAGTCCTGTTTGATATATTTTTATTATACTTTGATAAATTCTGTTACGAGACAAAGTATTTTCAAAAGTACATCCTTTGGTTACAGTTTTTACGTTTAATTATAAAACCTGAAAGTTATTACGAGTTTCCAGTGTCAGAGATTTTCGGAAAACGCTGACGCAATTTTTACGAATATACATGAAATATCCATTAACACTGAATGACACCAAGATATGTATTTTTGTTGACATACGCGTCATTATGGCAATCCACCTGAGCAGCGCAGTGCACGTAAAAATATTTATTGTATTCAGTTGGGAAATTCAGCCACATTCAGTCCACAACTTCAATATATGCACTCCATAGTTCCATAAGTAGGTGATCCGTAGGTCTATCAGCAGTTCCCTCTTTTCACATGTTGAAATTAAAGGAAAGTTTTAGTGCAGTGATTACTGAGGAGACACACGATGCGGTTTTCCTTGTCGGTGTTGATATTATCCTGTCTTATCTGTGGACTGATATAAATCACGATATCACCATCAGAAAGGTAGATAGGCTAGAGTGAATTACTCCATTAGGTATGTTGAGTGAAATGCATTCAATTTTACTCATACATACAGACATGCATACAGTTTAACATATTGTGACGTGGCAAACTGTCAACATATTTCTGTACATTTACAGTATTTGAAATCACATTATTTTCAAAGTATCAAGTTTAAGTGCCAGTTAGTTTAGTTATCAGTGTATACTCTTGTTTTTAATCAGAATATAAATTAACTAGCCATAATGGCCAGCCCGATCAAAATAAATCTTCCCGACGGCCTACCACCGGAATATCAAAAGGCGCTCACGGAAAATTCAAAACTCGTGGAACAAATTTTCTTCCAATTCGATGCGTATCCTTATACAGAGGCAGAACGCCTGTGTCAGGTGCTTCATTTTGTCGACCTCTTTGTCGAGGTATTCAATCATTCCGCAAAACAATTAGCGTCTCCAGCCACGCGTCGCCGCATCAACACTGCTGTGGTTCTCAAGGACGAAACCCCTGCGACACGAGAGTGCATCACAAAATACCGGGAAATATTTCGGCGACACTTCCGAGGCGTCCACTACTTGTCTCTGGCCAAGCTGAAGGAGAGTTTACATAGTGCGGAGCATGACATTTTAAAATCCTTCCGTGGATTAGCGTCGGGACAAAAACAGTCCAAGGATGAAGATACTCTAAAGCGGATACTAGACTTGGAAGGATACTGGATCGGTCAGATTAACGGCGAAAGGAGAAATGTAGACCTTACTGGAATCAAGGCAGAAGCTGTGGAGAAATTGAGGTCAAGAGTTTTGGACCTCTTTCCATACCTGTATTCGGAAAAGGATGGGCACATGACATATTGCGATGAGGAAATGTTTGCATGGGAATTGAAGGGGCTTCTAACTGAGTCCAAGTGTGGCTTTAAAGAGCAAATTCCATTCCGTGACCAGGAGGATCCAGATGTGATTTTGAGTCTTTGCTTGGAATTGGAAGCTGACTTGGAAAACCTTGTACTTAAGGACGTGAAAATTCGAATCTTGGCCATGCAAACAAAGGTAAAGTCGTGCATGACAAGTGCGGTCGAAATCTGCGTTGCACGTTACACGGAGGCGATGATGACTTTTGGTGAAGGTCAGAATGGAGCACAATTGGACGTGGAAAAGATTTATCAGGGACATCAGAAATTCGTTCAGCACTGCAAGCCCAAGTTTGCAACTCGAAAAGACGGAAGGGAAACTGAAATGAGGTGGAAAGAGCACAGGATATGGTGCCGGTACGGTGAGACACAATTCCTAGCGACGGTTGGGCATATGTACGCTTCCAGGACGTACCAGGTTTTTCGGAAGGTCGTCAAGGACGCCAATGGTAACGCCCTGCGACAACTGGAAATATGTGAGCAGAGGAGCAGAGAAGAGACGAGGAACTACTTAAGGAGAATCACCGAAATATGGGGCAGTTGTGGACTGGAATCTTTTGCCAGTGGATTTGAGTCGCATGTTACGGAGGCGGGCTTGCAGTCAATGTTTTCCCATTTAAAAGGTGAGAACTCAAATATTTCCATCGTATTTATAAGTTATAAAGTTATAAAAGTACTTTATTTTAATTTGCAGAAAGCAACAGAACAAGTTCTAACGCTCTGGTGGAGGCGGCCGGCGTATATGCGCCACAAGTGATGCAGAGTTATAAGGAAACGTACATGAGATGGTTTGTGTGGCTTTTCCGGCATTCAATACTACAACATATTCAGCAGTCAAACTTGGAAAATTCTGAGTTATTGGGAAGTGAAATGGATGAGTGTCATCAACATGCAAAGAATCATGTTTCCGAGATAATGAAATGGGAATGTCTCAGCTCTCGCTATTCCCATCTTGAGCCCACATTTCCTGAAGAACTGGAGCGATTCGCCAGAAATTTTGTTTCCAAAGTATGTGAAAACCCAAAATTATTTCTGGAACAATTTTTCCGGAAATATGAACATGTTCCATTTGAGCCTATGAAGGGAACTGATACCATGATGAAGAATGGTGCTGCTTCAGTAGTTGATACAGCACATCAGTGCATGACATTGATGCCGAGATATTGTGACAAGTCTTTTGAGGAGCTCCAGATGGAGTACAGAGAGCACTGCTGTGCCATTTCTACAATCATTATGAAGGACATGCAGGTTCCTCTTTCCGGCCTTGAGATTAACTTTCAAAGAAATTTAGAAATTTAATTCGCTGACATGACCAACAATTTTCATTCCGTGTCAACAAATTTTAGTACTATGCATTGAAATCATCAATTAGGTTTAAATAAATGAAATATATGCTTTTGTAAATAGCTTTGCCTTTCTCTTCACTACAATGTTTTCGGTACTACTATTCTGTGGATTGGTAGCAGATATTTCAATCCTATTGAAGTTTGCATCTAGCTGTGGTGGTGAACAGGTGTCTTGTTTGGTTCGCTCCTGAGAAACCGGTTTATAATGGCACGAGGACAAAGAATAAAAGAGTTACAGAGGCTCAATGCAGTTGAAGAAGAGATTGGATTTTTGAGAAATTCAATTGAAGAAATGGGGGAATTTGTTAAAAAGATAAACCTGAAAACCATTGGTTTTATAGAACAAACTAATATGTTACAAAAAGAAGTGTTATCAGATATTAAAAAGACAAAGAACGACATGTGTAAATTGCGTTCGGAACTGGACAAAGCGCTGAATAAAATAAGTGCAATTGAAATTGAGTGTAAAAAAGCACAAGAAAAAGTTAGCGTTCCTGTTGTTATAAAGAAAGAAATTATTGACCGTAAGACTAGAACGTCAAGTGGGAGAAGAGATGGTCGGAATATTGTAATTCATGGAATTGTGAAAAACAGCAAAAATGAAAGTGACTTGGAATGGTTTAATCATTTTTGTGATAGACATTTGAACATTAATGCAGAAATTGAAATGGCGAGAATACGAAAAGCAAAGAATGGGCATTTAGTGGGAATATTTACAATGAAAGACAGGAAAGAAAAGTCAAAAATTTTCAAAAATTGTCACAAGCTGAAACATTTAAAATATAAGTTATCCGTGCGCGATGACCATATGGAAAGTTCGATGAAGCAAATGGCACATAAAATGGAGAATCGAAGTGGCATGGCAACAATTGGGAACAAGAAAATCGCGAAAAAGCTCAAGGACAAAGCAACAAAAACGTGTTGGACTGAAGTGGAATGCAGAAAATTGAAGGACATTTCGGCATTCAAGGAGATTTTAAGACAGGGGAAATATACGTACGGCCTAGCCAGTTGGGGAGATAGTGATGATGATGATTATAGCTATGAAGACGGGGAGTCACACTAGTAGTCAAACGGAGTCAAATCGAGTAAAAACGGCGAAGTCACCACGCATCATAATATAAGAAGAAGCAGAGTGGAGCTGGTCTGTGACGTTGTACGGCGTCTACACCCTAAGAAGAGGAGCAGAAGCAGAGAGAAAAAAAAAGTGGTTCTTGTAGATTTTTTACCAGTACTACATCGCAGCACAGTATTTGCTCGGTGCATTCTTGTATAGTAGTGTTATAATAGCATATGAAATGTTATGAAACAAATAAATATCCTAGTACATACTGTTGAATGTTATATATACATATATATATGTTATAAAGATATAGTATAGCTACATAAGAATACAATATAAAATTGTGTATAAAAAATGGGATCCATGCACAAAACCTGTCCACTGCAGTAAGTTATATTGAAACATGTTACTTCTAGCGCAAACTCAGTCACTGAGCATTTATGTATTGCAAACAACTAAATATCCAATTTGTATTATGATAATTACTATGAGAAAATGTAAAACCGAAAACGCGAATGCTTGCAGTATGTAAAACGAAAATGTAAAAATTATGGAAGCACTCATGGGGTTACCAAAGAGTGCACAAGTTAAATAAACGAATCAATCAATCAAAATCAAATCAATCAATCAATCCTATCTTGTTCCACCAATAAGTAATCAAATAAATAACAAAAATACTAAAAACCATTAAATTTTTAAACTTGCATTCATCGTCTTTAGCATGGCCAATTTTAGAAAGATGCAACAATACTTTCTGGATTTATAGTTAAATATTTGCCTGACAATCATTTTTAATATATTTTAAGAGTCTTCATGCTCTCCCATGTGCAGTCGTGGCATGTTGAATTATTATATAATTCCGTTTTGCGTCTTGTATCAGGGATGACGTCATTCCAACGCCAGATATTGCACCACATTCATTAGATACACTGAAGGGGCAATGCAAAAGTGTTGGTTCGTTCATCCTCTTGTTTTCCTTGTCTGTATGAGATTCGTAGCTTGTACGCAGAATGTTTTATCCCTCACCATGCCACCAGCTGAAGATAAGTTGAATGGCTGAGATAAGAATATAAGGAGAGAGTAAGAGTTTATAGAATTGAATCTGTACAGCCGACCTTGGCAAGCTAATCTTGTTGCATTTTGTGCATAGTTGGCGACACAAGTATTGAGACTGAAGCACAAGTACGAGCATTTTGCTTGTCAGTCCGCTTGGGTCTTTAAGCCATACCACTATAATTTTTCTTTTTCGTTTTACGTCGTAGCATACCTAAATAAAAACGTATTTGTGCAGCGATTGCAGAGAGCAAATATAAGTAGCAGTAGTGCAAAGTTATGTGAAAGGATGTGAATGGTTTAATGGCCATATGATATCATCACTTTCCTATCGCTACTTCACTGAGATCATGGTATGTTAAAATAATGAATAATCTTTCAGTTTAGTTGAAGTAGACCAACCAGCAACATCAGCTCATACAAAAGCACGTACTTTTTGTCAGTTAAATTCAAGTGATTCTTGTTGTAAGTAGTAACTTGAATGAACGTTGTTCCGAGACGGAGTATTCTGGAAGGTTTGTATTAACGTTTTTTTAAAATAAAGCCTGACAGTGATTACCCAACTCTCGTGAAAGCCAAAATCCGATAGCACGGAACAATTTATATCTTTCCTCAAGAAGACCAAATCAGCAATTCATATTGGAACATGATGGATGTACGGTGAAACTTTAATTTGTCTTAAGTATGATTGATAATGTTCATAATGGTTATTGTTACGAAAAGCGATGGTTCCAACGTATGTTTAAGGAGGCGATATTCATTCATCATCACCCCAACAATGTGAACAGAAACACAGGATACGACATAGGCTCATGGATACCGCTAGCAATTACGCTAATATAATTTATTGTAATTAAAATAATTTATCCTATGTATCGTTTTTCTAAAATGTTAAACTAAGTTTTGCTTTTCTAAAGATATTTCTTTTACTCTTGAGAAAGCTAACGGATAGTTGGCGAAAGCTAGAGTTATTAAAAATAAATCAGCCCTTATAGCCTTTAAAATGATTTCTATCAACAATTTCCGGGGTTGGAAACATATAAAACAAGAACTAAAAAGTTTGAATGGCCTACACCTACTTACAACTACACGAGAATTAGCAAAACAGAAAATCAGAATAGCCTCTCATCTAAATAAAATAACATTCTACAAACGATGCCAAAAAACGAAACTGATCCCAAAAGGAATGCGTATCAAACTAAGCTCCCAAGAATCAAAACGCCATGAATTGAAAAAATCTATCAAGATTCTCGAAGAAAAAAGACTTAAAACTGAGTTATACTCTTCATTTGCGACAATAGACAAGGCAAAGAAAGCAATTTCAAATATGGAACTTACTCTTCAACAAGAAATTCCGAACCTTTTCCCAAACATTATACATCTAATAAACACTCAGTATCAACGAGAATACGCAAAAGTCAAGCAACGGCTTATCAGAAAATTTCAAACTCTGGCAGATTCAGCAAACAAAAAAGAAGAAAAAGAAATTCAAAAAATCCTACGGAATGTCCCGAAATGTGTTGAAAACCGAAGCTCCAGAAATCTTAGCGTTCCAGAACTGGCTACTTTGAGTTTAGGATCTACCTTCGCCATCGCGGATAAAAATATTAATACATCTACTCTGGAAATGATAATGAGTGTGGAAAAAATCGTAATGGAAATTGACGAAGAGGATGTGTGTACGCAAACAAAAGAAAAAGTCAAAAACGAAGTATCGCATGCCTTGACTTCCTTTCTCAACAAAAAGCACGAACATCCAAAAACTCCAGCTTGGATTTTATCCTCAATTAAATCACTAAAATCAGATCACTCAATTGTTATCACGAAGGCTGACAAAGGAAATATGACGGTGGTAATGGACAAATCAGAATATGATGAAAAGCTGTCTACGCTAATATTGGAGGGTCCATACCAAGAACTTCCTCAAAATCCTATGAAGAAATATGAAGAATCAGTGAAAAAAACATGCCTACAACTTTTCCGAGACAAGAAAATCGAAAAGCAAACCTACAACTTCATACGACCTGACTCCAAAAAATGTCCTATTCTATATGGTCTCCCGAAACTACATAAAGATGGTGTCCCAATGAGGCCAATTGTAGATTATCGTAACACACCAGGTCATGCACTCAGCATATTCTTAAAATCCATTTTGAAATGTACTATAATGAATCACAAGCACACCCTAAAAAATTCGTATGAGTTTGTTGAGTGTATCAAAGATATGCAATTGGGATCAATGGACACAATGGTATCGTACGACATTATATCCTTATTCACCAATGTTCCAGTGGAACAAACACTCCAACTCGTTCTTGAACGGCTTCAATCCAACACTCTATGGAAAACAAAATCTGATAATCTGAATTTAACGGACATTGCCAAACTCCTGACATTGGTTTCCGAAAACTATATCACATGGAGAGGAAAATATTTCAAACAGACAAGTGGAACTCCAATGGGCAGTCCCTTATCCCCAATTTTGGCAGAAGTGTTTTTACAAAACATGGAACTGAAGATACTTCCAACAATTCCACATGTCAAAATATGGGTACGTATGGTGGACGATATCTTCGCAATTGTCAGGAAAAGGAAAGAGGAAACAGTTCTCTCAATTGCTAACTCATTCCACAATGATGTGCAGCTAACAATTGAAAAGGAGAAAGACAATGCTTTAAACTTCTTAGATGTCACTTTAACAAGAAATGGAGATGGAACTCTTTCCCGAAGAGTTTACAGGAAGAAGACTCACAGTAACAGATATCTTGATTGGAATTCCCACCATCACAGAAGCCAAAAAATTGCAGTGATCGATTCATTAACAACACGTGCTATTCGCATATGTGATGATCAATCCGTACAAAGTGAACTGGACTTCATAGAAAACATTTTAGTTCGAAATGGTTTCCCCCGAAAAGTAGTGCAGAAGAGAATCCTTTATATTCAAAACAAGCCAACTAATTCATATACAAATCAGACCAGCAATGACTCCAAATGGTGCGCTATTCCATTCATAGGATCGGTGACATATCAGATAGCTGGAATCCTCCGAAAAAATCTCAACCGTGATTTAGGCTACTACACTGGACGAAAACTTAGCAGGATACTAAACAATTACAAGGACATTCCTCCTCTGATAACATGTGGAGTATACGTGATACATTGTGACTGCGGCTCCGTCTACATTGGCGAGACAAAAAATTTGGAACAAAGGAAAGCAAATCACAGAGGTGACCTTCGGAACAATAGAACGGATCAATCTGCTCTAGCTGACCACCAAGATAAAAATCCATCTCACTCAATAGATCTCGGCTCCATCGCCCTTCTTTGTTACGAAAAGCGATGGTTCCAACGTATGTTTAAGGAGGCGATATTCATTCATCATCACCCCAACAATGTGAACAGAAACACAGGATACGACATAGGCTCATGGATACCGCTAGCAATTACGCTAATATAATTTATTGTAATTAAAATAATTTATCCTATGTATCGTTTTTCTAAAATGTTAAACTAAGTTTTGCTTTTCTAAAGATATTTCTTTTACTCTTGAGAAAGCTAACGGATAGTTGGCGAAAGCTAGAGTTATTAAAAATAAATCAGCCCTTATAGCCTTTAAAATGATTTCTATCAATGTTCATAATATATTTTCTAATCCATCCGCTGTTTTTTCTAGGCCGTTAAAGGTCTTTTGATAGCTGGACCGGCTGGTGCCGTAGCGGGTGCAGTTAATTGGGGTAAGATTTCTATCTCAAGCCATGCCATTAGCCATCATCTTCATTTTAAAACACTTGTTCCCTTGTATTTCCATATATGCAGCTCTTGACGTACCGTTTGTGTCTGCGACCGAGTTACTAAAAACTGCACGTCCCGGGGATCTGATTGAGTTTCAACGATACAATGCACAGGGTGTCCCCTATATGCACTGGGCAATGTACTGGGGCAGAGATGCCGACATTGGGAATGACGTGTACATAATGAACGTGCCAGCGGAAAGTAAGGCGGAGAAGTCTGTCACGATTAAAATGGACAATTTCCTTACGGTGGCGGGTAAGAGCATGGTCAGGGTAAACAATCAGGAGAAGGTTGCTGCCAAGCTGGGCTTTAAGAGACGTTCGGTGAAAGATGCAATGGCGGCGGCAAAGGCGGACCAAGGAAAGACGTTTCCATACGATTTCATGGGCACTAACTGTGAATACTACAGTACCAAATGGTTGTATGGAAACGGTTTCAGTACCCAAGTAAGTACGATTACATATTGCATACAAACTGAAAAATTGCTGTTAACTTTTGTTTAATATGATGAAATGCGTGTGGCTTATACTATTGTAGATTAACCAAGCAATGGGCGGCTTGGTGGGAACTGGGGTTGCAGCTCAGGTGAATGGCATTGCAATTGGGGCAACAATAGGTACAATTTTTGGAGGCCCGGTGGGGGGATTTGTTGGCTACGTAATTGCTTCGGCAGTTGTGGGAGGTGGAATGTCGGTGGCACTTGATGTTGCTGGAACAACACATTTCACCCGGTAATGTAAAATTATTTTATATGTAACCATGAATGTTCATTTGATCATCGTTTCAAATAAAACCCATTTTGAACCCGATTATGAATAATTTGGATGAAGTCAACCCATCAGTCACACACATGATTATCATAAAATAGTAGAATAATATGTTATATTGATAATCTGTGTAGTTATGTAGCTGGTGAAATTTTCCATTGACATGCAAACATCATGAATCGCATTTAATACGTACACGCATTATCAGTTATGCAAGCTATCATCTCATGTCAACAGATAAACAATATTAATCCTATAATATGTGCTGAATATGATTTCTTGTCTCAAGCAATTGTAACTAAGATGTACGTAACACGCTTTGTAACCTGTTAAGCATTTAAAAAAAAACATTTTAAAGATAAAATGAAAAACAAGATTTGCAGAATTTCTACTTCAAGGATGGCTCACAAGCTTTCTTTCTCACCAGCATTACTGATTTGAATTTCTGAACTTAGTTAGTGACGTTATTTAAATGCTATAACAACCTGTCTATAAATTAATTAATATTGATGATATAACTTGAGACTCATTTAGAAATTGCAAAGCGTGTAAAATGGGTACATTTCTAAAACTGTTAGAACTGTGTTCATGATTAGATGTCAATTTAGTATTACGCAAGTTGGCAAAAACAATTTCAAGTGTTTGAGTCTCAATTACCCAGTTCACTGAGTTCACATCCTGCAGACCCAATTGTATGCTGTGAAGCAGTTACTAGGCATGAAACATCTACATATATGCAACACACGTAAACACTTACGTAAATATTGGATTTGTGCTTTTGTCCGACCGGATATTAACTTAAGATAAGTCATTCACGGATCCTTGTGCGCATTATGCATATTACTCAAAGTAGTTCATCCATTACATAAATTTCCATGTCGTTGAAAACATTACGCAATATAACGAAAACAAGTTTGAGTGCGCACGAGCTGTAATTATTTAATGAAATATGTAATACGCCGGTAACCCATTTGATGTAAACCAGTTGACAAGATAAGGAGCATAATGTGTTCTCATGGGTCGCCATGACTTACTTGGAATTGATGGGAATTCCATTCGAGAGGAAAATGTCGTATTGATTATAATTTAAATTGAAGCTTCCAGACTAGAAATTATTAGGTTACGGACGCCGAAAGGCAGCGAAAACAACTTGACATTGATTGATGATCAATTGTTTATTTATTATTTGTATTTTTATTTTTGATTGAGACCTCAGTTGTCAATACATGCCAACCATTTGTCATACGTAACACCGCAATGAATTTTTGATTAACTTTATTGACCTTTACATAAATTATACAGGTTTTAAATAAATTACAACATGGTAGGATTATTGCTTACGCTCGAAAATGTTATGCCATTCTCTTCCAAACTCTAATAGCCTGATTTATAGGACGTACCTCACATCCCTCTACATTAAACCTCATCGACTCCTGATGCTTTTCCCCCTCGCCCATATGTTCCCCCGTCCACCCATATGATGACCATCCACTTGTAGGAATGCTGATCGGATTAGGCTTTCTCTCTTCATTCGAGTAGGCATACTCCACGTCAGAGATACGAGGAGCACATTCCGCTTGAGTCGCTCCCCATGTCGCCGATCCACCACCGGAAGCCCTGAAGAATAGACCAGCATAAGTGCTGCTGATATCCTCCCAAACCAAATTAGGCCAAAGGGTACGAGGGGACGGTTGGTCGTAATATTCCACGTAAATGGAGCCGACCGGAACTACCCTATTGGATACGTCCCGCAAATCCTCCTTTGTTTGCTCCAGCTCATCCCGTAACTCGTTCCGGTCTTCAGTCGCGTTTCCAAGCTCCAACTTGACATCCTCCAGTTCCTTCCGGATCTGCTCAAGTTGGTCCAGTATGTCCTCAAGTGAAATGGACATGGACCGTTGACACATGACCAGGTTTCGTTTCTCGCAAGTCGCATCCGCCCACTTCCCGTCAACGGTAATGGAACCTCTGGCGTTTCTGGGCCGGAGCTCGATACAGGCGTCAGGCTCAGTCACGTTGCTTGGGTATCCTTCCTGCCAGTTTGTGTAGGATAGCGGCTCTCCATCGTCCCACTTATATTGACCGGCGAACACATCGTATTTTCCACCCAGCCACAAGTTGTCGTAAACTTCATGCGTGTAGTCGGCCAAAAGCTGTTGAAGTTCTTCCTCCTTTACCATCACTTGCGTTGCAGGGGAATATTCGGAGCTGAGGAATGAGCAGAATGATTGCGCTTCGGCATAGTTCAGGAAGGTCGAGTTGTATATCCGGATGCATAGCTTGTCTTTGTATGCTACCCAGTCATTAGGGCATTCCGCATGTACTAAAAAATAAACACTAAATGCAACTTCATGACGCCAATAAATAATTTCAGAAGGATTTAAAATAAAATTACCTGTTGCTGCAAAATGTACAAGTGGGATTATCATAAGGCATAATGTCTTCATCTTGCTGGCGTAACTGTTTTCGGTTGCTATTGGCGACACGTTGGAGACGTAATGGAATAAAACGTAGATTTTGTGCTCAACATTTATACTAAATGCTACTCAAGTTTGCTCATTATAACCAATAACCATTGATCAACCTGAAATCAGATGAGTTGAAAATGCAAAACAAGTTACTACATATCTGCACGTCACCATTACATAATATGTACATACTTATTTATATAATATACGCGTCTGAATGATGGAATAGATAATCATGTAAAGGTGTAAACTTTGCACCATGAGTTAACACAAATGATGGTATGGTCACTAAACATTACTTGTGTGACCGTGTCCGGTTCTTTTGATTGCAAAATTGCTCACCTCGTAACCTGATGATAACGTGTACGGACATTAGAAATCTCGTTGCGAATGCCGATCATGGATTTAAAAATTTCGTGAGCCAAGGAGAATCCAGATCCAGTCTAGAAACATAAGCAAGCAGCAACAAAGACAGCGCATAGCCAGTAGATCTGGATTCTCATTAACTGATGAAATGTTGAAATGCATGAGCACACAACGAGCTTTCTAGCAGCCGTATCTGACTGACCAACCGACCATGCACTACCATTCGGAACTTCTTGCTTATCACTAGTCGGTTATCAACACATTTAATTGGAGCATTGTAATCTGGATATGTGATACAGAATAAATTGAATACATAATAATGTGAATATTTGTATTTGTAAAAAGCGGATTTACTTACAGCACCGACCTGCAATTTAACATGGTCATGGTCAATCATTTCTCAATTTAAACCACAGAGATTTATTTGTTTGCCACGGCAAAGCTCATTAGGAATTTTAATATTAAACATGCAGGTGACATAATGGAGTTAAGATTTCTTAACTTTCTATAGTTTCAACGATAATGGTCATTAAAGGCATGAACGCCGCATTATTAATAGGCGCAAATTTTCACCCTGGAGTTTTCCATTTTTTTTCATGCGAAACTTCGGCATCGGTTGCCATTTTTACTAAATGCATAAATTATGTACTAAAGGATTTCGGGTAATCTATATATGCTGGAAAATGCTGCGTCAGTTAAAAAAACGGCTGCATGGTAACATTCTCTAAATTGGGTTCTGTCATTCGTTTTATATTCTGCGTTACAAAGACGGTGTTCCTTAATCAATAATAAACGACATTGACAATTATTCAGTGTGTTATAGTCAATGCTTTAATGAAGTCTGAATATTAGATTACTAGACTACGTGGCGGTTGTTTACGTAGATCGTGTTTTCAGACACCAAGTTCAGCTTAACATGATTAATCGAATGCGTAAAATAAATCAGTAAACCTTGGCATCTTTCTGCGCACAGTACAAAAAATTCTTGTACATAATCCACCTCGATAACTGACTAAGATAATGCCATTCTATTTTGATTACCTGAATAAATCACGTCAACGGCTCATTACATAATACAGATAATTTTTGGAAGTGCTTTATTATCTCACATCACACTGTCGTAAACTATGGAGCTTAACTTAGGAATAGAAATGAAATGAGTGAACAATTAAATGCGCATGAGCATTGCATAATATATTTTTCGCCTCGTTTCTTTGTGATAAAAGGCTGATGATAGGTTTGCTTTCCGATAACCCATCATCACATACTACATACACAAGGATTGTTTGTTGAGCTCGGTAAATTTGCATTTCCTACCTTTCACATCAAACTGACTAGCGCCTAAAATGCAGGAATCCGTACAGAAAAAACATGTTAATGCTTTGAAGATGATAAATCATAAAATGATCCCGTTTCAACAATTCAATAATCCCTAGACGACGTGACAAGTGGATTTAAGGAATTATAAGTTAATTCCAGAAATAAAATACTCAAATATTTGTCTACTCACGCCAAATATTGCTCAACCACACCTAGTGCATATTAACATGTAATTTTCAAATTTTCAGTCATTTTATTTCTGTATAAATGCGTGAGAGCAGTGGCATAAATATTCAGTTCGAACCTGTTCTCTTACGCGCATACACAAAAGAAGAAAACATTGGTCATGACACGCACCACTATCCTAGTATTAGCAATACTGCTAATCTCAACCACAGGTTAGCCTTTTAATGAATAATAATTAACTAACACCACATTAACTGACGCATTAATTAATAATTTCCCCAATCTAAACTGCTTCGTCGTATTATGTATTATTTTCAGACGCTGCAGAATGCGAAACTGGTTGGGTGGCCTACAGGGACGAGCTATGCTTAAAATCCTTTCCCACACTAATTACCTACGATGAAGCAAAGGAGTATTGCGCCGCCCAAGGCACCGACATCTCCAAGGCATCTCTTGTCATGGTCAAGGATGAAGACATGCAAAATCTTCTGGTCAGCTACACCAATGACGTATTTGACAACGTATGGCTTGGCAGCAAGTACGACGAGGAAGCTGCAGAGTTCCTGTGGGACGACGGAGAGCCACTGACGTATACCAACTGGGACGTGGACTACCCAAGAATCACCAACTCATCCAATTCATGTGTAGAGCTGAGACCCGTCAACGCAAGGCACTCCACCAAAACAGATGGGAAATGGACAGACGGGAACTGTCAAAGGCGAAATATGGTAATATGTCAAAGAACTCTATCTTGGTCTCTTCAAGATGCAATCAATGAAATAATTAGTATCAGGAAAGGACACCAAGAGGATATGGCCACTGTTCGTGCGGAACTTGAGGAAGCCCAGAATAAACTACAGCAGGATCTTGAAGCGGCACGGGACGAGATTCAGACGCTAAATTCCAGGGTGGTTCCTGTTGGCTCCATCTACATTGAATATTACAACCAACCGAGTCCGAGTACACTTTGGCCAAGTTTACAGTGGCAGGATATTAGCAGTACGTACGCTGGGCTGTTTTTCCGTGCCTCTGGCGGGGGTGCTGCTAGTTGGGGATCCACCCAAACTGAATGCGCTCCACACATCACTGAAATGGAATATCACGAAAGAGTAAATGCTGCTTCCTATCCTAAAACTCTTAGTCTTTCCCGAAACGGTTGGTCAGAGATATTGCACGTAGGATTTGATAAAGGGAACACCGGCGAATTTCATGCGGAGGGTTTGAAATTCAACACGGTCGTTTGCGAGGTGCATCCAAAAAACCAAGCTGTCAGAATTTGGAAGAGGACTAGCTGAATAGTGTACAATATTAGGAAAGATAAATAATTTACTGGTATGACCATATTGAGCTCATTGGCTAGATTCCCCACAAATTTAACTCTATTTGAAGTTTATAAAAATGCTGTAAAAAATTGTATATTGTTAATAAATCCGATACATTTTTATTAATTTTGGGTTATGGTAGAACAGACCATTATTGGCATGAAATCCTTACTGCAAACTAACTAAGTAAATTCCCAATGCATCATCATGAATTATTAACTTGATCGTGATATTTAATTCATTTTTTGTCTAAAATGTGCTGCTGGATGAGTGACTATATTAAGCATCATTTTTTGGGTGTGACACCCCTTTTTGGTGATAGTGGCCGATCTTGTCGAAACTAGTATATGTGGGTAGGGTTCATCAAAAAACTACCGCATACACAGTTTGGTGGACCTACATGGCGAACTCTCACGGCAGGATGCGAAATTCGGAAAACCACCGACCCAAATATTTGAATAGAACTCCTGTCCAAAGGGCTTGAAATAACTTTCTGAAATTTGGCATGTATAATTGGTAGTACCAATAGTATAAGAAATACTCTGTGCCGGATTGATCGGTTCACAGTGGTGAGTGCTGGAATGCTTTTTGTTCATTTTCGCGACTGCGTTTGGGTATATGACAATTTAATGAAAATGAACAAATAGCATTCCAGCATTCACCACTGTGAACCGATCAATCCGGCACAGAGTATTTCTTATACTATTGGTACTACCAATTATACATGCCAAATTTCAGAAAGTTATTTCTAGCCCTTTGGACAGGAGTTCTATTCAAATATTTGGGTCGGTGGTTTTCCGAATTTCGCACCCTGCCGTGAGAGTTCGCCATGTAGGTCCACCAAACTGTGTATGCGGTAGTTTTTCCATGAACCCTACCCACATATACTAGTTTCGACAAGATCGGCCACTATCACCAAAAAGGGGTGTCACACCCAAAAAATGATGCTTATTATTGATTCTCAGTGAAAATTTACCGTTAACCATTTAGCATAAAATTTTCAAAAGTTAGAATTTTTAACCAGATCCCACACATATTTCTTGTCCAATTTTTCAACGTTGATCCCGACATGGTTTTCTTCACATTTTGCAAACCGATCCCAACATTATTTGTGGCCCTTCAAAGCCAGTCATATACTACAATGGTATTTTGCCTGTAACACTGAACTGCG
The DNA here is from genome assembly GCA_004115045.4 of Sinella curviseta. Classification (NCBI taxonomy): domain Eukaryota; kingdom Metazoa; phylum Arthropoda; class Collembola; order Entomobryomorpha; family Entomobryidae; genus Sinella; species Sinella curviseta. The sequence goes on along the minus strand of CM023201.3, from coordinate 3,244,241 downwards.
TAAATGTGATGATCAAAAATGTTCGATTTTGTTTTCTAAAATTTAGTTTCGTAATTTACGTGAGTATGCTACTGATTCAAACATTTATCTTATTAAGAAAATACAATTCTAATTATTTTTACAGAAAGGATAATAATTGTAAGGGTGACTTGAATTCTTCATCAACCACCAGAAATGATTTATGTTAGGGCCCCAGTAGTGATACATAGTCTAAGGAGTACGCTCTTTGAGTAACATATTTATGAATTCCATAATCGTACTCAAAAGTGCTAAAAATAAAATGATAGCTACTGACTTCATAAATACATTTTAATCAATCTTTGAAACTATAAAATGTTACAAATCATATCGTTTATTAAATTTGAAGTTTTACCTGGTTTATTTATTTTGTCAGCTTAATCGAGTTATTTCGCCTTATTTAAGAAGATTAGGCTGTGCGCTTCCAAATTCTTGTAGCCTGGTTTATTGGACGAATCTCACACCCCTCTGATGTGAACTGTATAGCCTCAAAGTATTTGATACCAGTACCGTCGGAGAAATGATATCCTCCTTTACCATAACTGGAAGAACCATTTGATGGAATGTCTATGGGATTCTCTACATCTCTTTCCCCAAAACCTCCTACATATCGATATTTACTTATTCGTGGGGCACATTCAGTTTGGGTAGAACCCCACGCCTCAGATTTGCCACCCGAAACTCGAAAAAAGAGAACCGCGTATGTTGCGCTAATATCCTGCCATGTCAAGTCAGGCCAAAGGGAGCGAGGACTGGGTTGATTGTAGTATTCGATATAGATTGATCCCACAGGTACCACTCTGGATGTAACGGTTTGAAGGTTCTGTCGCGTAACCGCAAGGTCCTGTTGTGTCACCTCAAGGGTCTGCTGCGTTGAGTTCAAATTTTGTTGCGTTATCCCAAGATCTTGTTCGGTCGTCTCCAGTCGTTGAAACAACTCGTTTCTTTCATCAGCGGCATCCCCGAATTGTTTTCGCATCTTGATTATTTCGCTGATCGCATCTTGAAGTGTCCATGATAACACTCTCTGGCAAATGACAAGATTCCGTCTGTTACAGTTGACATCAGCCCACTTTCCCTCAGTGTTTACATGCTTTGCATTTGTAGGGCGGAAGTCGATACAAATATTGGAGTCGGAATCATTCCTTGGGGACCCTTCCTGCCAGTTGGTATATGTCAACGGTTCTCCGTCATCCCATGTAAACTGTGCTGCCTCTTCATCATATCTGCCCCCGAGCCACAGGTTGTCATAAACGTCAGCAGTGCTGCTTATTAACAGTTCCTGCATCTCCATCTCTTTGACCATTACTATGGATGACTTGGACATTTCATTTCCTTGGGAGGTGCAAAATGTTTTGGCCTCGTCATACGTCAGTAAATTGGGAAATGCTTTGATGCACAGCTCGTCTTTAAATGGGTGCCAACCATTTTCACACTCCACAGCTCCTACAATAGTTTTCATACTCCTATTATTTTAAATGTATTACATGTAAACAAATATTGGAGAATTCCGTGCAATGTAATATTATGTACCAACCTGCAGAACCCGCGATGAGGAAACTGCCAAGCGTCAGTAGTAATATGTTACTCGGTTCCATGGTTTTGCTGAGAATTGTGTTGACGTGATTGATTGCAACTATTTGGTATTTATCTCAAACATAACATTGGTATTTATACCATCCGATCCAGCTGGTCAATAATTGAATTAGTGCAGAATGTTCATCTCCGTAAGTAAGTACTGCATATGAAGTCATTGGTGTTGAAATTATATGAAGTATGTGCAAGCATTGGTACATGAAATAATACCTATACTGAAATTCTATAAAACTATATCCCGAATATGCACACGTGTTACCACTTCACCTTCAACATCTTGCCCGAAATGACCATGAACAATGAACCAGTTCACAAGTCCAACACGGGTAATAAGCAAAAAAACAAGCGAGGATTATCTTTTCATCATTCATTGCGAAAAATACTTTCCACCTGATAACCATTCAAACTTAGCGCGTTCACAACGATGAAAAGTCACACATCTTATTACACAATTAATCATCCATTTGGCTCCGACGGTGGCACCAGTATGCTGATCAAGTCGTCAAGCGGGATTAAAATATTGACATGGCACACCTGGGCTTGTGCAATATTTACCATAAAAATAAAATCATTGATCATCCATCAATCTTCAGTTGAGTGATCACCAGGAATATGATTTACGTAACACGGCTTAAAAATAAGTATATCAAACATTTGAATGATGCATCAGCAAGGTTCAATATAAAACACGATTTATTTTTCTGATACCACGACTTATTTGTTACTAATTCATTTAAGCTCTGTGGGGACATGATTGACACAAAATTGATTACTGAATTCCTACCTGTCACAAATCAATTAATCTCGGTCAAACTGCGTCCTGTATCACGACTACACAATAATCCACTTGGCATGTATCATTACTTAAATTAGTCCGAACGATAATTTCATATACAACTATGCTTCCATTTTTGTATAAATAGCCACAAAGAAGTTACTGTCTATATTCAGTTTATTTTGTTCATTTCGAACAGTCTGCAGTCAAGGAAACAGATAAAATGGAATATACGTTCATTGTAGTCACGTGCATGTTGCTATATGGCGCAAGCACAGGTCAGTTTTTAATATTCAGTAAAATAATTTAATTCTGCTTAACGGTCAAATTTCTTCAAAAAATATTTTTCTTTTGTAGACGCGGCAGAATGTGATGGCGGATGGACGGCCTACAAAGATGAGCTATGCGTCAAATCTTTCCCAACTTTACTCAGCTACCACGAGGCGAGGGACTTTTGTGCAGAGCAGGGCAGCGAAATTGCCAAGGCTTCACTGGTGCTGGTCAAGGAAGAGGACGTACAAAATCTTTTGGTGAATTATACAAACGAAATGTTTGACTACGTTTGGCTGGGTAGCCAATACGATGAAGAAGCTCGCGAGTTCAAGTGGGATGACGGGGAAGCGCTTACTTACACTAACTGGGACGAGACCTATCCAAGGATTACCAATGCGTCAAATGCTTGCGTTGAGCTGAGACCAGTAAATGCTAAATTTGCCGTGGAAACTGGTGGTAAATGGGCGGATGTCAACTGTCAAAAGAGGAATATGGTCATGTGTCAAAGGACGTTGTCATGGTCGCTGCAGGATGCCATTAATGAAATCATAAGAAACCGGAAGCAACATCAAGAAGACGTTGAGAATCTGGCTACAGACCTTCTGGAAACCAGGGAGGAACTTCAATCTACAAAGCAGGAACTCCAGTCGGTGTCCTCTAGGGTGATACCGGTTGGATCCACCTACATCGAATATTACAGTCAGCCCAGCCCTGCAACACTTTGGCCAACGTTGACATGGGAGGATATAAGCAGTACTTATGCCGGTATGTTCTTTCGAGCAACCGGCGGAGGCTCCGAAAGCTGGGGAACTACTCAAAATGAGTGTGCCCCACGAATTACGTATGTGCAGTCTAATCATTATACTCAAACTATTCCGTCGAATATATCACTTCCGGCTGATGGTTGGTCGGAATGGATTTATTCAGGATATTATGATATAACTGGTGGAGTTACTACGAAAGAAGTTATGAAGTACTTCACTGAAGGATGTGAGGTACGTCCAAGAAACCAAGCAGTAAGAATCTGGAAGCGAACAGGTTAAGCTACCCGCTAATACCATATAGGAGAAACGATGAACAAAATAATAACAAACATTTCAAACTTGAGAGTCTCAAGTTGAGACTCTGTATGTAATTTGAGTATTTCGTTTTAGCCAATAATAAATGTAATGGAGGATTCCAAATGAGCCTGGGGTGCAAAATGCTGTTACATGTATTATCGTTAATGCAATTATTTGATTTAGTGCCAGAATTGCACACAATTGAGCATTTCAACTGAATACTTCATTTTGGCAAGATTGACAATCATTTGTATTCTTCTTGCAGCTGGTTTTGCGATGTTATTAGGTACGTTATCACGTAAGCCGCGAAGTTTTCATGTTACTCATTTTAGAGTAATACTTTTCGGAACATAATCGAATCTGAATTTATGAATCTATTTCATCTACCACAAAATATGAACTTTTTGAATACACAACCGACACGGAATTCATGATATCACTATTTCGATTACTCACAAATATCACTTCAGGATGCACGCCATATGCATAAGCGTTTGATGGGTGGGAGCTTATCCTGAAGAGAATGAATCCCAGGACTGATAATGAGATCTGCTTGGAAACGTTCTCGGAATTGGCAGTAGCTGCACGACCATTTCTCACGATGCACCTGTTCAACAAAGGAAGGAAACCATTAATTTTTTTATTTATTTAACTTGCATGCTCATTACATGGGTTTTGTTTCTCAAGTCCTGCCGTCTGGTCTCCTTTTGTTAACTACCGGAAGCATGAAATGCTTATATAGGTAGTCATTGCGATTGTTCTGTTTGTCTGTCTGTGTGTCTGTTAATCTGTGTGTCTGTAAACACTATAACTTTCCTCCACGTTGACCGATTTGGTTCAAACTTGGCATAGAGCTACCTCAGGTCATTCAAAAATTCGGTATTGATTTTGGGGTTCCAGGCCCCACCCCCGGGGGAATGGTGGGTGGTAAGGTCCCCCATACTTCCTTATGGGCAAAAAATTTTTTTCGCTCATCTGATAGAGAATTTTATCTGATCATTTTTTGTCACGATACCATGGGTCCATTTGATCAACTGTATGAGTGGTGGCTCAATGACCCTTACGGGTCACGAAAGGGTCAAAGTATACTTTTTCGGAAATTCATAGACTAATTCAAGATTAGTGTTTGGGAAGGTGAACTTAGTGTCAAATGTCTCAACTTCACACAGAACACGTTTCCGGTAGTTTTTTAATTCGGGTTTACACCCGTCCTAGTTTATTTTGCATCGTTGCATTTTTACTTCTTATTACCAGTTTTGCATTTGTCCTCACACATAATTCTCCAATCGCCTTCATGCTTGGCTAAAATAAAATCGATTACAATAAAAATCATGCCAAGTCCAGAAAAATTTAATCATAACCATGTAAATTATCTCTGTTACGTACTCATTGTTGTCTTCATAAAATGTGGCTATGGAAAGCCAATATCACAAAATATTTCTTAACCAATGCCACCACACATGCTGACACAAATTACCATTTTAGTGATCATTTTACCACCATGACTTGGTGGGCTCTGTTCCTATTGGTTTTAGCTTGCGTTGCGTTTGCATTCATCACACTTTTCTTTGCGGCGTGGATACTTGGATGCATTGCAAGTTTTCATCCATGTTGCAGCTTTACCGTGGAAGCTGCTCATTGCGTGTGCAGGTTCATGTGTAGGATGTTGATAGCGTTGCCCAAAACCCTACAATAGTCTGAGTCACAACGTCAGACAATTTTGAACATTAAGCCGTTCTGATCGGTGGCCACATCGGAGATCAACACGTTTTTTCTGGCAAATTGCCAACTTACTTAATATAATTTTATACGCACAGCTAACAAAACAATATTAGTTTTAATTCAAATTGTGTTGAGAAACCTAATCAAGTTCCTCAAAATGTAGTCGTCAAATGGGGAAAGTGCAGTAGTTTGATCATGATGGCATAATTCTTAAATAATTAGATTAATAAATGACATAAATATTAACTGGATTGATGTATGAACACATGTGGAACAAATCATGATCTACGTTTTGTGACAATTGAAGAGGGATATTTTGAAATGATGGAGTAGGAAAAGATGATTTCATAATTCTATTGATTTTATTTATTACCAAAATTAAACAAAAATAACAATTTGTTTGATAATTTCCTACTACACCCGGTTATAAGAAATTGATTGATCTAACCAATTGATGAATCTGCTACTCATGATCCAATCACACCGGTACCAGGCATATTGAGCGGTTCCGGCGTATTTACATTAATAAATTCGTGGGAATTATGGGTGATGAGCGAAAATTGTTCATTTGAGCATTATCCAATGAAACGTCCACGAGATTCACACTTGTGAAGGGTCCCAACTTAAACAAATATTGCATGTGTATTGCGTCAAAGTGATATTTTTGGACAAAAACGGCGGACTGCTTAGTGCGATTTGTAGTGAATTGTACATTGCTAGTGATATTTTACTTATTTTATGTGGTTTCAAATATTTAAATTGGAAGAAGATTATTTTAATGCTTACACCCGTATGAGTTCGGGAAGGAATTTTCAAGAAAAACTGTTTTACTTCCAGATAGAATTGTGCAATCGTTCTAAACATAGAATTACTTAAATATAAGTGAAGAAAATTAACTCCACCAAAAAAATAAACAAATAAAAAATCACTGCTTCCTTGTCTTAGAATTTCAGTCATATATTCTGGACAACCGAAAGCAGAAAAAAATACTCCGCTTCAAAATTGATTAAAATTAAAACTGTAATTCATTAAAACTAGAACTGTCTACATGATTTGGTAGCAGCTGAAGCAGGACGCTTGGGAATTAAACAAGCTTACTGCGCTTACCACTATGAGCCACCATAATTTTGCTGTCTTTACGGAAGTCACACTAACGTTAGATAACCCTGAAGATGAAGATACTGAGCTCGATTGGGCAGGAAGGATTTTACTATCCAGCTTTATATTATCAAGGATGACGATTAACCTCTGCGGAATGTAACGTTCGTCCGGTAGGCTACAAAGCTAGAGTATCGCCAATTTTCTTTTGTAAAATATTTATGGTAATCGAGCTGCGTCGTTGGGTGTGATACACACAAATACATTTTTAAGGATAGGCTGACGAGGACTGGAAAAACACGGAGTGAACAAATTATGGAGTAGGTGGATAAAGGGAGGAGAAATTTCGGTGATATTAATCATCGGCTCCAGGCTTATTCCCACCAAGTGGACTCCCACCAGGATGATTCCCCCCACGGAATATTCCCACCAGTGAATATTCCCACCAGTGAATATGAGTATTGCCACCAGTGAATATGAATATTCCCACCAGTGAATATTGCCACCAGTTTCATGAGTTTGCTCATTAATACTGATTCCAATGATATGGATGATGATTGGGATTCACTTCATCCATCTTAGTAGGTGGACATACTGGTATCAACAATAATGGTTGCTATAGTTTATTAATCAGCAACATCACTGAAATGAAACAGTCCACAAGTACGTATCCTCATTTCAAAACCAGAAAGAAATAATTCCAATCAGATTAATTTTCTCGAAATGGTTTTCAAAAAAAATCTTAAGCTTGAAAATAGCTGCATTAAATAAATAAATAGTGGTGACGTGAGGCGCATACATACTTACATCATTCGGGGAAAACAAGACCAATACTAGCGACCGTAAATCATGAAAATTATGCCCCTTGGTCAGACATACGAGTGCAGTCATGACTGATGTGCAATAACGATTGCAGTAAAAACATTTTCAAAACATTTACATTGTTTCAATCACGTGCACTAAAAGTCATTAGTATTTAGACCGAAATTCCGTAATGCATCCGAGATACACTTTCAACTGCACTGATAATCTGATTTTAATCCCATAAAACGCCTTTTTATTTACATGAAATAGCATGCAAATATGCTGAACGAGATTTTGCTCGACTCGTGAAAGGAAACGAATATTTCTCGAGCACTTCCGTCGTCACGTTGGATACATGTCAGATCCCATTGCAAACCTACCTACAACAGCGGTAAGGGTCAACTCCGCTCCCATTTTCGAGCATCGGTTGGATCACAAGCCACCTGGTTTTATTTTGTGTTTTGCGTCGTCTCACTATCACTCCTTATTGTCAGCTTTGCTTTTGTTTTGACAAAATTCACCATCAGTTTACACGTTTCGCTCAAACAAAGTCAATAATCGTAAAAATAATGGCAGGTCCGGAGTACTTAAGTCGTATGCCGTTAAATAGGCTCTACTGCGTACTCGTGGTCATTATATCTATAAAGTGCCAATGGGAAACCAGCATTAGAAAATATATATTTGTTAATCAGCGGCAAGCCAACAAAAATTACAATTATACTGACTGAGTAGGACTAATGCATTTCAAAAAACAGCCAAATTTTGTAAAGCGGAAAATGATTAAGCGATTTTTTTCTGGACGAATGACTTGGCCTAGTCGTTTTAGCTGGCGCTGTATTAGGATTCATGATATTGTGTTCTGTCTGTGGAAAACTGGATTGAGATTGAAGCCTACACGCAGCATACAGATGTATGTCGGACGCCTTTTCTAACATACGCCAAATAATGCGCGACACTGCGGTATCATTGTCTGAAATTTTCAGACAGCTTTGCGACCCATTTCGCAATGTTTCTGATTGAACTGAACGTTACGTAGTTGTTTTCCTAGTTGTTTATGGGATGCGGAATTGGCAGCTACCAGGCACGTCGCTGTGACATATTGGCCCAGGACGTGACGTTCGATAGTTTTGTTAGGAACCATGCTAATCGGTTTGGATGTGTGGATACCGTCGCTCAGCAGGGGCGCTGCGTCAAAATGAGGCCACATGCCCGTACGCTGGTCTTCATTAACACAACATTTAATAATGAAGAAGTGTAATAAACGGGAGGAGAATTTCTGCAATTTTTAAAGGATTGTATTAAGAACATATAGCTTATATTATGTAATAATTCCAGCATTTAATAATGTTTTTAATCTTTTACTTCCTGGATTATAAAATACATTTCCAAAACGTTCGTAAAACACGCGGGGTGAGTAACAAGATGACAAGAACAAAGGTGGTGAGGTTATAATAAAATCATTGCAAATGATACTGTTACCAAATAATTTAAGTATAAGATCTGGTATCTAAGACTATGAGCGAGTGGGTAAATGAGGTGCACACTTTCCTACAAGGTAGTATGGGTAATTTGCTATTATTTATATTAGCATCTTAGTCAAAATACACCACATAAGTCAAAATAATGTTTCCAAGAAAATAACAAAGACAAAATATTTTTGCTGTCAACTTAAACTAATTGTAAGTCTCCCACGGCACCCAATAAAATTAAAAAAGTACAAACTTCCTGGACCGCAGTTAAAACTAATTACTCTTACTATCCAATATCCAATGGAGCATTGGGCGAGAAAATTACAAGAATTACAGTATTACATAATTTTAGTAGAATTTACTCATTCTAAATACACTAATGAGAGATTTATCAATCTATGAATAGAATCTATTCGTTTATGGCGCAGTGCTCTCCAAGAGAACTTTTTTTGATGTTAAAGGTCGCCTCTCCCTGAAAAGTAATGACATTTTTCGCCATCATTATTCCCTGCTACATGTGAAATGGCTAACTGATATAATTAATTAGGTCGACTACACCAATTCTACAAAATGGTTAAAGGAGCGAAGTAAGCACCAGAACATTGGACACAAACACTATATTTAATTGACCACGTCATTGTGTATTTATATATATCTTACCTACTAATGAGCTTCTCGCTGGTTGGCCACTTCACATGTCTCAGTTAGTCAGCCAATCGATTCACATGTCCATCCTTAACATATTTTGTCCAATGGCGGTCGGCGATGTTGGATATATTGTGTAACATGTTGGTGAAGGAGAACAAGGAGTGTTTGCATGAGCATTGAAGACCATTTATAAGACCATTTAGTAAGGGAATGAATGGAAATTTTAGTCGAAAATTAATTATGTCGAGTGAATTTCTCAGTAAATGTATGTAAATGAGTACTAAATATCTGCCATTCCCGGGTGACATACAATCTCCTTTGATTATCTAATGCGGTTATCAAAGCATTTGCATGACCCCAGCAATTTAATGGAACACAACGGAAAGTAAATAACTCAACTACAGGGATGCACACGTGTTACTGTGTCATGATTTTACCCGATACGACCCACAGCCCCGTTTACCAGAAAAACAAGTGCGGATTACTCTGATAAACTGAAACAAATCTTTTCCAACTGATAACCGTTCTGGCGTTGTTTTTCGTTTATGTCATGCCGCATATTTGATGACACAATTTAGATTGGAACTGATTCAAATGTGGAACAATTTGTTGATTTATTCATCATGGGAGATTAAAGTTTTGACAAGGTATACCTGGAAATGTTCAACATGATCCAAAACAAATACATCCGTTATCACCACCAATATTTTGTTGAGTGATTACCTGGAATATTGTTAAAATAACACGGCTTAAAAAAACTTTTGTCCAACACTTAAAGGATGGATCCGACGGGCTCCAGATAATGTAGTATTTGCTCCCTGATACCAGTATTTCTATTTACTTTCCTTTAAGCTCTGTCTAAACTCCGTACATTAATGCCAATAAATGTTTGCTCACTTCATTCGTTTCTATCACAAATCATTTAATCTGGGTCAATTTTTTCCCAGCATTACAACTACAAAATAATCCGCAACATATCCAGCATTACCAATATTTGTATATGCTTGGGATGGTCCACGGTAAACTTATTTGGAAGCAAACGTAGATTTTCGTATAAATAGCCACGAAGAAGTTACAGTATATATTCAGTTTATGTTGAGCAGGTCGAACTGACTAATGTCTAGCAAACACATAAAATGGAATATTCATTCATTTTAGTTACGTGTCTGTTGCTATTTGGCACAAGCACAGGTAAGTTTTTAATATAGACTAAATTCATTTAATTGCGGATAAGGTCCGCATTTCCTTCAAAACTATTTGTAATTTCCAGACGCGGCAGAATGTGAGGGTGGGTGGACAGCCTACAGAGATGAACTGTGTATCCAAACCTTTCCCAATTTGCTCACGTACGACGAGGCGGAGACCTTTTGCTCAGAGCAGGGCAAAGACAAGTCTTCTTTGGTGATGGTAAAGGAGTTAGAGATGCAAACCCTGCTAGTTAATTACACAGAAAATATTTTTGACAACTTATGGTTGGGAGGTAGATTTGACGAAAGCAGCACCCAATTCCAATGGGATGACGGAGAACCGTTGACCTATTCAAACTGGGTGGAAGGCTCTCCCAGAAATGATTCCACTTCAAACACTTGCATCGAGTTAAGACCCATTAACGCCAAGAGCTCATCCGCTGATGCTCCTGGCAAATGGGCAGACGTGAATTGTCAGAAACGTAATCTGGTAATGTGTCAGAGACCTTTGTCGTGGAGTTTACAGGATGCTATTAACGAAATTGTAAGAATGAGAAAGCAGCTGGATGAAACACAAGATGACCTTCGCAGTACGAAGCAAGATCTAGCAGCTGTTAACACACGGGTGGTGCCTATTGGCTCAATTTACATTGAGTACTACGGCCAACCAAGCCCTGTAACTCTGTGGCCCAGCTTGACATGGCAAGACATTAGCAACGCATATGCGGGGCTTTTCTTTCGAGCGTCTGGTGGTGGCGCAGCAAGTTGGGGTAGTACTCAAACAGAGTGCGCTCCTAGAATAACTGAAATGGATTTTGGGACTTCATCTATGAATATCTTTGAAGATCCATTAACAATTCCTGCCTCTGGGTGGTCAGCATGGGGTTGGGCAGGACTTTACTATGACACCAGCACACTTCGGTATGAGGCGTTGAAATTCAACACAGCTGGTTGTGAAGTTCGTCCCAAAAATCAGGCAATAAGGCTTTGGAAACGAACCGCCTAACTTATTAAGTATTTAAATAATTATCATATTAATGTAGTGATATAATTTTGATTTATTGAGATGAGACATTTATTATATTGTATTGCCAATAATATCGTTAAGAAATATTGTACTTGTATATTAGTCGTAGCAATTGAATAAATAATCACTGGTGGCACTTGAACCATATGGCACAATTGATTAGCACTAATCACCTGGCTGTACTCATTTTCTCCATTAAAACATAAACAATCTCATCAAATGCCATGGGTATTTCGTGCCAGTGTTTTGCATCGTTTCACTTTTCCTTCTTATTACCTGTTTTGCTTTTGTATTCACACATAATTCTCCATTTGCATACATACTTGGAAAAAATTAAATTGATAATAATAAACATAATTCCCGAAGTGGAAGGCGGCCTCTATATTTTTAGTTGGAACAATACTGTCAAAGCAAGAGGTTGTTTTTTAAAAATATTTCCGTCCATTCTTTATTACCGTGATACATATGTTATGAGAAACTGTCTCTTAAATATTGAAAACATAAATTAAAATACGCTTACATTGCTTACACGCATTGCGTGCTTTTTCGCAGAAGTATGCTCACGTCACCGATAAGAATAAAAAATTGGATTGTTGGACAAATGAACTGAACCCGTCGTCGCCACAGTCGTCCTAGTTGGGGCCACCTATGTTCAATATGACAAGCAACCCAACCCCCGTAATCTTTGACCAAGTATGACGTCGGAGGAAATCAGCTGTGCCTACGCAGGTCTCTTCTTTCGTATATTTGGTGGAGGATCTGAAGGATGGGGAGTCACACATATAAAATGTTCTCCGCACAACACTCAAAGACAATTCCTGTCAAGTCAAGTGATATAGAACGTGTGAGTTTACATCGATGTTCGAATAAAATATAACGATTGGCAACATTGAGCACGATTTTCGATTTTTCGACCAATTTATTTGTCGGTGGAGTATTGCCAAAAGTATATTTTATATTTGCAAGGCTGAGTAACATACCAAATTCAGGGTCACTTTCAAGCGGAGTTGACGATTGACACGTTACCAAAATGGCGGCAGTGATGGAGAATGTCAAATGATTCTGGTTACAGGAAATACAAGAAATTTTCCTTCAGTGTGGCGAAACTTGAAATTAAATTTGGGGCTGTTCATTAGAAGTATTGGAATGAGTCCGGCAGTGATCATTGATGAGGTGGCACATTTTGAGTGAAAGTAATCCGACAGAAATAGTATCCTTCTCCCCATGTTCAGAACTGACATGATAACTCGTGTTCATTCTCGAAAAAAGTTTCGGACTTTAGCGTGGTTGTTGGACGAGTTGGTAACATGGTTGCGTGATCAATAGTCTTGAATTGATAATAGCCACGCTCCATAGGTGTGTCATGTTCGACGCGTGTACTTGTCGTCATTGCCAACTGACAAATACAAGGCTGGTTCAAAAGTATGACCCTGAGTTTTGTGTGCAAAACACAGGTCTTAAATTGCTAATGCTGCTTCGGACCTTGTTCGCCCAAAATTCACAATAAATATATAATATTCTCAACATAGGAATTTCGTAGCATAAAGTTACAACTCCTCACAGTCGGAGTTTATTTTGTATCATTTGATTTTGTGTTTTGTGATAACGATAACTTCTCCAGCAAATATTTAAAAATGAACTTCTCAAAACTGCTTTCGTTTATTACAAAGTACGTGGACATTTACAAAGTGACCCCATTTGTTTGGGACGAAAAGAATGGCTCGTTCAAGCTCCGCGACAGCAGAACACTTTGGAAATTTCAGCACACGTACCTCCATTTTGCAGCTTCAATGGTCTCCGTGGCTATGTTCCAGCTAGTGTACAGCTTTCGCGAGGTCCGGGATGACAACTTGACAACTTATTGATTTTGATACCGTTATTGTATGCTCATGTGCATTCAACTTTATTCTTGTTCGTAGAGCAGTTTGAAGCTAGGAGAAGTACAACTGCTATATCGCGAATTCCAGGTACTGCTCTCAGAATTCAGGCAAATCTACTCGTTCTTAATTTTCAGCTCGATTGCGGCGGAGCGATAATCATTCAAGTTTGTGGACTCGGCATGGATATCGGTGAAATGTAAGATACTGGGGAGTTTGAGCAGCCAGTGTTGTTTGTTGCATGTCTCTGTGCAGCCATTGATATTTGAATAATCGTACTGTACGTATACGGCGTTCTCAGTTACGTTTCCAAGGTCTCCACGGAGGCTCTGTCAAACGTCAACAGAATCACTGGATTTAATAGGGTACCGTGGTTTGGCAGGCATATGCGATCATATCAAGCCTTGAAAATATATTTCGGCGCTGGTAATTTTGTAGAAACAGAGACGCCACTGAATATGGAAGCCTTTGTTATAGACCAAACGGTCAGTTTGCTGCTTTTGTAGATGCAGAGAAGACAATATGTCTGCGAATTGGTCATGACCTTAAAACTTCACAGTATCTTGGTATTTCTAATACTATGCGGACGGCGGAAAAGCAGTAAAAGAAATGTCAGAATATGATAGACGTTGTGCACATTAAGCAAGCAACATTTGAATAATTTGCCCAAGTATTACAGACAAGTAAGACATATTTTGTGATCACCATTAATAGAAGCAATTAATGACGTCATATGCTCAACTGTCAACAGTTGAAATGTGGTGACGTGTACTGTATCGAGCCTCCGAATTAATAGCATTTTAAATTGGATTCCTTGTTGATACTGCTGGCTATTTTACGCTGCATTCATGAAGACATCTACTTCTGCCCTATGTATCATGATCGTTACTCGGAATGACAACTCATCTCACTGGAATTTGTACTGCCATGATACTGCATTCTTATTTGATTTTATAAATGCCATTGACGCGAGCATTCCGATTTGCGCGGCCACAACACAATTTGCTTTTTTCTTTTGAAGAAACATAAAGGATCTTATCGTCGCCAACGTTATTCAGCCGTCCTTGTTTTTTACTCAAAATGGTTGTCAAATAGTTGACTCTGCTAGATGTATAGAATTTTCAACTGATAAATTGGGAACCGACCGCAAATACTTCATGGAATTGATTACATGATACCAAATTAATTTTTTGACATGACTAGGTTTATAAAAAATTCCCCATAAATCGGAATGCCACGTAGGGCATGAAACATCAGTTTTACTGCGAAATCAGAATAATTCTTGAATATGATTTAATATTTAATGAGCTATTTTAATATGAAAACGTGGTCATAGTTACAAGCTGCAGACTCCAGATGAAAAATAAACGTTTTTCGCGACACTCAAGGTTTACCAATACAATAATGAATGGGCTGAATGAGATCAGCAACAGAAGCAAATGCAAAATGCCATAAAAATCATAAGTGTTTCCAGATATTGTCACAATTTATGCTGGGTTCCAAGCAAAATTCGTTACTCATCTAACCAGATGTACAGCGTTCCGCCCGGATCGAAATTTCCTGGATAAAAGCAATGCGAAATCTGTTCCGCAGTGCATTAGAGAGTTAAAAGTTAGAGAGTCAAGCCAGTCAAAAATTTCCAGCGACATTTCTGACACCGACCGACTTTTTGTGACAGGGCTTACCTATAGAAATCAAGTTACCTCTACGAGAATAAAGAAGCAAATAACATGGCGCCCCTCCGTTCGAGCATTCCGCTACTCTGTCTTTTAGTTACGGGTAAGTAGAAAAAATATATTGTTGATACTACCTGACTTGAGAGTTGATGGTGTCCCAATTAACTATTTGTCTACATCCAAAGCAATAATGGGCTGTTGCGTCCGCGTAAAACGTTGTGATCATGCTTGCGTTGCTGGATATATTCATTCCTGCTGTCGAGAAGGCGGATACGCTCAAGGAAGATGCCAAGCGCGTATTGGTGGTCCTGCAGCTTACTGCTGCGGCAGTAACTCAAATGAACCCAGAATGGCTTTCTATAATGCCACAAAAGATCACGGAGATTGAAAGTGGAAGCAAATGGATTCAAGGCAATGCTTGTAGCAGTCAGCCTAGTTTCATCTTATAGATTTAGTATCTAAAATGTGGTATCCCATACGACCACTATAATAAAATGAAGACACAGAAGGCTACATATCTGGAAATATAAGCAAATTAAAATTAACTAACTTAATTATGTGCAAGGCGCTTTGGGCGTACCAATAGATTTTCTTTGTATCGGGTTCGTACATTTTAACAAAAATTATCATTTCGCGGCTTCAGGGCATGAGAACTGAAAATTAAAATTGTTTAAAATTCACAATAAGCAATGAAATGATCATAATGGAATTACTTCGTAAATACATATTATGGGATTGCATTTTATTATGTCAGGCATATTTCTTGTTACACCACAAGAATGCCAATAGAATTCACCAGTTTCCACTCAATAAATTCAGAGCAAGAGAAACCACCATATTGTCCAATTGATATCAGTTGGTCGGAATTCCTGAGAATCGTTGAAATTCAGTCACAAACAAAAATATGCTAAAATGTGGCAGAGCATAATCTGCTAATATCATTCAGATGATAAACAGTGGTTCATGTTGCAAATAAAATTAGTATTCCTCGTTAATGTGGTTTCCTAGTAAGGCTAGTTGTTGAAGTAATTCCTCTTTGTCAAGCGCATAGTGGCTTAAAATTAAAATTTCTTTATTATAATTGCGTACAGTAAGACTATGTATTACTCATCCCACCAAACTACATTATATCGTCATTATCGTTTCTGCACTGTCTCATTCTCAAAACTGCACACACCAATATGTGCCGTTCAGTCGTGTCTTACCTCGGGTTCGTATTGCAACCGCATATTAAATTAAAATAGTTACTTAAAATTGTATTGTTTGCTACTCATATAAATGAGGTGAAACCTACTCAATACGATGCTGAGTGGTTAGCATGGGTAATTGGCTTTCTGACTCGTAAGTGTCATAAAGTCTTAGCACTATGTCTTGTATTTGAAAGCAAGGCGAGACACAAAACAGGCTGAGATGACCTATTCACATCCTTAAGGATTTATGGACCGGAGGACCTGATGGTTCCGTGGTGGGTCGCACTCCCGCCGTAGTTTATTGGGGTAAGTTTACAGTTGTTGGTGTTACCATTGCAGTTTCTGGAAGAAACGTCAAATTAAATAATCAAATGTTTTCCGAGATGTACTCAGTCCCACCGGAAATCATTTCTTAACCGAAAATATATTATAAATATTATTTAATTTTTTGCAATATTTGCCAAATACCGTTTTGGAAATGTAATATAAACTTCAAAATTTCTCTGTGACATAAAAGGAAATAAAAGGATGAACTGGACTACTTTACTGACATTTGGGTCACCTGTGTGCGTCTGACGGGAATTACTGCATAAGTTTGCCGACATCAAAAATGAAATGTCGCGTTCACGCATAAATTGAAACCACAAAAAGCAAAGACGGTGGATATTTGTTGCTACTAAAAATTGCTGAAAATGCTTTACTTGCAATCAATAAAAAACGACAATAACGTTTATGATGTGTATTCAAGTAATCCAACTATAGAAATGTACACGTGTTTCTACTTCATCTTCACCATCATGCCCGGAATGACCCTTGAACAATGAAACAGTTCATAAGTCCAACACGGGTAATACCCGAAACAAAACAAGTGAGGATTATCATATCATCATAAATTATGGCAAATATTTTTAACCTGATAACCATTCAAGCATTGCATGTTCACATTGATGACAAGTTACACATTTTGTGACACAATTAATCATCCATTTGGCTCCAACGGTGACACCAGTTTACTGATTAAGTCGTCAAGCGGAATTAGTATTTTGACATGTCGCACCTGGGTTTGTTGCGCAATACTTACACCGTAAATAAAATCATTGATCATCCATCAATCTTCAGTTGAGTGATTACCAGGACTATGATTTACGTAACACGGCTTAAAATACGTATAAATAACAATTGTGCGATGGCTCAGACAGGCTCATGATAAACAGGATTTATTTTTCTGAGACCAGGACTTATTTATTGCCAATTCCTATATGCTGTCTAGACATGAGTGACACCAAATTGAGTACTTAATTCCTACCTGTCACAAAATCAAATAATCTCGATCAAATTCCATACGTGCATTACAACTAAAAAGTAATCCACTTGACATTTAACACTAATTAAATTAGTCCTGGGGATTATTTCACATACAAGTATGCCTCAATTTTGGTATAAATAGCCATGAACAAGTTACTATGTTCAGTTTAATTTGTTCAGTTCGAACAGTCTGCCGTCTAGTAAAGATATAAAATGGAATATTCGTTCATTGTAGTCACGTGCATGTTGCTATATGGCGCAACCACAGGTCAGTTTTTAATATTCAGTAAAATAATTTAATTCTGCTTAACGGTCAAATTTCTTCAAAAATATATTTATCTTTTGCAGACGCCGCAGAATGTGAGGGCGGATGGACGGCCTACAAAGACGAGCTATGCATTAAATCCTTCCCAACTCTACTCAGCTACCACGAGGCGAGGGACTTTTGCGCAGAGCAGGGCAGCGAGATAGCCAAGGCTTCACTGGTGCTGGTCAAGGAAGAGGACGTACAAAATCTTTTGGTAAATTATACAAATGAAATGTTTGATTACGTATGGTTGGGTAGCCAATATGATGAAGAAGCTTCCGAGTTCAAGTGGGAAGACGGGGAAGCGCTTACTTACACTAACTGGGACGAGACCTATCCAAGGATTAGCAATGCGTCAAACGCTTGCGTAGAGCTGAGACCAGTAAACGCTAAGCAGGTGACTGAAACCGGCGGAAAATGGGCGGATGTCAACTGTCAAAAGCGAAATGCGGTCATGTGTCAAAGAACGTTGTCCTGGTCGTTGCAAGATGCAATCAATGAAATCATACGACTTCGGAAGCAACATCAGGACGACATTGAAAATCTTACAAACGAACTTCAAGCAACACAGCAAAATCTTGAGGCGGTGTCTACCAGGGTGGTTCCGGTAGGGTCAATTTATATTGAATACTACAATCAACCCAGCCCCCGTACCTTGTGGCCAGCGTTAACATGGCAGGACGTTAGCAGTTCCTATGCCGGTCTTTTCTTCCGAACAACGGGTGGAGGTTCCGCAAATTGGGGAAGTACTCAAACTGAATGTGCTCCTCGAATTACGTATAAAGCCTCCAATGGGTACGCAAGCGGTTCGTATCAATGGAATATAACAATTCCGTCGAATGGTTGGTCAGAATGGCAAATGACGGGAAAGTTTGAAAACACAGGTCTATATTACGGAGTTTCAAGATACTTCACCGAAGGTTGTGAAGTTCGGCCCAAAAATCAAGCAATTAGAATTTGGAAGCGAATTGCGTAAGTGGTAACTGTGACGATAATCTAACTATAAAATTGATAACGGTAACATATTGACACACTATTTGTTAGGTAAATGCTATCTTTTAATTAATCTGTACACGGGATCAATGAAATGAATTTGTAATGTTATGGTCCGTTGCCTTTTAAAACTAAAAATAAAAATGCCTTGCTTTCGCCAAAGCACTTTTAAGCTTATTGCACTAATTGTCCATTCCTACGGGATAGTAAATAATAAATCGTATCCATTCTGACACTAATTCTTTTCAGAATATATATTTTAATTCAGTGTAAACATTTGCATTGCCGACCACTTCACTCATTTAAGTTATCCAGATTTGTCTTAATACATATTGTCATGGTTTCGTATTCCAAAATGACGCACGACCGCACAAGGGATCATGACAAACAGGAAAAAGGTGCTGAAATTCTGCAATGCCTAAAACACTTTTGCTGTCTGTGTGGCCGTGATCCATTTATCACGGTGTTTTGAATGTTCAAAGTTTGCGTTCATTTTACAAAAACATCATTAATCAAAACGAGCTCAGTGTGACATGCCCTAATCCCTTCCCAGAACAAAAATAATGTACAAACAATCGTCCACACTGACCTAAATGCACAATGTCCAACATCACGCTTATCAGCATTTTTAAAATTATACGTTCCCGTCATTGTGTAAGGATTAGACTGGAATTTTCTCGTCATTTATAACAGCTCACGATTTATCTTTCAGCATTCTGTTAAACCTGACTTTATAGAAAAAATTCAGACACCCAAATCACTTAATAACATTGACATGCCGATATCCTTTTGACGCATGCATGACGCACAAATTGCTTTGAATTCAAGTATAAATTGCAATGCAGAAGTAAATACATGGTCAGTAAATGAAATCCATTCATTCGTAACACATACAAAAGTCGGTTCAATACATAAAATGGGACGCATCAATATTTTTGTTTTTGGGTTGCTGCTGTTCATCACCGGAACAGGTAATTATTAATATTGACTAGATATTCTCGACCTGGTATTTCTGCATATCTTAAAAATGTTTTACTTTTGCAGACGCAGCGAAGTGTGAAGATGGCTGGACGGCCTACAAGGACGAGTTTTGCATCAAGTCCTTCTCAACTCTACTCAGCTACCATGAAGCGAAAGACTTTTGCGGTGGACAAGGCGTCGAGATGGCCCCGGCTTCACTGGTACTGGTCAAGGAGGAGGACATGCAGAACCTCTTGGTAAACTATACGAATGAAATGTTTGACTACGTTTGGCTTGGCAGCCAATATGATGAAGAGGGAGCAGAGTTTAGATGGGTTGACGGGGAGCCACTCACTTACACCAACTGGGAACTGGACTACCCAAGAATTACTAATGCATCAAACGCGTGTGTTGAGCTAAGGCCGGTAAATGCTAATCAAGGGCTGGACACCGGTGGCAAATGGGCTGATGTGAATTGTCAGAAACGAAATCTGGTAATGTGCCAGAGACCTTTGTCGTGGAGTTTACAGGACGCTATTAACGAAATTGTAAGAATCAGAAAGCAACTGGATACAACACAAGATGACCTTCGCATTACAAAGCAAGATCTTGAAGCTGTTAACTCACGGGTGGTGCCAATTGGGTCAATTTACATTGAATATTACGGCCAACCAAGTCCTGGTACTCTTTGGCCCAGTATGACGTGGCAAGACATTAGCAACACATATGAGGGGCTCTTCTTTCGAGCGTCTGGTGGTGGCGCAGCAAGTTGGGGTAGTACTCAAACCGAATGCGCTCCTAGAATAACTGAAATGCAATATCAGCGTTCATCTACGAATGACTATGAATATCCGTTACAAATTCCTGCCTCTGGTTGGTCAGCATACGGATGGGCAGGACGTGACTATGACACCGGCACTCTTCGGTATGAGGGGCTGCAATTCAATACAGCCGGCTGTGAAGTTCGTCCTAAAAATCAAGCAATAAGGCTTTGGAAACGAACGGCTTAACTTATTAAGTATTTAGATAATTATCATATTAATATAATGATACAATTTTGATTTACTAAATTACTGATACATATATTATATTGGACTGCCAATAATATCAATAAGAAATATGCACTTGTATATTAATCTTTGCACTTGAATAAATAATCTGTGCTGAATCTTGAACCATATGGCACCATTGCTTAGCACTAATCACCTGTTTGAAAGCATTTTCTCCATTTAAACATGAACAATCTCATCAAATGCCATGGGGATTTCGAGCCAGCGCTTTGCATCGTTTCACGTTTCCTTCTGATTACCAGTTTTGCTTTTGTATTCACATATATTTCTCAATTTATCTACGTACTTGGCATAAAATTTAATTGATAATAAAAATAATGCCAGGTGCGGAATCCGGCCTCTATGTTTTCAGTTGGAACAATACTGTCAAAATAAAAGGTTGTTCCTTGAAATATTTCCGTCCATTCTATATTACCGTCATATATATGTTATGAGAAACTGCCTCTTAAATATTGAAAACATAAATTAAAATACGCTTACATTGCGCACACGCATTGCGTGCTTTTTCGCAGAAGTATGCTCACGTCTCCGATAAGAATAAAAAGTTGGATTGTTGGACAAATGAACTGAACGCGTCGTCGCCACAGTCGTCCCAGTTGGGGCCACCTATGTTCAATATGACAAGCAACCCAATCCCCGTAATCTTTGGCCAAGTATGACGTCGTAGGATATCAACTGTGCCTACGCAGGTCTCTTCTTTCGTATATTTGGTGGAGGATCTGAAGGATGGGGAGTCACACATACGAAATGTTCTCCGCACAACACTCAAAGACAATTCCGGTCAAGTCAAGTGATAATGAACGTGAGGGTTTACATTTATGTTCGAATAGAATATAACGATTGGCAACATTGAGCACGATTTTCGATGATGCGACCAATTTATTTGTCCGCGGAGTATCGTCAAAAGTATATTTTATATTGGCTGGATAACACACCAAAATCAGTACAACTTCCAAGTGGAGCTGACGATAGACATGTAGCTAAAATGACAGCTGTGATGGTGAAGTTCAAATGGTTCTGGTTGCAGGAAATACCATAAAGTTTACTTGCAAATGTAAAGTAAGTGTGGAGAGACTTGAAGTTCAATTTGGGGATGCCGTTTAGAAGTATCGGAATGAGTCCGGCAGTGATCGTTGATGATGTGGTACATTTTGAGTGAAAGTAATCCGACCGAAAGAGCATCCTTCTCCCAATGTTTAGAACTGAGATGGTGCATCGTGTCCATTCTTGAACAAAGTCTCTGCCTTTTGCGTTGTTTTAGCCATGAGAAACGACATTCACTGAAAACATTTTTCACCAGCATCTGCTTGACTGCTTGTGTCCATACCCTAATCGGCCACAGTGCATAAGGGTAAGAATAAATCATATCAACACGATGATAAATGTTGAATACGATTAGAATGCCGTGTCTATTCCAGCTACCAAATGCGAGTCTCCTGATATCCAATACAACGCGACGCTGACTAATATTACCCGGCGTCATGTATAAATATTGAGCAACATTTTTCGGCCGTGACCGCTTTTTGGCACGACCATTGCAAATCTTATTGACGTTACTATATTTGGGTAGGGTCTAGTGAAAAACTATCACGAGCCGAGTTTCAGCGCCCCATGTCCACTACTGTGGTAGCGGGAGGTGTACATCCAAAAATGGGGGTTTGCTATTTTTGGCAGCCGCTCACGCTGAAACGGTTCAAGGTATATCCATGAAATTTGGTACCAATAATGCTGACATTATGAGCTAAACGTTCATGCATTTTGGACGGAAAGTCAGCCAACTTTTTGTTATGATAAAAATTTATGAATATTTTCGGCGTCATTTTTTACATTTCACGGCCATGTTGTGAAAATACTTTCCACAAAATTTCAAAAACTAAAAGATGTACCAAGTACATCTAAAACAGCTCTACATGATGTAAAAACCGTATCAAGAAATATTTTAACCGGACGAAAATATTTGATAAAATGTCAACCATTTTTTGAGTTTTTTTTGTATGTTTGGCATGCATGTCTATAATTCATATAATAAAAAGGGAATGACCAAGTGAAATGTATCCTTTTAAGTCGATTTGACGTTATTCACTGTGCTGCCGATACAAACAAATATGAACACGTATATTTCCAATCGTGCGTGCAAGTTTTGTTATGCGGCGTCTTAATACTGAAAAATTAGTTGTAAGTAAAAATTACAAAGCAATGGAAGAGAAAATCCGAAATAATATCTAAAAATCATAAGCGAAAATAATGTTTAGTGTAGACCACAGTTAATGGAGGTGTTAAACAAGATCACAATTAGCACCGAAACTATGTGAACCTGTCATTTCATCCGTCGTGCAAGACCTTTTATCAAATATCTTCGTCCGGTTAAAATATTTCTTGATGCGGTTTTTTGCACCATGTATAGCTGTTTTAGATGTACTTGGTACATCTTTTAGTTTTTGAAATTTTGTGGAAAGTATTTTCACAACATGGCCGTGAAATGTAAAAAATGACGCCGAAAATATTCATAAATTTTTATCATAAAAAAAGTTGGCTGACTTTCCGTCCAAAATGCATGAACGTTTAGCTCATAATGTCAGCATTATTGGTACCAAATTTCATGGATATACCTTGAACCGTTTCAGCGTGAGCGGCTGCCAAAAATAGCAAACCCCCATTTTTGGATGTACACCTCCCGCTACCACAGTAGTGGACATGGGGCGCTGAAACTCGGCTCGTGATAGTTTTTCACTAGACCCTACCCAAATATAGTAACGTCAATAAGATTTGCAATGGTCGTGCCAAAAAGCGGTCACGGCCGAAAAATGTTGCTCATCGTACTGTTGCTTGGTTGTTGGACGAGTTGGTTACATTTTTGCCTGATCAATAGTCTTGAATTGATAATAGCCACGCTCCATAGGTGTTTCATGTTCGACGCGTGTACCTATCGTCATTGCCGACAGACAAACACAAGCCTGGTCCAAAAGTATGACCCTGAGTTCTGCGTGCAAAATACAAGTCTAAAATTTCTAATGCAGCTGTGGACCATGCTCGTACAAACTTCATCATAAATATATTATATCCTCAATAGAGGAATTTCGTAGCATAAAGTTACAACTCGTCACAGTCGGAGTTTATTTTTTCAATTAATTTTGGGTTTTGTGATAGCGCTCATTTCTCCAGCAAATATTTAAAAATGGAGTTATCAAAACTGCTTTCACGTATTATGAAGTACGTGGACATTTACAAAGTGACCCCATTTTTTTGGGATCATAAGACTGCCACGTTCAAGCTCCGCGACAGCAGAACGCTTCGGAAAATTCAGCACCTCCATTTTGCAGCTTCAATGGTCTCCGTGGCTATGTTCCAGCTAGTGTACAACTTTCGCGAGGTCTGGAATGACAATTTGATTTTGGTGTATTCCTTCATGTACACCGGCGGAATCATTTGGGCATTTCCAATGTATATGTGCAGCGTATTAAAGGCCAAGAATATCCAGGTGCTCCTTAATTCCGTCATGCTGGCGGAGCGTCGATACGAAGTAGGTTTGAAGCGTACCAAGGGATACAATCTAATAAATTTCATGTACACATGTATGGCACTGGAAATATACATATTGCCGCTGTTTTGTATAAACACATTTATGAATCCATGCATACCCATTTTTCCGGGTTACTGGATGTCGCCGCAGTGCCGCTGTGGCCGTCTCGGTTTAAATTAAATAAAATTATTGTTTATTATTGTTTTGTTTTAATACCATATTTTAAATGCACAGGCGCCATGGATTGTATTCCAGCTCGGAGGGCTGTTCAGAGTTAATGAAAGTACAACTGATATATCGCGAAGTCCAGGTGCTGCTCTCAGAATTCAGAGAAATCTACTCGCCCTTAATTCTCAGCTCGATGGCGGCCGGAGCGATAATCATCCAAGGTTGTGGACTTGGCATGGCTATCGGTGCAATGAAAGATACTGGGGAGTTTGGGCAGCCCATATTGTTTGTTTTCATGTCTCTGGGCAGCCATTGATATGGGAATAATCGTGCTGTACGTTTACGGCGTTCTCAGTGACGTTTTCAAGGTCTCCACGGAGGCTCTGTCAAACGTCAACAGAATCACTGGATTTAATAGGGTGCCGTGGTTTGGCAGGCATATGCGATCATGTCCAGACTTGAAAATTTATTTCGGTGCTGGTAATTTTGTCGAAGCAGAGACGCCACTGAATATGGGAGCCTTCGTTATAGACCAAACGATCAGCTTGCTGTTTTTGTAGATGCAGAGAAGACAATATGACGGTGAATTGGTCATGAACTTTAAACTTCAAATTATCTTGGTATTTCTAATACTATGCAGACGTCGGTAATATGCATTAAAAGATATGTCAGAATATGATAGACACTGTGCACATTAAGCAAGCCACAGTTTCATAATTTGCACACGTATTACAGATAATTAAGACATATTTTGTGATCATCATTAGTAGAAGCAATTAATGACGTCATGCGCTCAACTGTCAACTGTTTAAATGTGGTGACTCGTAATATATCTGGCCTCCGAAGTAATAATATTTTAATTGGTTTCCTTGTTGATACTGCAAGCTATTTTACGCTGCATTCATGAAGACATCTACTTCTGCCCTACGTATCATGATCGTTACTCGGAATGACAACTCATCTCACTGGAATTTGTACTGCCATGATACTGCATTCTTATTTGATTTTATAAATGCCATTGACGCGAGCATTCCGATTTGCGCGGCCACAACACAATTTGCTTTTTTCTTTTGAAGAAACATAAAGGATCTTATCGTCGCCAACGTTATTCAGCCGTCCTTGTTTTTTACTCAAAATGGTTGACAAATAGTTGGCTCTGCTAGATGTGTAGAATTTTCAACTGATAAATTGGGAACCGACCGCAAATACTTCATGGAATTGATTACATGACACCAAATTAATTTTTTGACATGACTAGGTTTATAAATAAAACCCAATTGAAAAATGAAATGCCCCAAACCTGACGGTCTATTCATGCCCGATAGAAAGTTAAATTCTTCGACATGTCGGTGTCAGGGTTGGGCGGTCGTTTATTAATATTTAATTTAATAACATGGTTCCCAGGAAGGGGAAGCATACATGTAATGTTGAAGATTGTTGAAGATTGCCCCTTTAATCTACGTAATGTTAAAAACCGAGTCGTGGGCACTGATTCTTCAACCCAGTGTTGACAACGACATTGTAAATGTTTTATGAATGATTTTTTAAATATGGACTTCAATTTTGTAGTTCAATTTTAATATTTCATATTATATAATACTAAATGCTAACTCACTAATGCATTGATGCATTTATATTCTGACATTTAAAGTTTGGACAATGAGCGAGAAATGAAGCAATTATAGAACAGGATGAAGAAACTGATTGATATTTCAGTTATATCATAGACCGCCCAAACCTGCCACCGACATGTCGAAGAATTTAACTTTCTATCGGGCATGAATAGACCGTCAGGTTTGGGGCATTTCATTTTTCAATTGGGTTTTATTTTATGTTTTTTAAAATTGAGGTTTACATATGACGAAATTTTCTCAAAATATTTGCGTAAATTTTGTCAAGCGTCTTTCAAAGAGTTTGGCTAGGAAAACAACACTGTATTTTGAAGGTTGTGCAATTAAAATGAAAATGACAAAGGTATACTATTTTTGAAATTCTCGGTGCGTCCATTTATCCTCCTCTCTCTAGAATGCCAGAAAATCGTATTATATGAAAATCCATTAAGTTTTTCAGTGAGGAAAGGAAAAATAGTATTCTACAGGCGCTATAGGATTTAAAGTGGAAAAGGAGTGAAAATTTTCTAATCTCCGCTTTGACAAATCATCAGAGTATCTCCGGAATATAAACATACTTAATTTCACAAAAATTGGTGAAAGTGCTCAACCACGAAATGGAGAAACCGTACTTTTCAGGCTTTGTTAAAAGAAAACAGGCAAGCCATCGTAATTTTTCCAAATTTTTGCTTTGACCAATCATCGGCACCTTTCCAGGATGTCAGTACATTTTATTTGAAGAAAATCGGTCACACCAATCCGTTACAAATAGAAGAAAACCGTATTTTTCAGCATTTATCAAAATTTAAATGGTCAAGCAGTGTCATATCTCAAAATATTCCGTGCTAGCAACCCTCCCCACGTCCGCAGAATGACAACAAATTTTATTTCATCAAAATCGGCCCAGCCGTTCCGCCAAAATAGGCTTTCAACTGTTTTTCGGGTATGACGAAATGCATAACCCCTTCTGGATACGCAACCTGCCGTTATATTGTTGCCATTGATTGTTGCCTATCCAGAACTGACCGTTGTTATCGCTCGCTTCGCTCGCGAAAGATTGCCTCGCTTCGCTCGAGGTCAGGTTAGGGGCAAAAATTCCCCATAAATCGG
This sequence comes from Sinella curviseta, assembly GCA_004115045.4. Taxonomy (NCBI): domain Eukaryota; kingdom Metazoa; phylum Arthropoda; class Collembola; order Entomobryomorpha; family Entomobryidae; genus Sinella; species Sinella curviseta. The sequence continues at coordinate 3,216,777 of CM023201.3, read as the reverse complement.
AATGCCACGTAGGGCATGAAACATCAGTTTTACTGCGAAATCAGAATAATTCTTGAATATGATTTAATATTTAATGAGCTATTTTAATATGAAAACGTGGTCATAGTTACAAGCTGCAGACTCCAGATGAAAAATAAACGTTTTTCGCGACACTCAAGGTTTACAAATACAATAATGAATGGGCTGAATGAGATCAGCAACAGAAGCAAATGCAAAATGCCATAAAAATCATAAGTGTTTCCAGATATTGTCACAATTTATGCTGGGTTCCAAGCAAAATTCGTTACTCATCTAACCAGATGTACAGCGTTCCGCCCGGATCGAAATTTCCTGGATAAAAGCAATGCGAAATCTGTTCCGCAGTGCATTAGAGAGTTAAAAGTTAGAGAGTCAAGCCAGTCAAAAATTTCCAGCGACATTTCTGACACCGACCGACTTTTTGTGACAGGGCTTACCTATAGAAATCAAGTTACCTCTACGAGAATAAAGAAGCAAATAACATGGCGCCCCTCCGTTCGAGCATTCCGCTACTCTGTCTTTTAGTTACGGGTAAGTAGAAAAAATATATTGTTGATACTACCTGACTTGAGAGTTGATGGTGTCCCAATTAACTATTTGTCTACATCCAAAGCAATAATGGGCTGTTGCGTCCGCGTAAAACGTTGTGATCATGCTTGCGTTGCTGGATATATTCATTCCTGCTGTCGAGAAGGCGGATACGCTCAAGGAAGATGCCAAGCGCGTATTGGTGGTCCTGCAGCTTACTGCTGCGGCAGTAACTCAAATGAACCCAGAATGGCTTTCTATAATGCCACAAAAGATCACGGAGATTGAAAGTGGAAGCAAATGGATTCAAGGCAATGCTTGTAGCAGTCAGCCTAGTTTCATCTTATAGATTTAGTATCTAAAATGTGGTATCCCATACGACCACTATAATAAAATGAAGACACAGAAGGCTACATATCTGGAAATATAAGCAAATTAAAATTAACTAACTTAATTATGTGCAAGGCGCTTTGGGCGTACCAATAGATTTTCTTTGTATCGGGTTCGTACATTTTAACAAAAATTATCATTTCGCGGCTTCAGGGCATGAGAACTGAAAATTAAAATTGTTTAAAATTCACAATAAGCAATGAAATGATCATAATGGAATTACTTCGTAAATACATATTATGGGATTGCATTTTATTATGTCAGGCATATTTCTTGTTACACCACAAGAATGCCAATAGAATTCACCAGTTTCCACTCAATAAATTCAGAGCAAGAGAAACCACCATATTGTCCAATTGATATCAGTTGGTCGGAATTCCTGAGAATCGTTGAAATTCAGTCACAAACAAAAATATGCTAAAATGTGGCAGAGCATAATCTGCTAATATCATTCAGATGATAAACAGTGGTTCATGTTGCAAATAAAATTAGTATTCCTCGTTAATGTGGTTTCCTAGTAAGGCTAGTTGTTGAAGTAATTCCTCTTTGTCAAGCGCATAGTGGCTTAAAATTAAAATTTCTTTATTATAATTGCGTACAGTAAGACTATGTATTACTCATCCCACCAAACTACATTATATCGTCATTATCGTTTCTGCACTGTCTCATTCTCAAAACTGCACACACCAATATGTGCCGTTCAGTCGTGTCTTACCTCGGGTTCGTATTGCAACCGCTTATTAAATTAAAATAGTTACTTAAAATTGTAGTGTTTGCTACTCATATAAATGAGGTGAAACCTACTCAATACGATGCTGAGTGGTTAGCATGGGTAATTGGCTTTCTGACTCGTAAGTGTCATAAAGTCTTAGCACTATGTCTTGTATTTGAAAGCAAGGCGAGACACAAAACAGGCTGAGATGACCTATTCACATCCTTAAGGATTTATGGACCGGAGGACCTGATGGTTCCGTGGTGGGTCGCACTCCCGCCGTAGTTTATTGGGGTAAGTTTACAGTTGTTGGTGTTACCATTGCAGTTTCTGGAAGAAACGTCAAATTAAATAATCAAATGTTTTCCGAGATGTACTCAGTCCCACCGGAAATCATTTCTTAACCGAAAATATATTATAAATATTATTTAATTTTTTGCAATATTTGCCAAATACCGTTTTGGAAATGTAATATAAACTTCAAAATTTCTCTGTGACATAAAAGGAAATAAAAGGATGAACTGGACTACTTTACTGACATTTGGGTCACCTGTGTGCGTCTGACGGGAATTACTGCATAAGTTTGCCGACATCAAAAATGAAATGTCGCGTTCACGCATAAATTGAAACCACAAAAAGCAAAGACGGTGGATATTTGTTGCTACTAAAAATTGCTGAAAATGCTTTACTTGCAATCAATAAAAAACGACAATAACGTTTATGATGTGTATTCAAGTAATCCAACTATAGAAATGTACACGTGTTTCTACTTCATCTTCACCATCATGCCCGGAATGACCCTTGAACAATGAAACAGTTCATAAGTCCAACACGGGTAATACCCGAAACAAAACAAGTGAGGATTATCATATCATCATAAATTATGGCAAATATTTTTAACCTGATAACCATTCAAGCATTGCATGTTCACATTGATGACAAGTTACACATTTTGTGACACAATTAATCATCCATTTGGCTCCAACGGTGACACCAGTTTACTGATTAAGTCGTCAAGCGGAATTAGTATTTTGACATGTCGCACCTGGGTTTGTTGCGCAATACTTACACCGTAAATAAAATCATTGATCATCCATCAATCTTCAGTTGAGTGATTACCAGGACTATGATTTACGTAACACGGCTTAAAATACGTATATATAACAATTGTGCGATGGCTCAGACAGGCTCATGATAAACAGGATTTATTTTTCTGAGACCAGGACTTATTTATTGCCAATTCCTATATGCTGTCTAGACATGAGTGACACCAAATTGAGTACTTAATTCCTACCTGTCACAAAATCAAATAATCTCGATCAAATTCCATACGTGCATTACAACTAAAAAGTAATCCACTTGACATTTAACACTAATTAAATTAGTCCTGGGGATTATTTCACATACAAGTATGCCTCAATTTTGGTATAAATAGCCATGAACAAGTTACTATGTTCAGTTTAATTTGTTCAGTTCGAACAGTCTGCCGTCTAGTAAAGATATAAAATGGAATATTCGTTCATTGTAGTCACGTGCATGTTGCTATATGGCGCAACCACAGGTCAGTTTTTAATATTCAGTAAAATAATTTAATTCTGCTTAACGGTCAAATTTCTTCAAAAATATATTTATCTTTTGCAGACGCCGCAGAATGTGAGGGCGGATGGACGGCCTACAAAGACGAGCTATGCATTAAATCCTTCCCAACTCTACTCAGCTACCACGAGGCGAGGGACTTTTGCGCAGAGCAGGGCAGCGAGATAGCCAAGGCTTCACTGGTGCTGGTCAAGGAAGAGGACGTACAAAATCTTTTGGTAAATTATACAAATGAAATGTTTGATTACGTATGGTTGGGTAGCCAATATGATGAAGAAGCTTCCGAGTTCAAGTGGGAAGACGGGGAAGCGCTTACTTACACTAACTGGGACGAGACCTATCCAAGGATTAGCAATGCGTCAAACGCTTGCGTAGAGCTGAGACCAGTAAACGCTAAGCAGGTGACTGAAACCGGCGGAAAATGGGCGGATGTCAACTGTCAAAAGCGAAATGCGGTCATGTGTCAAAGAACGTTGTCCTGGTCGTTGCAAGATGCAATCAATGAAATCATACGACTTCGGAAGCAACATCAGGACGACATTGAAAATCTTACAAACGAACTTCAAGCAACACAGCAAAATCTTGAGGCGGTGTCTACCAGGGTGGTTCCGGTAGGGTCAATTTATATTGAATACTACAATCAACCCAGCCCCCGTACCTTGTGGCCAGCGTTAACATGGCAGGACGTTAGCAGTTCCTATGCCGGTCTTTTCTTCCGAACAACGGGTGGAGGTTCCGCAAATTGGGGAAGTACTCAAACTGAATGTGCTCCTCGAATTACGTATAAAGCCTCCAATGGGTACGCAAGCGGTTCGTATCAATGGAATATAACAATTCCGTCGAATGGTTGGTCAGAATGGCAAATGACGGGAAAGTTTGAAAACACAGGTCTATATTACGGAGTTTCAAGATACTTCACCGAAGGTTGTGAAGTTCGGCCCAAAAATCAAGCAATTAGAATTTGGAAGCGAATTGCGTAAGTGGTAACTGTGACGATAATCTAACTATAAAATTGATAACGGTAACATATTGACACACTATTTGTTAGGTAAATGCTATCTTTTAATTAATCTGTACACGGGATCAATGAAATGAATTTGTAATGTTATGGTCCGTTGCCTTTTAAAACTAAAAATAAAAATGCATTGCTTTCGCCAAAGCACTTTTAAGCTTATTGCACTAATTATCCATTCCTACGGGATAGTAAATAATAAATCGTATCCATTCTGACACTAATTCTTTTCAGAATATATATTTTAATTCAGTGTAAACATTTGCATTGCCGACCACTTCACTCATTTAAGTTATCCAGATTTGTCTTAATACATATTGTCATGGTTTCGTATTCCAAAATGACGCACGACCGCACAAGGGATCATGACAAACAGGAAAAAGGTGCTGAAATTCTGCAATGCCTAAAACACTTTTGCTGTCTGTGTGGCCGTGATCCATTTATCACGGTGTTTTGAATGTTCAAAGTTTGCGTTCATTTTACAAAAACATCATTAATCAAAACGAGCTCAGTGTGATATGCCCTAATCCCTTCCCAGAACAAAAATAATGTACAAACAATCGTCCACACTGACCTAAATGCACAATGTCCAACATCACGCTTATCAGCATTTTTAAAATTATACGTTCCCGTCATTGTGTAAGGATTAGACTGGAATTTTCTCGTCATTTATAACAGCTCACGATTTATCTTTCAGCATTCTGTTAAACCTGACTTTATAGAAAAAATTCAGACACCCAAATCACTTAATAACATTGACATGCCGATATCCTTTTGACGCATGCATGACGCACAAATTGCTTTGAATTCAAGTATAAATTGCAATGCAGAAGTAAATACATGGTCAGTAAATGAAATCCATTCATTCGTAACACATACAAAAGTCGGTTCAATACATAAAATGGGACGCATCAATATTTTTGTTTTTGGGTTGCTGCTGTTCATCACCGGAACAGGTAATTATTAATATTGACTAGATATTCTCGACCTGGTATTTCTGCATATCTTAAAAATGTTTTACTTTTGCAGACGCAGCGAAGTGTGAAGATGGCTGGACGGCCTACAAGGACGAGTTTTGCATCAAGTCCTTCTCAACTCTACTCAGCTACCATGAAGCGAAAGACTTTTGCGGTGGACAAGGCGTCGAGATGGCCCCGGCTTCACTGGTACTGGTCAAGGAGGAGGACATGCAGAACCTCTTGGTAAACTATACGAATGAAATGTTTGACTACGTTTGGCTTGGCAGCCAATATGATGAAGAGGGAGCAGAGTTTAGATGGGTTGACGGGGAGCCACTCACTTACACCAACTGGGAACTGGACTACCCAAGAATTACTAATGCATCAAACGCGTGTGTTGAGCTAAGGCCGGTAAATGCTAATCAAGGGCTGGACACCGGTGGCAAATGGGCTGATGTGAATTGTCAGAAACGAAATCTGGTAATGTGCCAGAGACCTTTGTCGTGGAGTTTACAGGACGCTATTAACGAAATTGTAAGAATCAGAAAGCAACTGGATACAACACAAGATGACCTTCGCATTACAAAGCAAGATCTTGAAGCTGTTAACTCACGGGTGGTGCCAATTGGGTCAATTTACATTGAATATTACGGCCAACCAAGTCCTGGTACTCTTTGGCCCAGTATGACGTGGCAAGACATTAGCAACACATATGAGGGGCTCTTCTTTCGAGCGTCTGGTGGTGGCGCAGCAAGTTGGGGTAGTACTCAAACCGAATGCGCTCCTAGAATAACTGAAATGCAATATCAGCGTTCATCTACGAATGACTATGAATATCCGTTACAAATTCCTGCCTCTGGTTGGTCAGCATACGGATGGGCAGGACGTGACTATGACACCGGCACTCTTCGGTATGAGGGGCTGCAATTCAATACAGCCGGCTGTGAAGTTCGTCCTAAAAATCAAGCAATAAGGCTTTGGAAACGAACGGCTTAACTTATTAAGTATTTAGATAATTATCATATTAATATAATGATACAATTTTGATTTACTAAATTACTGATACATATATTATATTGGACTGCCAATAATATCAATAAGAAATATGCACTTGTATATTAATCTTTGCACTTGAATAAATAATCTGTGCTGAATCTTGAACCATATGGCACCATTGCTTAGCACTAATCACCTGTTTGAAAGCATTTTCTCCATTTAAACATGAACAATCTCATCAAATGCCATGGGGATTTCGAGCCAGCGCTTTGCATCGTTTCACGTTTCCTTCTGATTACCAGTTTTGCTTTTGTATTCACATATATTTCTCAATTTATCTACGTACTTGGCATAAAATTTAATTGATAATAAAAATAATGCCAGGTGCGGAATCCGGCCTCTATGTTTTCAGTTGGAACAATACTGTCAAAATAAAAGGTTGTTCCTTGAAATATTTCCGTCCATTCTATATTACCGTCATATATATGTTATGAGAAACTGCCTCTTAAATATTGAAAACATAAATTAAAATACGCTTACATTGCGCACACGCATTGCGTGCTTTTTCGCAGAAGTATGCTCACGTCTCCGATAAGAATAAAAAGTTGGATTGTTGGACAAATGAACTGAACGCGTCGTCGCCACAGTCGTCCCAGTTGGGGCCACCTATGTTCAATATGACAAGCAACCCAATCCCCGTAATCTTTGGCCAAGTATGACGTCGTAGGATATCAACTGTGCCTACGCAGGTCTCTTCTTTCGTATATTTGGTGGAGGATCTGAAGGATGGGGAGTCACACATACGAAATGTTCTCCGCACAACACTCAAAGACAATTCCGGTCAAGTCAAGTGATAATGAACGTGAGGGTTTACATTTATGTTCGAATAGAATATAACGATTGGCAACATTGAGCACGATTTTCGATGATGCGACCAATTTATTTGTCCGCGGAGTATCGTCAAAAGTATATTTTATATTGGCTGGATAACACACCAAAATCAGTACAACTTCCAAGTGGAGCTGACGATAGACATGTAGCTAAAATGACAGCTGTGATGGTGAAGTTCAAATGGTTCTGGTTGCAGGAAATACCATAAAGTTTACTTGCAAATGTAAAGTAAGTGTGGAGAGACTTGAAGTTCAATTTGGGGATGCCGTTTAGAAGTATCGGAATGAGTCCGGCAGTGATCGTTGATGATGTGGTACATTTTGAGTGAAAGTAATCCGACCGAAAGAGCATCCTTCTCCCAATGTTTAGAACTGAGATGGTGCATCGTGTCCATTCTTGAACAAAGTCTCTGCCTTTTGCGTTGTTTTAGCCATGAGAAACGACATTCACTGAAAACATTTTTCACCAGCATCTGCTTGACTGCTTGTGTCCATACCCTAATCGGCCACAGTGCATAAGGGTAAGAATAAATCATATCAACACGATGATAAATGTTGAATACGATTAGAATGCCGTGTCTATTCCAGCTACCAAATGCGAGTCTCCTGATATCCAATACAACGCGACGCTGACTAATATTACCCGGCGTCATGTATAAATATTGAGCAACATTTTTCGGCCGTGACCGCTTTTTGGCACGACCATTGCAAATCTTATTGACGTTACTATATTTGGGTAGGGTCTAGTGAAAAACTATCACGAGCCGAGTTTCAGCGCCCCATGTCCACTACTGTGGTAGCGGGAGGTGTACATCCAAAAATGGGGGTTTGCTATTTTTGGCAGCCGCTCACGCTGAAACGGTTCAAGGTATATCCATGAAATTTGGTACCAATAATGCTGACATTATGAGCTAAACGTTCATGCATTTTGGACGGAAAGTCACCCAACTTTTTGTTATGATAAAAATTTATGAATATTTTCGGCGTCATTTTTTACATTTCACGGCCATGTTGTGAAAATACTTTCCACAAAATTTCAAAAACTAAAAGATGTACCAAGTACATCTAAAACAGCTCTACATGATGTAAAAACCGTATCAAGAAATATTTTAACCGGACGAAAATATTTGATAAAATGTCAACCATTTTTTGAGTTTTTTTTGTATGTTTGGCATGCATGTCTATAATTCATATAATAAAAAGGGAATGACCAAGTGAAATGTATCCTTTTAAGTCGATTTGACGTTATTCACTGTGCTGCCGATACAAACAAATATGAACACGTATATTTCCAGTCGTGCGTGCAAGTTTTGTTATGCGGCGTCTTAATACTGAAAAATTAGTTGTAAGTAAAAATTACAAAGCAATGGAAGAGAAAATCCGAAATAATATCTAAAAATCATAAGCGAAAATAATGTTTAGTGTAGACCACAGTTAATGGAGGTGTTAAACAAGATCACAATTAGCACCGAAACTATGTGAACCTGTCATTTCATCCGTCGTGCAAGACCTTTTATCAAATATCTTCGTCCGGTTAAAATATTTCTTGATGCGGTTTTTTGCACCATGTATAGCTGTTTTAGATGTACTTGGTACATCTTTTAGTTTTTGAAATTTTGTGGAAAGTATTTTCACAACATGGCCGTGAAATGTAAAAAATGACGCCGAAAATATTCATAAATTTTTATCATAAAAAAAGTTGGCTGACTTTCCGTCCAAAATGCATGAACGTTTAGCTCATAATGTCAGCATTATTGGTACCAAATTTCATGGATATACCTTGAACCGTTTCAGCGTGAGCGGCTGCCAAAAATAGCAAACCCCCATTTTTGGATGTACACCTCCCGCTACCACAGTAGTGGACATGGGGCGCTGAAACTCGGCTCGTGATAGTTTTTCACTAGACCCTACCCAAATATAGTAACGTCAATAAGATTTGCAATGGTCGTGCCAAAAAGCGGTCACGGCCGAAAAATGTTGCTCATCGTACTGTTGCTTGGTTGTTGGACGAGTTGGTTACATTTTTGCCTGATCAATAGTCTTGAATTGATAATAGCCACGCTCCATAGGTGTTTCATGTTCGACGCGTGTACCTATCGTCATTGCCGACAGACAAACACAAGCCTGGTCCAAAAGTATGACCCTGAGTTCTGTGTGCAAAATACAAGTCTAAAATTTCTAATGCAGCTGTGGACCATGCTCGTACAAACTTCATCATAAATATATTATATCCTCAATAGAGGAATTTCGTAGCATAAAGTTACAACTCGTCACAGTCGGAGTTTATTTTTTCAATTAATTTTGGGTTTTGTGATAGCGCTCATTTCTCCAGCAAATATTTAAAAATGGAGTTATCAAAACTGCTTTCGCGTATTATAAAGTACGTGGACATTTACAAAGTGACCCCCTTTTTTGGTACGATAAGAATGCCACGTTCAAGCTCCGCGACAGCAGAAAACTTCGGAAAATTCAGCACACGTACCTCCATTTTGCAGCATCAATGGTTTCCGTCGCTATGTTCCAGCTAGTGTACAACTTTCGCGAGGTATGGAATGACAACTTGATTCTTGTGTACGCCTTCATGTACACCGGCGGAATCATTTGGGCATTTCCCATGTATGTCTGTAGTGTATTAAAAGCCAAGGATATCCAGATGCTCCTCAATTCCGTCATGCTGCCGGAGCGTCGATACGCAGTCGGTTTTGAAGAGCATTTTCGCGATTTGAAGCGTACCAAGGGATACAAGCTAATAAATGTCATGTGCACTTGTATGGCACTGGGAATATACATATTGCCGCTGTTTTGTATAAACACATTTATGAATCCATGCATACCCATTTTTCCGGGTTACTGGATATCGCCGCAGTGCCGTTGTGGCCGTCTCGGTCACCTGGAAACCAACAATTGGACAGACGTGGAGGAAATGGGAGCACGGATTATCGTCACGTTCTGTCACTTCATTACGTGGATTTTCATCTCGTCCAACACATTTCTGGGAACCTCGCTGCTAATTATTATAGCGTACTGTGTTTGCGCGTTTATTGGTCACTACCAGAGGTGCGTGTATACATATGCATGTTAGATGTCGACTAGAATATATGTGATGGTAATGTTATTATTGTTTTAATACCATATTATAAATGCACAGGCGCCATCGATTGTATTCCAGGTCGGAGGGCAATTCAGTGCGAATGAAAGTACAACTGATATATCGCGAAGTTCAGGTGCTGCTTTCAGAATTACGGGAAATCTACTCGCCCTTAATTCTCAGCTCGATGGCGGCCGGAGCGATCATCATCCAAGTTTGTGGACTCGGCATGGCAATCGGTGCAACGAAAGATACTGGGGAGTTTGAGCAGCCCGTGTTGTTTGTTGCATGTCTCTGGGCAGCCATTGATATGGGAATAATCGTACTGTACGTTTACGGCGTTCTCAGCGACGTTTTCAAGGTCTCCACGGAGGCTCTGTCAAACGTTAACAGAACCACTGGATTTAGTAGGGTGCCGTGGTTTGGCAGGCATATGCGATCATGTCCAGACTTGAAAATTTATTTCGGTGCTGGTAATTTTGTCGAGGCAGAGACGCCACTGAATATGGAAGCCTTCGTTATAGACCAAACAGTCAGCTTGCTGCTTTTGTAGATGCCCAAAAGACAGTATGACGGTGAATTGATCATGAACATAAAACTTCACAATATCTTGGTATTTCTACTACTGCGCACACGGCGGTAATATAAGGAATGTTAGAATATGACATACATTGTACACATTTGCATGATAATAGGCAGGAACGGAAGCGTTATAGCAACTAAATATTCCTAAAGTATAATAGATAATCATGACTTATTTTGTGATTATCATTGGTGCACTAATTATGGATATGCTATCATTGTAGATGTCATTGCTATTTCGGTCAGTCAGCATTAATACAATTATCAAGTATGTATCAGCATATTATGTTATTAGCACGTATAGAGGAGATGACATCTACAGCTGCACTAGGTCTCATAATCTTTGTTCAGAATCGCTACTCATCTCATTTGAATTTGTACTAGCCAGACAATGCATTCTTATTTGATTTCATGAATGCCATTGGAGCAAGCATGCAGCTTGGCGCGGCCACAACACAACTTCCTTTTTTCTTGAGAAAGGACAGAAATGAGCTTATCGTGGCCAATATTATTCTCTACCTTTGTCGTATTAATATAATATAACTTTTAGTGTTGTTCATGTTATAAAAGAACTCATCCTCATTTCCTTTCGATAGAGCTTATCTGGTAGAGATTTCTAAGGTGATAATTTTTTGTAATGACATCATGAGTCAATTCGGCCATCTTTTGGAGTGGCAGCTCCGGGAAAGTGTGATTTGGCTAAGGGTCAAAAAGTTTTATTCCATAACTTGACATAAATGTCCAGGATTATAGTCTTGGAAGACACTCGATTAAAGAAAATTGGATATAAGAACAGACTTCCGGTAGTTTTAAAATTCAGGTTCTCACATGTCCTCGTTTAATTACTCAACTTGGCTGAAAAATTTTTGGTTCTGCTACTATTTTATACTATTTTCAACCGATAAATTGGAAGCTGACCGCAAATACTTCATGGAATTGATTACATGTTAACAAATTGTTTGGAATAACTAGGTAAAATGTTTACTAATTTTTTCTCCATAAATCTGGATCTGGATGTAGGGCGAGAAGAATAAGTCTTACAGCGAAATCACTATAACTCGATGAGGCTGTTTTAATATGAAAAAGTTGCCATAGCTAATAGCTGCAGATTTCAGACGAAAAATAGCAAACGTTTTTCGTGAAACTCAAGTTTTACGAATGCACTAATGAAAGGTCTATATGAGATCACAAACAGACGCAAATGAAAAATGCCATAGAAAACTATAAATGCTTCAGATATTTTCACAATTTACATGCTGTATGCTGCTTTCGCAGCAAAATGAGTTACTCATCTAACATCACGTATATCATTCCGCCAGGATCGAAATTTCCTGGATAAAAGCAATGCGAAATCGGTTGAGCAGCGCATTGAAAGTTACAGTGTCAAGCCAGTCAACAAATGTCCTGAGCATTGGGAATACAGTTAAGGGACATTTATAATTTTCCACTCACCTTTCTTCTGTCGGCGACTGACTTTATTTGGTAGGGCTTAACTATAGCAAGAAAGTTGCTGCACGAGAATCAAGGAGCCAATAACATGGCCACACCCTTCCGTTTGAGCATACCACTATTCTGTCTTTTAGTTACTGGTAAGTAAAAAAAAATATCTTGCTCATACTAACTGATTGAGGGTTTATGTTTTCACTGCTAATTATTTGTCCATCATCCAAAGCAATAATGGGATGTTGCGTTCGCGTACAACGTTGTGATCATGCTTGCGCTACTGGGTATATTCACTCCTGCTGCAGAGAAGGTGGATACGCTCAAGGAAGATGCCAAGGACGTATCGGTGGTCCTGCAGCTTACTGCTGCGGCAGTAACTCAAATGGACCCAGAATGGCTTTCTATAATGCGACAGAAGATCACTGAGATTGAAAGTGGAAGCAAATGGATTCAATACAATGACTGTTGGACTCAGGTTAGATTCGTCTTATATATTTAGTATGTAAACATGTGGTACCCCATATTACCACTATAATAAAATGAAGATACACAAGACTACAGATTTGGAAATATAAGCAAATTAAAATTAACTAACTTAATTATGTGCAAAACTTTTCTATGAGCAATTGATTTTCTATGTATCGGGTACGAACATGTTCACATAAACGACCATTTCATGGCTTCAAAATATGAGGGCAGAAAATTTAAAATGTTTAAAATTCACAACAAGCCGTCAAATAATCAGAATTTTTTTAGTGGAATAGCTTCGTAAGTAAGTAAGTATGGTGGGATTGCATTTTACCATTACTGTACTAATTGGTATAGCTGTAGATTAGCAGTAGAATACTTCACCATCTTCTACCAAACAAATTCAGCTCAAGGGAAATCACTTTATAATTTGATTGATGTTAGTGGTTCGGAATTACTGAGAATCGTTGAAATTCAGTCATCAACAAAACTACTTAAATATGACAGAATAACATCTGCTGATCTCATTAAGATGATAAACAGAGATTTATTTTGCAAATAAAGTTAATCTTGTTCGTTAGTCTGGTTTCCTAGTAAGGCTAGTTGTTTAATTAATTCCAGGTGTTATACTAGGATAGGTGACATTTAAAAAACTGTAAAATATAACAATCCTTTTTGCCTAGCGCGTTCTCTTTTAAAACTCAAATTGCGTTATTATAATTGAAGCACAGTCATATAACGCCACCTAATGTAATAAATCTCTGTTCAAACGCAAAAATTTGGGGATAAAAGCGACCACAATCTGCTGATTTGAACATTCCAAGTTGAAACCTCAAGTCATGAATTAAATTCGCAGTGAATGCACCAGAGCGTGTCGCAAGCATTACTTTGTTCAAATGATATTTCTATCAGAACATCAAATATGCCAAACTTACTATGACAATTTTTGTGCTCTGCCTAATATTCACAGGTATGCATAGCAATATCTTAATGAAAGAATTGTGAAAACTAATTTATGATTTATATGAACACTTCCTCGCTATCTATTGCAGCTTTAATGGGATGCGGAAGAGACTGAGCTCGAGCAAAATGTTGTGACTATGTTTGCCCAGATGTTTACATCCATTCATTCAGTTGTAAAAGTGGATACAAGGTTGGGAGATGCGATTGCATTCGCAACACTGGCGCCTTTTGTCATAATGTATGATGTACGTACACCAAATGTACGTGTGTTGCTTTAAATAACACAATGAAAAATTATGGAGAAGTAACACGGAAAGAGAAATGATTCATGCAGCACTGGATGATAAAAAGCAACACGTGTTGTCATTTGTGATATTATGAATAAATAAAAATTATATAAACTATAAGATTACAATAAGGAACAAATATTTCATATGATTATTTATCAATTCAAATTCCCTAATACTATTAGCATTACATATGTATAATTGGATAAAATATGAATTACATGTCTTTTCACTGGTTTTTATTCCGGGTAAATTTCGATTATTAAGGGCAATCCTTCGTGAAGCAGGTACAATGCAGTGAGCGCCAGGATCTCCATTGTGGCCGCATTTTCCTTGGTCATATCCAATTCGCCGGCAACATGAATTAATGTTGCCAGAAGGACAATTGGAATCGCAATATGGAACCTTATACACCCTTTGGCACCCAAGTGTTACTGTGGACGAGAAGGATCGATGATTTAGTTTTAAGTTGACCCTGTCCTTAAATTGATAATCATGTGTTAAAATATATGATATTTTTCTACTTACCTGTAAATAATAAACAGAGTGCCAAAAAGCTCCAACAAAAAGGCGTCATTGTTTCCGCTTACGTCTATACTGAGCTGAAACGGATTATTCTCAAGTTTACCCCAAACTCAAAAAATTGACTTTTTATGAAAATGTCACTGCCAGTGTTTTATATTTCCTGAGTGTTGTTTGTAATCTGCTACCACGTTACGTGGCAGTCTGGAATATAGAGATTGGAATGTTTGATCGATCAGAAATCTCGTTACTTTTATACCAACATTTCGGACAGTTCATTTATTTACATTTTAATGAATTGACAAATTGGAATTTGTTTAACTATATACATGTTATATCTCCAAAGAAAATGTGGTCCTGTTCGAAAGCAGTAGCTGGAATTATATGAGCCTTCTGGACTCTGAACTCTTGATACAACGCGGATTCCACCTTGTGGAAATTTTTCAATTACTTTTCAAGTGAAATTTGGCAGCTGTACGAATCATGTATTTCATTCGACCTGTAACTTCAACCTTAGTGAGAAATCTGAATAATGATCGGAAAGTAGTTTAGCTAGAAATGGTATCAATATTTAACATTTCCAGATTTTACATTGAACCAGTCGGGAGGATTTTAGGTGATATTCGTGTTTTGTGAGTGTTACATGGAATTGGCGAGACGGGGCCACCAAACGAGACCAATGATTGTTGCTTAAAATGGTTCGATATTGTGCATGAGTTTTTAACCGGAAAATTGTACAGTGAACAAAGTTGTTACAGTAAATAACATGAACAACAAATGTGGCAGTAAATTAGGGGGATGCATCTGGAAAATGGTTTTTTTTCATTTCCGGACGCCAGGTGAATGATCCCTGGCGTGAATCTGGTGTGCAGCAGCTAGATTGCTGTAAAATCTTTATAAAGATTGAAATCCATTTCAATTCTAGATTGTAAAATATTTAGGGTTCCTAGATATCATATGAATTGACGATTAATAGCTTCCCTTCGCCTCAAGTTGTAAAAGTGAAATGAATAAATTTAAAACGGTTAGATCAGGAAAATGAAAAAATACTTTCATTCATATGATAGATAATATTTTATTATCATTTATTTATCTGCTAAATTTAATATGGATTTCAGGTGCCACTTTCAGCCAGGATCAGAAGTTGCAGTAAAGCTAAATAAAAAAACTTAAGCGGAATAAATTGTACTTTGTCTATAAAATGTAAAATTATTGAAACTAATTTCAATATTAAATATCTGTACATGGTTAACATTATCTATAAGTGTTATGATATCCAACCATTCTAAACTTGGTACGAAAATAGCTGTTAAGTTCAAATTTTCTGCATGGAGTCTATACAGTAATCATTCTTAAGTAAATACTTCCTAGATTTTGCTGGGTTGTTTCAAGTTATTTACGAGCATGCATTATCTCTGTTAATGAATCTTGTAACGTGCATGTTAAAACCCTTTGGCAGACCACACGATTCTTCTTCTCACAATTTACATTTGCCCATTTTCCCTGAATGCTGTCGTGTAAGCTGACATTCCCATGTTTGCTCTCCACACAACCATATGAGTGGGCATCATTTCTCGGAGAGCCATCTTGCCAATTGGAGTGGTTCAGCGATTCTCCATCAATCCATGTAAACTTTTAAGTATCTTGATCGTATCTTGCGCCAAGCCACAAACTGTCATTCACACCACTTGCAATATTTAGTCAGAATATTTTGCAAGGCGGCATCTTTGACCATTACCATGGCAGCCGCAAATAATCCTGTGGGGCAAAAGTGCACAAGTCCAGTCATGGAAATGCAGATGCGGATTAAAAGCTTAAAACTCTCAGGTCACATGTCGCTCGCAACAATACATGTCAGATGACTCTAATTTGTTAAACATAAACACTTGTTTATCTACAATAAATTGACACTTCAGTAATCCATAAACATTTTATTCGCACATTCTGCACACAGACGTGATAGCTTCATAAGGAACGCAACAGTTATTTCGAAGGCATGAAACGCAATGCAAACACTGGGCAACCCAATGCCACAATGACAAGAGATCCCACTTGGCATCGTGTCAAGCAGGTAGAAAGTGTTGAAATTATGCAATGTCCAAAACACTTATGATATCATTTGGTCCTGATCCATTTATTACGATGTTTGTAAGTTCAAAGGTTGCAATAATTTCGCAAAAATCTCATTAATCAAAAAGAGCTTAGTGTGACATGCTCTAATCTGTTCCCAGAATAAAAAGAACGCAAAAACAATTTTCCACAGTGACCTAAATGCAAAAGTCCAGCATTACGCTTATCGTCATTTTTTGTTAAATTTATAGGTTCTAAATCATCCTGTGGGGATTAGAATGAGATTTTCTCGACAGTTATTTGACCTCACGATATAATTATTTTTAAGCATGCCGTTCAACCTGAAATAAATAACTGACACCCAAATCAGTTAATCCCGCAGGCATGGAAATATCATTTTGACGGAATAATGACTCCCAGGTTGGTTCTCATTTAAGTATAAATTGCCATGCAGAAGAAAAATACATGGTCAGTAGATGAGCTGCATTCATTTGTAATAGAAAAACCTCGTGTTAATACATAAAATGGGACGCTACAATATATTTGTTTTTGGGTTGCTACTGTTCATATCCGGAACAGGTAAATCATTAATATTGACCACATAATTGCTATCTTTAACTTACACATTTTCTCAACATAATTTACTTTTGTAGATGCAGCGGAATGTGAAAATGGTTGGACAGCCTACAAGGACGAGCTATGCATCAAGTCCTTCTCAACTCTACTCAGCTACCATGAAGCAAAAGACTTTTGTGCAGGACAAGGCATCGAGATGGCCCCGGCTTCACTGATACTGGTCAAGGAGAAGGACATGCAGAACCTCTTGGTAAACTATACGAACGAAATGTTTGATTACGTTTGGCTTGGCAGTCAATATGATGAAGATGGAGCAGGATTTAGATGGGTCGATGGGTCGATGGGGATGCTATGACCTACACCAACTGGGAACTGGAGTATCCAAGAATTACGAATGCATCAAACGCGTGTGTTGAGCTAAGGCCGGTAAATGCTAAGCACGGGCTGGGCACCGGTGGCAAATGGGCTGATGGGAACTGCCAAAAGCGGAATCTGGTAATGTGTCAGAGAAAGCTGCAGTGGTCACTGCAGGATGCCATTGATGAAATTGTACGCATCCGTAAACTACATCAGGATGACATCGATTATCTAACAACGAAACTCCATGCCGCTGAAGAAACCTGGCAGACAACGCAACAAGATCTTGAGGCAACACGGGAAAATCTTGAGACAACACAACATGATCTACTAGTCACCAAGCAAGACCTCCAAAGCGTGTCTTCCAGAGTAGTTCCAGTTGGATCCACCTATATTGAATAGGGATCGTCCATTTAGGACGTCACGCATAAAATAGGGATTTTTAACACCCCCCCTCCCCCCATGTCGCACTGATGTCACAAAATCTTAGCACCCCCCACCCCCTCATGTCACGTCACGTATGGATGAACCCCAAAACAACCACAGAGAGCAGATCTACACTTGCAGCATTGACAAGATATACACAGCTGCGATGGCTTACAAAAGTAAACCAACACTACCAAGCAAGCCGACTAGTTCTGCTCTTTGGATTGAAGAAAACAATATTTATCCGCATTCGTTGTGTGACAGTGTTTAGTCATTTAAATACTTAATATTTTATACCACATCAACAGAAAAATAAGTGATAGGAATAGGAGGAATAGGCTTTTTTAAATAGGGGAAAATTGGAGTTGTTTGGTCGGCGTTGGCAAAACTTGGTAATAATAGTTATTATTAATAATTATCATTATGAAATCAATTTTTAGGAAATACTAATGTATGTTATTTTTAATGCAGATCAAGCTGCGCAGCTTGTTACGATGGAGGATCTGTGTTGGAAGTGTTTGAGTCCTACACATCATTCTAAGGACTGTACAGCTCCGCCTAATCCTGATTTTCACCGGGAGATTCAGCAAGCATTTAAGAAGGGAAGTGGAAAAGACGCCCATAAAATCAGAAATTCAAACCAACTCAACAAGATGATCGCAAAAGTGACTTATTCCTCCAATTTTGCCCTGCCTCCAGTAAAATATAATTTGAAGTAAAACGTTAAATATATTTTCATTATACAAATTCATTTAGATATATTTATGATTTATAATTTTAGATGCATCTACTCAGCAAGGAAATTGACAGACTGGACCAAATTTTGTTCGACATAGATTGGCAAAGAAAAACTCTCCCACATCCAATCGCTTCAGTCAGCGCTGACTGTTTGCAGCAACGAAAGCAGATTGTTTCTGAGTTACGTGTAGGCCTCCAACAAGAACAGGAAAACATTCGATTTGTCAACGCGCAACGAAAATCTGTGAGTGAATTGACAAACTGTTTATTCTCTAAGTTAATTATTTTAGTCACAGAGTGAGTTAAAAATAATTAATACCTTTGTTTCTCCATAAAAATAGTATCGTCTCGAAGCAAGGGCTACCGACTCGGTCGAATTCATCCTTTTAAAGAAGATCGAGACGCTGCATGAATGTCAGAAAACTTTAAACGATGCCCTTCATGCTTTGGATTCTTCTTTAAAAACCGCATCTGTGGTACTTACCGAGTTGGAAAAATTGCAGAAAGAGATTCTCGAATATGTGGATTCTGGTGTTGTAAGAGACCCTAAATTTTAACAAAATTCTAATTTTTACAAAAGTACAGTATTGTATAGTACAAAATGGATATTTATTTCCAGAATGCGTACAGTGACAGTGGGCGCCCACTGATGATCGCGACGGTCAAATCCAACTGGGAAAATATGAAAAAGAAGAAGAAAGCTGCCACTGAAGTCTACAATAAGTACAAATACTTATTTACTATCGATGATCAAGAGATTCTTCAGCGAAAACTGGCAAGCATGAATGAAGCATGGCTCCTATTGAAAGGAATGAAGAAAAGTCACGAGGCTGAAGTTTCAAAGGTCAGGTCTTTTATAATTAAATAATATATATAAAATTATTTAAAATTAGTTGTGCATAATATATGTAACTTTTTCATGTTCTGCAGAAAATATGCAAAGTATGCTACGACAGTGAAGTTGAGTATGCATTAATTGGATGCGGTCATGTTTTTTGCGGAGCCTGCCTTAACAAAGTACGACAGTGTGCTGTTTGCCGTGGATCTAGCGACACATTTTTAAAGCTCCATTTTTAAGTCGGCGCCGACTTCTCAATGTATCCTCTTGTAAAATTATTGAAAACAATTGTATGAAATGAAATTATTATAATATTATTATATTATAAATACCTAACTTATATAAAACAAGATTTATTAATAGTATTATAAAGTTAATTAATATTATAATTACAAACATACATATACAGTAAAATATGTATTATAACCGGTATTGAATAAAAATTTCACCACATTTCGACCTGTTTACATATCCTGCCAAAGAACTTCCAAATGACTATTAATATCAGACAAAATGTTTGGTTCATTATCTGCAGAAGTGTTTCCCTCGCCGTTTTCATCGCTTGCAATTTCAACATTTGACAACTCATCTTCGTCAAACCAATCGACATGTAGATCATTTAGTCTAGACGACCAAATTATCATTTTCTCTTGCTGTCGGCGAGCCGCAACTCGGATGGGTCGATTATTTCTACGCTCCATTAGAATGTTCCTCCCAAACCGGGTTTCATTCAGCGCTGAATGGTTTCCCATACAGACTCGTTTATGACACTTCACGCTTTTAACTGAAGCGAAGTATAGTCCACAAATGACACATGTCCTCGAAGGAAGAAGTTCTTTAACAGATGGACAGAATGTGTCAAATGGGACCTCGCCGCTCTGAGGGTTCCGGATATTCATGTCATTTATACGTAATCGCAATAATAAACTTGTGAATTCACAATCCATTCCATCTGAAGCATCTGCACTCATGGTTGTCTGGTTGATTGAAACCGGTGCGGGCACAAAACGAGGAAATATATCGACATGCGTCCCCCTTTTCATTGAGCAACACTCCAAGTTGCCACACTTAACGATCTATTTAAAAATAAATCTCGATATACAGGCACAATCATACTTTGTTTCGTCAATTTTTGTAGAAAAGTCAGCGCTGGCTTCTACTTTACCTGGAGAAAATAGTGGCTTTCTCTCACGTGTAAGGCCTTCCAGTCAGGACTTGATGGTTCAACGGAGACGCGTTGACTATTCTCGGGGGATATGTACGTTGCTTTTGTTGAGTACCCATCCAAAACGAGTGAACTCCAAACTTCTGACAAAATCTCTCCTGCGTGTTGAAAATTTTCCAGTTCCAACTCGACGTTAACTGTTCGGCCTTGTTCATCCAAGTGCGATCCGAAGTGATCATGAGGCAGAATCAATCCAGAGAGCTCTCGACTCAATGGCGCCATTCTTCTTTCAACTCGATTAAATGCGCTTCGACCCGGAGCATTGGTGGCGATAAATAGTGCATCCAAATTGTGTTTTTTGAATGTCTGGATCGCTTCGTTTATTACTTTCTCGTACCTTCAAAATAATCGGCGCCGATTAAAATAGAATAAATACATGGCACATTACATGCTAAAAATTGGCACTGAGTAGCGAGCAAGTATATACCGTGGGTTTTCGTCAGGACCACCATCCACTATCATTATGACAATCAGCTTAACCTCACCAGTAGCAACCCTGGTGTAGGTCATAAAGTCATCGTCCGACATAAGGGAGTCAAAATCTTTGCCGTGAGACGATGCAGTACTACTGCAGTGTTTCCCACTTCGAATTGTAATGTACGTCGGCCCGCTATACGTCACTGCATGGATGTCGCCCATCCTTCTCGGTTTTGTTTCCATAATGCCGTACACTGAAGGTATCAATTTATGACGCTCAGCAACAACCCAGTCATGATCTGGTAGTTTCACCAAATAGTCCATGTGCATTAAAATTGGAGATTGTTTATTGGCCGCAGTAATGCCCAGTGGGATCCGTGCCTGTAAAAACAATGAGCGCTCATTGATTTTAAGCTTATAATTTTTTTCATCTTCAATTAATGAAAGCAAAACAAAATGAACATTAATTACCTTGTCCTGACTAATAAACAAAACCTGGCTCGGTCCTAAAATGGACGCAATTTCCTCCAAATAACGAATCGATGCCCTACAAAACAATGTGTCGCTGTGAGTTTTGTGTGCGTCGTTGGATGCCCTTTTAAGCCGAACAGGAACCGTATTAACGTGGCGTTTTCCCTCCAGTGTGTTGCATCTAGATGGCAGCAACCTCAAATAAACGCCACTTCGCAATATCTGGATATATAAAGATACTCATGTATTACTGGGAATTTGTAACATATCAGTATGAAATTCGTAATATTTTTACTAGTTGCTCTCATACCTTATACCCACACTCCAGTATTCGGTTAGTTAGCTCATCCAAAGTTTTAACGGACCGGAGGGCTTCAGAACGGCGCCGTTCTTCTGCTGATGCTCCATGGCTGGCAATGTCTAATATTGCTTTCAAAAGTCCTGGTTGATCGGACTCACAGGTTGGTCTTCCGATCCCTGATCGCCTTCGTAATTTTTTCGCAATTTCCGGATTTTCTTGTAGGACAACCTTTTCTTTTTCACGCTGGCGGCGTTTCCTTTCGCGGCTTGCTAATAAATTTTTTAATTTACTTTCTTCACTCTTTAGTTCCTTCTTCTTTGATTCAAGTTCCGTTAGCTGTTGAGTAGTTGCCAGGCCTGTGTCTCGCTTAGAGGAGAGATGAACGATGTCCTGATTTAACGCTAGAATTGTGCTTCTTAACGCATCCTCGGCGGTGCAGGGATACGACCTCATTTTGCTTTCTCCATTTTTGGCAACTTCCTCATCGGCGCCGATGACACTGGTGGCATTTTGAGATTCTTTCGGGGTTGTATTTGTGGTAGTTATTATTTGAATATCATCCGCGACTTCGTGCTTCTGAACTTTAGGAAGGCTCATCTAATTTAACACACAGTAGTACAGAAGATATTCAAATTTGAGTTGACTGTAAAGAGTGAACAAATTTAAGTAGTTATCAAATCAGTAGTAGAGTACAAATCTTACCCAATATTGGTCCAAACTACCCTTCCTCTTCTCTGCCGATTGTCTCCATTTTACTATCTCAGCATGCACATTTGATGGATAGTCGTCACCCTTTTTTAATACATTCCAAATAGCCGACACTTCACTATCTATCTGACCGTGTTTTCTATTAGGATGTGCCTTTTGGTATTTATCCCATAATTGTCGGTACAAACTACTGTTTTGATGACTCATCTTGTCAAAAACTTTAATTGGCAAATTTATAAAATATAACGTTGACAATTTAATGTTCAAAACAGTAGAACCGCTGTCCCAGGTTTTCTCGTCTCTTCAGCTAGTACAGCAGCGCTGCTGAGTTAAAAGAAGTAGGCCGTGCACACTCACCTTCGTTGTAAGAATTGCCTCTCAAAATGTTTTAGTACAAATGGGCAATGTGACTATAGTATATATGTATCTGTACACAGACGATGTCTACTACGCACGAAATGCATTGGGTGCATGGAAATTGTATGTTATAAATATTTTGCAAAGTGTGACGTCACAAAAGTGCCAGACCCCCCTCCCCCATACGTCACAAATTGTCACGGTTCTCTTAGCACCCCCCTCCCCCCTTCATGCGTGACGTCCTAAATGGACGATCCCATACTACAATCAGCCAAGTCCCCCAACTATTTGGCCAACGCTGATTTGGGCGGATGTGAGCAGCGCCTACGCGGGACTATTCTTTCGAGTGGCCGGTGGTGGTTCAGATAACTGGGGTGTCACACAGACCGAATGTGTTCCACGAATCACTAAGGTGGAAGGTTTCCATGGTGCTCTAGGTAATAATTATCCATGGGCAATTAACATTACAGATTCACGTTGGACGCCATGGCGTGCAGCTGGGTATTTCCTGTACAACTCCTTAGATCGGGTTGAAATTGAAAAATACTACACGGACGCTTGCAAAGTTCGTCCGAAAAACCAAGCAGTTAGAATTTGGAAACGGACTGGCTAATTGAATATTGTGACTGGCATAGAGATATGTGAATAATTTCATTTCGGTGCATATCAAGTCATATTTTAAATTACTTCTAAATAATAAAGTTGATTTCAGACAATAAAGAGACAAGTTTTTATTTATTCATAAAAGATGATGATTATTATATGTTTCTCCATCATTACTGCATCTGTTACTAATCACGAGAAATAATTTTTCATCCCGAAATTCCGAACAAGTGAAGAATTTGTACCAATTTGGGCTAAGAAGAATGGCAAAAAGCAGGGAAAATGATCCTGACATCATCACGCAATGCATTTTTTTGGGATAAACAACATTTCTCTTCGCTCTTCCCCTTCCTCCATCGAGTGTTCAATTCCCAGTTTTCCAGCCATTTCTGTCACTTTGGCTCGTTTCCGACAATGACCGTCAAATCATTTTTACTCTGCTCCTCGTTTCATCATCTGTTTCTCTGCGTCGTCATCAACCAAAACGCATTTAAACAACCTAGTTTATCTTCTCACAATTTGACTGATTTTTCTGGGCGATCGGTCAATCAATCAAGAATTCATCTCGTCAGAAATTGGCCGCATCAGACGCAGGAGATCACGAAACTGATAAAGATGACGAGATTGTCGGGCCATGTGCAATATTTCCTCTGGAGGTACTAAATATATTTGTTATGAATTTTAATTGATAACTAATTACAATCATTCACGTGAGAAAAATATAAATTACAATTTTTCATAGCTATGGGAGCTTATCTTGGAGGAAGTGGATCCCAATACTGAAATAGAGACTTGCTTGGGAGCGTTCCGAAACCACCAAAATTCCTCCCCAGTTTATCCACCGACTCCATCTTTTGTTGACTCCGTGTTTGGCAGCCCCCGTCAGCTCACGCTTACAAAATTTATTTGTGTGTATCACACACAGCTATACTTCCGTAATCATTGTAGTAAAAACAAAAGGGCGGTAGTCTAGCTTAATAGCTTACCGGACGAACTTGTTTAGAACGTTGTGTAGAATTGTATGTTTAGAACGATTGTACAATTTAAACCATAAGTTAGGAATTTATATTTGACAGTCCTTTCCGTAGTCAGAGTGGTATAAACAATGGAATTGCAATCTAAAATCTAATTAATTGTTTACGTAAGGAATTAAGCCAACATGAACAGCATCTGCACTTTCCGCATTTGAGGAGTATATTTTAAGAAATTGATTAATTTTCTCAACATATTTTTAACTGCAAGTAATATCACCGTCTCTCTTGTGTGTATAAAATTATATCAGATAAGTTGGCATTTCTATGAAATTTTCAGATAGCTCTGCAAACTTCATGCAATGATTTTCAGGCAGATTTGCAGGAATGCAATAAGAAAATATAATTTAGATTATTTATTAATTAATTTAATGATGTCCGACATTTTTTTCTTTCTGGGTAAAAAATTGTTGTTATTTCAATCTAGTATATAATACTTGTTAGTGTATGACTGCCGCATGAGTGGCATTAAAATATCATTTGCTGATATAAGGCAGAAAATTGAAGGTCATTGTCGAGAGGCTTCTTGTTTGGGATTATAACCAAATGTGTTTATAACCAGATGTGTCTATAACCAAATCAACAGCCACAGAACCTAGCCCGAAATGAAAAATTAATGTATTGGATGAAAATACCAAGTAACTGCATTCACATGTTAAATATTAGCTTGAAATACTTTCGTTCTTAATTCCGGTTTCCGAGAAAGTAATGTCTTTATTTCAGAGCCACATACCAATTCCGGATAACTTCCAGACTTCAGATGCAAGCAAATTATAAACATTTTATTACGCAAATCAGTAAGTATAATTGAAGTCCAGTATTATTCAGATGACATTATGTAATGAATAAATTTATTTCCACCAAATGTATTAGCTCATATTGAATTCTACTTCGGAAAGTATTCAAAATATGGTCATGACGCACATTTGCAAGTTACAATAGAATGCGAGCTCGCAATTGAATGGACAATGCTTTGCTCACAAAGTCTGGAATATAATATGGAAACGAAATATATTATGCACTCTTTCAAATGCTAAATACTAAATCATGTCTCCTAAAATTATTATCAACCTTCTATGCGAGTACCCAGTAAATCACATTGTTCGATTACATCCTCTTCCTATTTTTGGAACAATTTCAATTTTCAGACAACAAAACAAAACTCCTTTCTAGGGAGTACGTTGCCATCGCATTGCCAACATTGCCATTCATGTTACGTGAATACACTTTGGTAATAACCTGGCCACGCGACGTAACGAAAACATAGTCGATATGTTGGCATGTTGACAACTTTGAGATAAAAGCAATGTAAATTCTTAGGACTCGGACATATCAAATTACACCATCAACCTCTCAACTTCAAATCCACCTAAATTCTCAACGAAACAGGAAACCTAAAATTGTTCCATCTTTCCTAAAAATGGCAACATTCCCCTTGAGCATTTTGGTACTCTGTCTGCTAGTTTCATGTAAGAATCAACGTAACTTATTATACCATTTGATCACTGGATCATATTTTAACTGGAATTTTATCGATTATATTATGTAGCAACAATGGGATGTGGTCGTCGTTGGCAACGCACACGACTTTGCGACAGTGCTTGCCCAGGTGGCGATATTCATGAATGTTGCCGAGACAACGGATACGCGGTCGGAAGATGCGGCCTCAATGGAGACCCCGGTGCTTTCTGTCACCGCAATCATAATGCACGTGCTCTTGTGACCTCCACCAATACAACGGAAGGCGGTGCTGAAGAAAAGTGAGTTGAAACAAAGCCTTTGTAATGCTTGATTACATTTATTCATTATTGCATTAAACTTTGATTAAAATCTTTCCGACAGTTTGGCTGTCAATATGACTACGGAGGAAGCCGTAGAGGCACAATAAAATCTGGAACAGATTGGTCCATGCTCAAATACATGAGTTCGCTGGTACAAGTTCTTCCTGCGATCTTGTTGTAATAGATGTACTATAAAAAATAAATGATTTAACATTTCCGTTTGCAAAATTCAGAATAACTGTCGGTTATTATAATCCAATAAAGTTTGCACTGCGTATATGTTCACATGACTCTATTCTGTGTAATTTTCTGTGGCATTGTTGAGACTTGAGACCAATCCTTTATCTCCGACGTCCGCCTGCACAGGAGTCAGAAGCACCATGCTAATGAGTCTGTGATAATTTTATGTCAGTCTCGGCATTATGCTGCTGGCCTTTCTACCTATATCATCGGCTAAATGTATTCCATTCCTTCAAAAGAAAATTTATATCCCGGCCAGCAACAGTACGCGGTATTAACTGATCAACAAATTCTGCAGGAGCATTATGGTTTGCGACTGAAAAGTTTCCATTTGCAGGAAATCTGAAAGCTATGTGAATAAAGCCGTTAGTCTCGATGAGACTTCTGACTTGTTGAGAAATCGGAGCAAGGAACGAATGCAATTTTTATTCGAAAAGAAGTCAACTCTTAGCATTGTCATATTTCAGGTTAAAAACATAACAAGCACGCAGCTGTGCAAATCATCTTTTTATATGTAACAAATAAATATCACTCTTCTTGAGTTATCATTTTTTTTGTTACCGATTCCAGAATTCAAATTAGACGTATATTGTGTAATGTGAACAGTACATGATTCCACACATCTGTCGGAGTGGAGTATAGATAATTAGAAACATGAAATACAAGTATATGTCATACCAACGTTATGGATTTATGAGTTTACGGTTTCAGCAAACATTTTATCATATACGAAAGGAAACATTTGATGTGTACACCATTTATTTCTGCAATTGTGAAATATTACATTTCATATGTATGTCTGTTGCTAGATATGATTCCCTGTTCCAGTTTGCTTTTTAGTACATTCCAAAAAATATGCATGAGTTCTCCTTTCACTGGCTTTTATTCCTGGTAATCTTCGGTGTGATTATTGAGGGCAATGTTTCGTTCACCGGATGCAACATGCAATGCAGTGAGCGCTAGGATCACCATTGTGACCGCATCTTACTTGGGCATAGCCAATTCGTCTACAGCACGTCAAAACGTCACCAGAAGGACAATTGTAATCGCAAGCTGTCACCTTGTACACCATAGGGCACCCGAATGTTACTCTGGATGAGAGTGGTTAAATGATACAGTTTTTAGTTAATCATGCCCTTAAACATATAATCATGTATTGCAATATATGATATTTTTCTACTTACCTATAAATAATAACCGGAGGACCAAAACGCTCCAGCCAAGTCGCGCCATTGGTTCCGTTTTACTTTTATCCTGAACTGAAACTAATTCGTCTCAAGTTCACCCCAAACTCAAAAATGTAGGCTTTTGATGAAAATGTCACTGCGCAACTTTTATATTTTCTGAGCGATGTTTGTAATCTCCTACGACTCTACTTGGCAGTCTGTGAGAGAGAAATTGGAATGCGCGACCGATCAAAAATCTCGTTACTATTATACCAACATTTTGGGCATTTCATTTATTTATATTTCAATGAATTAGAAAATTATAATTTGTTGAAATAAATGCATGTTGTATTTCCAAAGAATGTTTATCCTGTCCGAAAACAGTACTTGGACTTACATGAAGGCCATTTCGGTACTGTACTGAACAGTTGACACGACGTGGAAAATTTTCAATTATTTGTCGACTGATCATCGGAAGCTGCAAATACGAATCAAGTGCTTTAACCGACCTGTAACTTCAAATTTACTGTGAAATCTGAATAATGAACGGAAATAATTTTAAATGGAAAATGCATCAATATTTAAAATTTCGAGATTTTAAGTACATTGAACAAACAGCGAGTAGTGTATTTATGTTTTGTGAATGTTACAAGGAATTGGCGAGAAGCAGCCACCGAACTAGACGAATAATTGTTGGTTCTAATGCTTCCACGTACATCATGACAGGGTACGAACTATAATTTTTACCATTTACCATACCGAAAACAATTGTCGCGAAAATATGTAACGGTCTTGGTGGGTGAAGGGAGTCTCACGTTCCCCCAATTTCCAGGCGCTGGAATTGGGCACGGCATGGACGCACCATGCGGAACGTATTTAGTTAACATGTGAATGTGTGCTGGACACGAGGTCCAGCACACCAAGTTCAATGTAGTATCGAGCTCCGCCACCACCAAAACCACACTCTCTTCCCAAGTCTTGCCGTGAGCACAACTAAAAGCTACTGGCTGCTGCGGCAGCAGTAGCAGTAAAAGTATATTTGTTTGTCTTGGCCAAGTGGCCCTTGTAATTAAATGTACAAATAAAGTCAGTCAAGTTAATTGTCAAGTTAATTGTCTTGTGTCATGTGTCAGGTCATTGTTTTTATGTCAGCGTCGTTGGTCCTGTGATCCGAACCTCATCTGAGATGTAGTTAGTTTGTGGAAGTGGGCGATAGTTAGGTGGCACCGGGGCATACGGCATCCCCACCGCATCAAGTACCTGACCTCGCAGACCGTTTCCCAACATTTATGGCGAACCTGCCAGGATCAGCGACGTGACCTCTGACCTACCCAACCAGTTTTTGTGTTTTAAGTGAAACGTCCCTCCATGTGTGATTGGAGGGGGCGTAAAAGCCACGGCACGGAGAGAGTCTCCTCATCATCCACACCACTACCACAACAACAAAAAGGAAGAGGAGAACCACAAAAAACGATAATGTGGGAGCATCCTCTCAGTGGAGGTGGCAACAATGAGGTGGGGACATATGTCGCGAAAATAGGTAACGGTCTTGGTGGGTGAAGGGAGTCTCACGTTCCCCCAACTTCCAGGCGCTGGAATTGGGCACGGCATGGACGCACCATGCGGAACGCATTTATTTAGCATGTGAATGTGTGCTGGACACGAGGTCCAGCACACCAGATTCTATGTAGTTTAGAGCTCCGCCACCACCAAAACCACACACTCTCTTCCAAAGTCTTGTCGTGAGCAGAAGTAAAAGCTACTCGCTGCTGCGGCAGCAGTGGCAGTAAAATTATATTTGTCTTTGGCCAGAAGGCCCTTGTATTAAAGTGTTAATAAAATTGGAGTATTTTATTAATTGTCTTGTCGTGTGTTGTCAGCGTCATTGTATTTATGTCAGCGTCCTGGTCCTGTGATCCGAACCTTTCTGAGAGGTAGTTAGTGGAAGTGGGCGTTAGTTAGGTGGCACCGGGGCATTCGGCATCCCCAACGCATCATTAACCTGACCTCGCTCACCGTTTCCCGATATTTATGGCGAACCTGCCAGGATCAGCGACGTGACCTCTGACCTGCCCAACCAGTTTTTGTGTTTCAAGTGAAACGCCCCTCCATGTGTGATTGGAGGGGGCGGTAAAGCCACGGCACGGAGAGAGTCTCCTCATCATCAACCACCACCACAACACCAAAAGAAGAGGAGCACCACAAAAAACGATAATGTGGGGGCATCCTCTCAGTGGAGGTGGAAGCAGTGAGGTGGGGATTAGGCGCCATCGTCATCCAAGGCTGAAGGAGCCCAGCCATGAGGTCATCGAGGATCAAGTGGGGGGTAGCCAACTCCTGTCAGCGGCGGTGGTCAGCATCATCAACAAAAGAAGGCGTTTGTGGAGGAAGGTCCTCCATTGTGTTCACCGTCATCAACTCCAACAGGGAGTCCAGTTTGGTGTCCGGAGAGGCACCCCAGCATCATTCTCATCAGTACCACCATCAACAGCAGCAGCGATGAGCACCACCAAAAACGATAAGGTGGGGGCAACAATCCTCTCAGTAGAGGTGGTAACATGGAGATGTGGACAGCAGCGTTATCGTCATCCCATGCTGAAGGAGCCCAGCCATGCGGTCGGAAGGGTCAAGTGGGGGGTTGCCAATTCCAGTCAGCGACGATGGTAGCAGCAACAGAAGAAATATGGAGGAGGAGGAGTCCTTCATCGAGTTCGTCATGTGCCTATCCCGGGCACCATCGATAACGCTCCAGGAGGAGCACGGTTTCCGTGTCAGCCGAAACACGGCTGCACCTCATCTACGGGGTCACTCAGGAGAGGACCAGACCGAGGTGTGAGTGGGGGAAAGGGTTGCGACCACCTCCATCAGGTGCACGGATGCGCAGGCATCACCATCATTTTGGCTCCGTGTCGGAGCCCCGTCTGTGGGCATCAGGCTCACCATCATGACGACCTCCAGGAGGAGTCGTCTCATTTGTGGCCAGCAGGGTCACATTCTCCCGCTCCCATAGAGCAAGGTTTTCGTGTCAGCCGAAACACGACTGCACCTCATCGACGGGGTGGTCCAGAAGAAGATGACCAGACCGAGATGTGAGTGGAGGAAGGTTTGCGGCCACCTTCATCAGGTGCATGGGTGCACAGGCACCACTGCCCAGTTAGCTCCGTAAGGAGCACAATTATGTGGGCATCAGGCTCACCAGCGTGACTACCTCCAGTGGGAGTCACCCCATTTGTGACCATCAGGGTCACCAACAATATCCAGCTCCCAGGGGAGCACGGTTTTCGCGTCAGCCGAAACGCGGCTGCACCTCATCAACGGGGTCATCCAGGAGGATGCGTAGATCGAGATGTGAGTGGAGGATCAGGTTGCGACCACCTTCACCAGGTGCACGGGTGCACAGGCACCACAAAAAGTTTAGCTCCAAAGAGGAGCCCTGACATGCCCACCAGGGGGCAACTACAACAAGAGTAGAGGGTGAGGAGAGCGTCTCCACCACCAAGACAACCGCCGAAAAACAAGAGTAATGTGGGGGGAGTTGCGGCTTCACTGCCACCACCATTATCAAGTTCCTGCTCCACGGAATTCCCGCCAACACCTCGCCCAAGAAGCTGTCGTCCTCAGGGAACAGCGACGCGTGCGTGGAGATCAAGTTGTGGCTCCTCCACCAGGTGTAGCAGCGTTGGAATCCAGTGAGCAGCCAGAATCCAGTGCGGGGGATGAGGTCCTCCATGAAAGTAAAGCTCCGTGGGAGCGCCGTGTCCAGCAGAGACACCAACGCCAGCAGCAGCAGCGGGGTGAGCAGTCACCATGGCAACCGCCGAAAATAAATAGTGTGGGGGAGGCAGAGGCTTTACCACCAACAGCAAGTTCGTGTCCAAGAGGATGAGCGCGAGCACCTCGCCCAAGAAGCTGTCATCCAAAGGAAACAGCAACGTGAGTGTGGAGATCGAGTTGCGGCTCCTCCACCAGGTGTAGCAGCGTTCCCGTCCGGTGGGCAGCGTAATCCAGCCGTGGAGGATGCGGTCCTTCACGACGTCGGGGGTGCAGGCCTCCATGAAGACCACCGCAGGGTGGCACAGTAAATGCTCTCCCTATCAGAGGGATCCGAGCCAACGGGGATGAAGTCCTCAAGTCCAAGTAGGGGGTGCAGGCCTCCAAGATAACCACCAACAAGGTGGCACTAGATGCTCTCCCATCAGGGGATTGGAGCCAACGGGGGATGTGGTCCTCCACAAAGAAAGGCCGAGGGATGCGGAGTCCACAGAGAGTGCCGAGGAGGAAGTCCAGAATGCAACCGCGGATCCGATCCTATAAATATAAAATAAAATATTATTAAAATTATTTTGTAAAAAATATGAAAAAAAAAATTGTCTTACCTGTTTCTTTCGCAGACTCCCCACAGAGGAGCCTGGAACCGTCCAGACTTCTCGTTACCATTTCGCTCAATGGTTTCCAATCAGTTCCCGAGGGGTACTGATTGGAAAGTGGGGGTATGTCGCGAAAATATGTAACGGTCTTGGTGGGTGAAGGGAGTCTCACGTTCCCCCAATTTCCAGGCGCTGGAATTGGGCACGGCATGGACGCACCATGCGGAACGTATTTAGTTAACATGTGAATGTGTGCTGGACACGAGGTCCAGCACACCAAGTTCAATGTAGTATCGAGCTCCGCCACCACCAAAACCACACTCTCTTCCCAAGTCTTGCCGTGAGCACAACTAAAAGCTACTGGCTGCTGCGGCAGCAGTAGCAGTAAAAGTATATTTGTTTGTCTTGGCCAAGTGGCCCTTGTAATTAAATGTACAAATAAAGTCAGTCAAGTTAATTGTCAAGTTAGTTGTCTTGTGTCATGTGTCAGGTCATTGTTTTTATGTCAGCGTCGTTGGTCCTGTGATCCGAACCTCATCTGAGATGTAGTTAGTTTGTGGAAGTGGGCGATAGTTAGGTGGCACCGGGGCATACGGCATCCCCACCGCATCAAGTACCTGACCTCGCAGACCGTTTCCCAACATTTATGGCGAACCTGCCAGGATCAGCGACGTGACCTCTGACCTACCCAACCAGTTTTTGTGTTTTAAGTGAAACGTCCCTCCATGTGTGATTGGAGGGGGCGTAAAAGCCACGGCACGGAGAGAGTCTCCTCATCATCCACACCACTACCACAACAACAAAAAGGAAGAGGAGAACCACAAAAAACGATAATGTGGGAGCATCCTCTCAGTGGAGGTGGCAACAATGAGGTGGGGACATATGTCGCGAAAATAGGTAACGGTCTTGGTGGGTGAAGGGAGTCTCACGTTCCCCCAACTTCCAGGCGCTGGAATTGGGCACGGCATGGACGCACCATGCGGAACGCATTTATTTAGCATGTGAATGTGTGCTGGACACGAGGTCCAGCACACCAGATTCTATGTAGTTTAGAGCTCCGCCACCACCAAAACCACACACTCTCTTCCAAAGTCTTGTCGTGAGCAGAAGTAAAAGCTACTCGCTGCTGCGGCAGCAGTGGCAGTAAAATTATATTTGTCTTTGGCCAGAAGGCCCTTGTATTAAAGTGTTAATAAAATTGGAGTATTTTATTAATTGTCTTGTCGTGTGTTGTCAGCGTCATTGTATTTATGTCAGCGTCCTGGTCCTGTGATCCGAACCTTTCTGAGAGGTAGTTAGTGGAAGTGGGCGTTAGTTAGGTGGCACCGGGGCATTCGGTTTCCCCAACGCATCATTACCTGACCTGGCAGCACCGTTTCCCGACAACAATTATTATATGAAATTCCATGAACAACAAATAGTTGAGAGTAATTCGTTGAGTGGTTCTACAAAAGCTTTATTTCATCGAAAATAGGTACGTTATGTGAATGCTGCCTGGCGTGATGCTGGTGTGCAGCATCTGCATTACTACTAAATATGAATAATGAATGAAATTCATTTTAAATCGTGAATGTAAAAATATTTAACGTTTCAGGATTTCAGATGAAATGATGACGACCGGTTTCCATTCCACTCTAAATTGGATAAGTGTAATTTAGAAATTTATCGCGATTGCATCAGCCAAGAAGGGTAATGATAAAATACTTGCATTCATATGCTAAATAATAGCTCACCTTATACAGAAAAGGGACTGATTGACAATGAAACATTTGCTCATCTGACAGGTTGCAGTTCTGTATTCGGAATATTGGACCCTGGCCAAAAATATTAGGGGGAATTACGTGAAAGGTCTTTTTAACGTGAAATGGTTCTTTGACACAGAACATTTTGAATAATGTTTTCACCAGAAATTTGGAAACTGTTCCAATGTATTCCTGTGGTCTGTCTGAAGCATCAGCATCAACAGCAAATCCCGAGTTACGAATTTGTCATGTTTAATTTGGAAACGCATAAATGTTTCTCATTTCCAGAGAGTACGTGAAACGAAGTATTGAATGTGATCACCTGGTGAATCAAAAATAAACAATGCCGATAATATTTCCAGGTGCTCCTTCACTTTATGCCGATTCCCCAGAAAGCCGTGTTTTGACGAAAAGTAGTAACCTAGAGTTTTCTGTCAGGGTTGAAATTTTCAGAAGATGAATAATAAGCATTTAGCGAACCAAATGTTACTTTAGCAACCCTTTTCCCCAGTTATGATTGAACATTAGTAACATCATGTAATCCAATGCAAAAGCTGACTTCTAACCTAACTCAGATTCTCGTATAAAAGCAGAGCGAAATCGCTTCAGTAATCGCATTCCAGTTATAATCTCAAAACTATCAGCAACATCGCTGCGGGAGCATTAAATATTTCCAGTGACATTGCTTCAGATAAAAAGGACTTCGCTTGTTAGATGAAATCATCCGAAAGCATGGGGCCCTTGCATCTGAACATTCTGCTACTGTGTTTATTATTTACAGGTAAGTTGGAAAATATCTCATTGAACTACATACTGCTTTTCCAGTTTATATTTTTGTTGTTATATTAATATGTGCCTCATCCAAAAGGAACCATGGGATGTTGTGTCCGCGAACGACGTTGTGATCATACATGCGATGGTGGCGATACAAATACATGCTGTCGTCAATACGGATACGCTCGTGGAAGCTGCGCTCTTACTTCTCCAGCTTCATGCTGCCGTAGAATGTCGACAGGTCGGCAATGTCTCCCAATAACGCTACGCAAGGAAACGAATGCTAAACGTGGAAAGATATTAAAATGAATAGTAATATATGATTATACAAAGCGTTCTTGTCTATGGGCATCGGTTTGTTACATTTCAACCGAACAAACGAATAATTAATTATAAACTTTCCTGACATAGTTTGGTGGCAACATTTTTTTGACTCTATGTCAATTGGTTACACCAATGCTACAACTAGCCGTTTCAATAACAGAGATTTCATCCATGATATCATACTAATCCACATGTACTTGATTGTTATGCATGATAGTTTTCCGTTACGCTTGTTCCGAGTGTAAAGTCGAACCACTAAATAATCTCATCGTCAATTGTTTAGATATTTGACTCCGAAAATGGGCGCGGCAAATATATTGTGTTTAAGAGGAAGAAATATTTGCGGTATACAAAAACTAGTTTTCATTTCAAACTTGCACAAAAACAACATACCACCGTTCTATTTCCAATAAATCACTGCGATCATATATGCCTTGAATCATAATTGGACATTTCGCAGACGAACATTTTAAATCAACACATAAAATTGGTTTCTTCGGTGCAAATAACTATTCCAGTTACCATTACCAACTACATAATTATGAGTAATACTAAGGTTATCGCCATTTTTCTTTTTTAGATTAAGCAAACATAAACACATCCCAGCTACCATGATCCAAAAAATGTAAACATGATACCTAACGCAACGAAAACGATCCAATTTTTTTTACAAATTTAAATGAAGTCAAAATGAAACATTCAAAAACATTAGAACATTACGCCATATCTCATATTTTTTCTGCCTTTCGCTTCGACTTCGATCTACTGACAACACCTTTAAAATAAATAATTACTACTGCCATGAACCACACACAAATAAATATGGATTTGCGTGCAAGTGAGACAAAACATGCAGCATCTCAAGTGAGTGAGTATTTGGCCGAAGAGATACAAACCAGCCACATACACCGCAAATAAAATTCAAACTACTAAATCGTCCATCATCAATAGATACAACCATGCTCCGACATTGGTATATACAAACGGTATCCTATAAGCCGAAGGAAATGACTGCAGATAATTAATTAAAACAATACAGTAGCATGTAAGAGTATTTTAATTTGAAGCGGAACATAGAAAAATGTGTACGACCTTTGTCAATATATGATAGACCGAAGATATCAACTGGTACTTGGCTCATAAACAGTGAGTGCACCTAATGGTCGTTTCATTAGTCATGGCAGCATACTCAGTTATGGTAGACTCCATCCCTAGTTCTCCCGTCAACTGACGTCAGCATAAGCACTTGGCATTATGTTAACGATGAACATGCTCATGACAAAACCACACGTATGGATTATTTTACATCCACACGTATGGATTATTTTACATCCACACGTATGGATTATATGTATTCGTACATACTGCCAGAGCAACATAACATTGGATTCCAGATTTAATTATTAGTGACGCAAATAAGTGCTGATACTTGTGTCATATTTTTCATATAAATTCAATTGGACTGGTGGACAAGTCAGTAGTTTGAGACTGCCATTAAATATTAACACAGTATACATATCTTTTCTATATTTTATATCCGATTTGATATAAATGTTTACAAAAAGATTAATTTTTCCACCTTGTCTACGGATAACCCTGAAAGAATCAGATTATTTTTTTTACCATGATCCCAATCCGTTTATTGTTTACGGTGTTAGGTCTAAGTATTACGGGTTATTCTTGAATGCATTATAATTACTAGTAGACTCACATTATAAGACTTCCAATTGTACGATAAAAACTTAAATGTAATTTATATATGCAGGCGCAATGGGGTGCGCTACCACGACCACCTGTGCCACCGGGATCTGGATTTCCGGGACCAGGTCCAAGCATCACACTGCCATTTCGAAGTTCCGAAGAATCCTGGATGCACCCGCATGTTTGTGATGAGTTTTGCCCCAAAGAGTCGATCGTTGGCGTCTGTTGCAGAGAGTGGGCTACGCTTCCGGTCCCTGTGAATGCAATGTGTTACCTGGAGCCTACTGCGGAAATACACAAGACGAGATAATGGAGCCAAACGAACCCATGACGACAGCGAATGGTTCATTAACTTAAAACCACTGATTTATTTAAGGCGTGCCGCTTACGGTTGAGAATGTTTGATGCATTTAATTCACTTCAATTTATTTGATGTAACATAATTAAAATAAAATGAGAAATTTAAGCAACCATAATTCTCATTGATACAACCCATCGCCTCCGTATTTTCAGTCACTGTTTTATACATAATTCATAGTGTTCCCTCGGAAATATTATGAATTGTGTAGGTTTTCCAGTCAAGAAAGAGCCAAACAAACGGAATACACCAAAGAAAAAACAACAGAATAAGCAGCTTTGCGCGTAAATCCGGTTTCCGCCTCTGCCATTTCCTATGATTGCAAGGATTCGTGACGAGAACATTTACCTGAGCTGTGAACACGATTTGGAAATTCTACAAAATTTGTCCAGCATTTTCTGAATATTGAACGACACCTCTGGTATATGCATGTGGGAATTTTGAAGAATTGGAGCTTTCCAGCTTGTTTATTTCAAGTTTGTTGTACTGTTAAACAAACGATTTTATACTCAACTTCCGAAGTTAATTTAAGCTGATTGTGGCTTCACATTAAGAAAACCAGCATAATGTAACAAATTTATTTTACACTCTTTTAAAAGCTAAAACATCGCATATTATGTATGTTAAGCATATGAAGGAGTTGTAGGAAATTTGGCCATATATCAACCGAAGTGACTTCAACTTAAGTGACAGTATATTTCTAGTGGCCGCCTTAAACACACAAGTATTCCTAATGCAAACAAAGCTAATTCAAAATGCCATGCACGTGCGGCTTAGAAACCTTCAAATATAATAAAGCACATTAATTATGATAAATCACAATAATGAAAAATGTGTTGACGTAAAGTAATGGGTCGATTAGCGTCACCAGTTGGTAATTAAGGCATACCTATAAACACACATCAAATGAAGTATTGGGATTCAAATTTTATGTCGTATCTGAACTGCTAAGCATTTAACGAGCTGGCATTAAGTTTTCGCTCTGTCCACAAAGGCAAGCTCTATTTATGAAAACCACAGGGACTTGTGATGATTTTGCTGTTATAGTAATTTGATTGGAATCTTAAAAAACAAAATTTATTTTAAGTTAATTTTCTACTTTTCATTTACTTTGGAGACACTATCTGTAAATTTCAAATTAAGTTTCTTTTAAATTGCGTTTTATTTATGTGCCGACTACTTGTACGTTTTGAGCTTTCGCCATCACATATACTCAGGACGCCAACTGTGGAATGTACGTGGTCATATATTTTCGAAGCTAGAAGTCCATCGAACACTCCGAATCACAAACTACAAAACAACATCTTCAATTCATCTGCTCCTTAGTAAAAGGAAATGCCTCTAAAATCAATAATATTCCAACTTCACGGAACGATGGATAGATGGGTAGCATTGCCATATCGAGTCCACACCTCTCGTGAAACCCTCATCGACAATCCGTCATATAACGACAAATGGCAAATATTGTATCGGATATACGTGCAATGTAGTTTAGGCTTACATTTCTTGTTTTATGGATGTCGTTTGATCTGGCTCTTTTTCCACTGGAAATCCTATACCATTCACCACGTTTCTGAAGGAATTAGCTCCCTCGCGGGATTTTTTCTGCTAGCCGGGGTTATCACGACTAGTTTTGTCGTGCAAACCCGCCACGACTTGTTTCAATATTTAGTTAACCAATGCACAAACTTGATCGATAATGGGGAGCGGCGTAATGCAGCTATATTTGCGGTGGTTCTACCGATTTACGGCTTATATGGAATTGCCGTCGTTATTCCATTTATGACAATGCTTGCACCATTTGCATTCACATTTCTGCCTCTCCAACTGGTTTTCGGCACAAACGTAGTCGTCAGATGTTTCGAGGCTCTTCTAATTGGTTCTACTACCATACTTCCGACAGTATATATTACCTCACTCTTGTTATTATCCACCATTTGTGGAGAAGTTGAAGTTGAGTGTTCCAAGCAATTGCACTTCCAAGAGCGCGCAAGCAGAAACTTTAATTTTGTTCGAGTTCTCCCATTATTTCTATTTCTCAAGTGCTACCGGCGACTTCAAATTTTAAAAATGGTTGTGGTAATTGAAGCCCAATTTTCGGCAATATTTTACACTGTGTGTATATTTGTGTGCGTTCTATTGGCATCCTGCACCACGTACGGTGCCGTTCGAATGAACAGAGAAATGTTCAAACTCGTGTATCTTCTAATGCCTCTTACGACACTGGTGGTTGTTGTCGTTAGCCTTGGAATGACCGAGATGGCCGGCAAATATTACAAAAATGCGGTCATGTTTCGGGTATTTTGGCGGAAGCATGTGTGGGGGAATGCCAGAGCAAGACGATTGCTTAGGGCGGCGCCTTCAGTACGGTTTGAACTTGGACCTTACGGTGTGACAACCGGTGTATTAGGATTACGTATTTGCGATGATATTGTCAACAATACTGTTAATCTACTTGTTATGACGCAATTTTAAACTTTGTATTTGTAATTGTAGGAAACCTGTATATTATGATTATGATGCACCCTCGTGACATAACATAGTTCATGTAGCATAACTATGTTGAATACATCAGTTGTTTTTACTGAATACATCTTGTTTACAGTAAATGTTCATTTAATAAATTAATGAAAGTCAGTGTGGTTAGGTTGTTCAAATTTATGTACATAACAACCATACATATTTCATCAATACTTCAAGCGTATTAAAGGTATGAGTAATTACCAACCCGAGTCATGATTTTGAAAAAATCATATTTTGATAATACATATGATTAAATAAAATAACAATAACTATTCATTTCAATGTTTTTCACTAACACTTGCCTGACATTTCGCTTCAATTTTAAAGTTTTGCCAATACTCATGTGACATATACGAAAGCTAGAAAAAACTGCTAACCTAAATGATTCCCTTCGGTTGATCTATTTCTAAATATGATGAAACCGCGATCGCTGACAGTAGCAAAACCTAATCCAATCACTGTTTCATCTTCTTCACAAATATATGGTTACATGGACTAAAGCAAAGTATAATTTTTGAATTGGGTCTGGAAAATTTATTATCCGTATTTATTCGGTGCCGTGCAAGTTTTATTTGTGTCGATACATGATTTTCATTTGTAATACAGTTTAGCTATCTCATTATCCCGGTAGATATTATAAATTAGAGAATAGAATCAGCACCTTTTCCGTCGCACCAAACGAGCTTAAAATATGTATACAGATTCAAGTTACTTTTCTATTAAGTGAGTCCCTAACATTATTGGCTGCGGAATAAATGGGAACAAAGCTAGAGCGGACCAGAATATAAACGGGAAGGAAACGGTTCAGCATAAATACCGTGCTTCAGGAGTATCCAATTTGTTGATGCCTCCAGAATTTGCAAATTTATTATGTTTTATGAGATTCTGCTTACGGAAAAATGTTTAGAAAGCAATTCAGATTTGGGACGGGGGATAAGAATTATAGTTTTATAGTTTGAATGTACCTATAACGACATTTAACAAATAATAAATAACAGATGGCTAGACATGTCAGGCATACAAAAATCAAATCATATTATGTGTAATCATGATTAGTGAAATGAATGCCTTGTTCCTTACATGGACTCCTTAATACTATCGTATGAACTTATTTATCCAAATTCATTCACACTTTATCTTATTTGTGATGTCCTAAAGCTGTGTGTGTCACAACCTTCACCTATTCTACACAACTCTCGCCAGTTGCGCTCGGAGGTCACGTTGTTGTTGATTTCTGGTCGCTCATACTAAAGAGTAGATGGGTGGGAAATGTAATTCGTCGGTCCGGCACAGGGCCCATACATTGTGTTCAACTTCAAGTGACGGGTCTCAAATTCCCTAATATTCGTATATCAGAATTGATGCATCTGCTCTAAAAAACCTTCGTAAATATGTAGCCCTTTTTTAAATTGCGTTTTCAAATATATAATCTTAAATGGACTTATAAAGCCTGTATTAATATAAAATATTTAACATATGAAGCGCATGTATACGCCGCGTAATAGCTGGTTGGTATCACACCTACCAAATACATTGCATTTAATTTAATGGACCCAGTCAAAAATTATATTCGCGCATGTTGATAGAATTGCGTATTGGTGGATCACATGAAGCAGTTGTAGGAAATTCAAGCATAGATCAACTAGAGTGATTTGTACTTAAATCAAATTTACTTCTTGGTCATACTCCGGCGCATATATTACGGCTTGTAAGTTAAACCGAAATATCATGCACGTGTTGCACAAAAGGATTGAAATATTGCACAGAATTTAATTATTTTTGAAATCCATATGAAATGATTACTTATCGAGTTGGGGTCATGAATACATATTAACATACATCTATTGACATATTATCAACTAACAGTTCTGCTCAGATGTGTATGCTCAACAACTAACGGCTTGCTACCATTAATTTGTACCATTCCATGTCGGCATTACCAAGTCACTTTTCAATGATCGCCGAGGCGCACTATAAATATGCAAAATATTTAGTTTTTGATGGAAGAGTTCCGGAACGAGAACAGGTGAGACTAGGAACTTGTCGCAACTTAAATGTGCGTTAGAAGTGGCCAGCAGCCATCTTTCTTTAAATCAGCTTCGTATATGCGACATGTTATATCACGTCCACTTACAGTATTAATTTTAAACTTTTGTTATCACAAGCAGATTGACGGTATTATTAACTATATCGTCAAACATGCTCACACCTAGCACACCATTAACTAAGCCATAAGGTCCCACTTCAAATCCAATTGATGGAGCTGCAATCAAAAGTCTCCTTGCAAAGATATCGCGTCCAATATGTCTTCTCCAAAATTGTCTAAACAACAGTCCATTTTCATGATATTTGCCAGCCATCTCT
This sequence comes from Sinella curviseta, assembly GCA_004115045.4. Classification (NCBI taxonomy): domain Eukaryota; kingdom Metazoa; phylum Arthropoda; class Collembola; order Entomobryomorpha; family Entomobryidae; genus Sinella; species Sinella curviseta. The sequence continues at coordinate 3,174,865 of CM023201.3, read as the reverse complement.
GTCATTACGAAATTAATAACTACAATTGTTGCTGTAGAAATTGGCATTATTAAATACAAGATGATGTTAAGCTTATTATGCATTCTAAGTGTGGCAAATGCAGAACAAGATGCCAAGAGCACTCCGGCAAATACCGACACGGTAAGAAAGGGAACAAGAAAATGGGACCCAATTGCTAGCCGAATTCTTAAAATTTGGAGTCGATGAAAACACTTGAAAAACCAGTAAAGTGGGATAACTGGAACAAAAATTAGGTTTCGACGTGCTTGCCTGTGGAAGTGAAGTTGGTTGGAATATTTTACAGCAGACTCTCCAAACGTGGCCCACATGGAAATGATTGACACAACACATGTAGTAGGAAAGAGGCTTGTGGAACCCAGGAGTAATGACTCTACCAGCTTGACTATAAAATGTGTTCCGAAAGCCGATTGGAGCGGAAGAAATGGCAGCGTAAATGGAGCAAGCAATATGGCGAAAATGGCAAGGACGGGGATTGTGTGCAACCCGAAAGTAAAGAAAAGTCGGACTGCAGATGCCCTAAAACTTTTCTCGTTCATGGGCAGTTTGTCTCCTTGATTGATAAGATATTGACAGGAATGGTGGCGTGTATGAACAACATAGCAAGCCGTTGCTGATAATACAATCAAGAAAATTCCAATGACGTAGACGACTACTTCAGTTAGATGATGAACTGTGTACGATCTCCATTGAAGTAATAGCCAGACGAAACGACACGCGAACAAGAGGAAATGGAGCGGCAAGCTGAATGAGAGGTAGATCCGGTACGGTCTCTGCGACTTTGTATTGTAGGAAGGATTGTCTACGAGGATTTCTTGGGTGTGGTGCACTCGATACGGCAATGCTACAAACTTTTGGAGGGTTTTGTGCAGCTGGAACATTAGTCTTCGGAGAGACATCGTTGTATTCACAAGGGATTTAGTTGAAAAGCTTTGTCCATTTTGGTTGTGGCGAATGGAAAGTTGGATGTTTCGGAGTAATTTTAATTTGCCCAAATGCAAAATAAATTTCAGAAAGGTGCAGTTTGGATTGGAGTTTAGTTAGCTTTTCAAATAAGTAGCTGGATTTGGACGAACGTGAACAACGAAATACTTTGTACGAAAACGAAAATTTTGGCATGGAATACACTACTGGCGCCACTACCAACATAAAAATATATTTCAATTTACTAAACCTAATTGAAAATTTGCAGATAAAAACTCTTAAGCACTTGAATGACAGAAATAATTAAAAATACAATTTCCTGATCCTGCTCATATATTATAAATATTCCGTTAACATAGATGGAAAGATTACTTAATTGCCTTTTCCTAAACTGAAGTTTAATACGTTTTCCTGAATTCAGCTTTACTATTTATACATTAGCTGAGCATATTGATATGATGTGATTTATTCGTATATTAGTTGGAATGTTAATACAGGACTGTCGTCGAGCACGGCTGATTAGCATTTATTCTAAGAAGCAAGACCAACAAAGTCCACATTTTTTACTTTTTTCGGAAGGCTTGTTTGATACTATGTACGTTATTATCAATTTTACTTACGCAGATGGAGGTATTTGTAAAGAGAAAATACAAAAAAAAACAAGAAGTAAAAAATGAAGCGATGCAAACACGCAAAAGGAAGCCAGATGGCTCATGATCCGAAAATAACTCGGAACTGAGAGTGGAGAATTGATGCTGAAAGCTATGGTTGGAATGTGGATCCGACATGTTTCCGCCATGACAAATTGTGTGCTCGGAAAACGTTTCTTTTTGCTTTTCAGCCGAGAGAAATCTGCGTTTGTCAAGTATGACAATAGTTTTATGCAAATATCCACGCCCAAACTGCTTAACTTTTTCATTGCCGCTGTGTTTGCTCGTGAATCACTGCCCCCAAAAAACCAAAATTTTGGAACATTGTGAACTTGTTCAATATCCTAAATAAACTGCTTATTATTTGCATAACAATATCAGGAGCGATCAGAATCAGTTGCGAAAGTGTGAAGAATTGAAATGTGGGGATCAGGACAAACAATTTGTCTTCTTGATTTTCAACATTATGCCAATTTGTACAGAAACCAGGAACTAGGCAAAGGCTGTCAGCACTATTAATGTTATTTTAAACAAAATGCCTGCCTTCAAACGTTGTCACAATCCAGTTCAAAAGACAACATTCAAAACGAGAGGAGCGAAACTTTAGGGGTGACACGGTAGCGGGAGTAGACGTGACTTATTCTCAGTCGGTGTAACTTATTTAAATAGGGATAATTAAAATATGTAGCATTACTTCGCCACAAAACAATAAAAAGGCGAGCTGGGTGCCTGACAGATGCAAGTAGCTCGTACAAATAATATCATGCATTCCAATAGTACAACCAAATACACATATGTCGCCTGACGTAACTATTACACAATTTGCAAGATGCATGCGCTGTTTATTAACTGTCACCTGCATAACATAGTCCAGATGAATGACTTATATACTCAAATATGATTACATGTCAACTCCAGTAGTGGCCTAAAAGTTTCAATTCTTCGGGCATGTGCAACGGAATGAATATCAATGTCAATTAGTATCTTAACGTGATTTCAAAAGCAGATGTTCAACTACAAAGAACCCAGCAATGAACGCTGCCAGAAATGGATAAATTCTTGTATTGGATAAAAATACGGGGTATATGCATTCAAGTAATAAATATTGAGTAATTTATATTGCGACTACCTAGTACACCTTATTGTTCTTTTGTATCCGGATCAATTTCAATTTTCAGTCAACAAACTAACAATCGGTTAACCGAGTACTCTTCATTTTGACACTTAAATTATAGCCTAGTAATATCCTGGCCACGCCATGTAGCAAAAATAGTCTATTTGTTGCCATGTTGAATATTTTGAGATAAAAGAAATGCAAGTTGTTATGACTCGGACATACAAAGTTACACCATCAACCACTCAACTACATATCCCAGTTACTTATCAACGACACGACAGAAAACTTAACGTTTGTCATATTTCCCCAAAAATGGCAACATTCCGATTGAGCCTCTTGGTACTCTGTCTAATATTTTCAGGTAAGTATGAACACAGTTTATTATACACCATAAGTCATAACTGCATCAGGTTTTAATTGCAAGTGTTATCGATTATGTTATGTAGCAACAATGGGATGCCGTCTTCGTTATGATCTCACCAAACGTTGCAACACTGCTTGCCCTAATGGCGACATTAATGCATGTTGTCGAGATAACGGATTCGCGGGTGGAAAATGTAGCCCCATCGGTGCTTTCTGCCAACTTAATGCAAATGCACGTGCGCTGTGGGCCTCTACTAATACAACAGAAGACAGTGCTGAAGAAACGTAAGATGAAACAGAATCAGATGTTCACTATTGTGTACCTTATTGTATTTAATTTTTGATTAAAATCATTCTGATAGTTTGGCTGTCAATGCTACAACGGAGCATGCCCCAGAGGGACAGTAAAATCTGGAACGGATTGAACCATACGAATTGAAATGCGGCATCTTAGATATAGTGTCCACATGTTATCCGTTTCCAATATATGTAAAGTGAATAAATATATGATTTTAAATTCCAATTTACAAAATTCAGAATAACACTCGATAACTATATTCAAATAAACTGTAGATTACGTACCATTTCCTTTGTAGGTATTCTGCGTAATTTATGGTGGTATTGCTGAAGCTAATTGGCGGCCTGCACGGTTGGAATCCAAATAGCCTTCATGGCCGCATTTTCCTGCAAGAATCCATACTGTTGGCAACATGTAACAACGTTGCCAGAAGGAAAATGGGACCGACAAATTGGTAGTCTTTGCCACCTATGACAAACCATTTTTACTTTGGATGAGACAAATCAGACAGTTAATCCAAAAATTATTAGACAAATTATTGATGGGGAAGCGGATTGGCAACCATCGCCAATTGGAAAACATTACTAAAACAATGGAACAGTAAAATTACTTTAGGAATACATTATTGCAACAAATACGACGTTTAAGTTCAATATTGATTTTCAGAGGCAACGGAAATTTTTTTAAGTAGTGGAGAAAGCGCACATGTATCGGTTCCACGCTTAAGCAGCACACCCGGAAACACAGCAAGCCGCGGTATACAGGACTTTATGGAAAATATAGCGGGCTTAACTGGTAAGATAAATGCCACATATCGTCGCAAATCATCGGAATCGAACATGCCATCAATCATTGATGATCACTGACCGAATTATTGTATTAAGCTAATCATCATTAATTACTAATTATTGCGAGTAGGACCGGACGTTCGAGTGCATGTCTGAAAGCTTTTGTCACACGTGTCGAATACTGTTCAACATAGTGATTTCATTGATCGAAATTTGCAAATAGTGTAGCGGCTTCATTTGAAATTTATAATCTTTTTATAATGGAATGCATGACCTCAGTCGTGAAATCAAAGATGAAATTAAATAGCCGGTTAAGATCATTGTGAAGATAGGACGTGCTGAAGTTAAAAACGACGAAAGCTAACATATAGCATAAGGCACAATATCACTCTTTAATCTTTTCAATACGGAATTGGATTACATTTTGCATAGTATACGTGTAATGGGATTAATTTTGTGACATATGAATATTACAATTGAATTGTTGACCTTATAGGCCAAATGTTGCAGCACCAGACATACATATTACAGCAATATTGTTTAGCATTGAATGTTAGTGTAAATGCCATATCAAAATGTGACCTGTTCATAAAAATTGTAGAATTTGACAAAAAACATTTATTTACGAATTACCATGTGATACGTACTTCTAGCAATCTGGTAAATTAAAAGTGTAATATTACAATGGTTTGTTTTAAATGTCTTATGCAATTCGTTTCCAAATCCGAATGGCTTGGTTAACTGGGCGTACCTCACAACCAACTGTTGTGAATTGCAATCCCTCGTACCATATATCAAGGTCATTGAACGTTGCATGCGCACCTCCATATCCTGGATCAGAAACACCGCTTGCTGGAATCTCCAAAGTGGATCTCACAGAGGATAAGTTGCGGTAAATTGCGTACTCCAATTTTGTAATTCGAGGAGCACAGTCACCTTGACTTACTCCCCAGCTGGCAGCAGCGCCACCGGAAGCACGGAAGAAAAGTCCAGCATATGTGGAGCTTATGTCCTGCCATGACAACCCAGACCAAAGGGAGGTGGGACTAGGTTGATCATAATATTCAATGTAGATGGAGCCAACGGGAACAACTCTAGAGGTAACAGTCTCAAGTTGTCTCTTTGTAGCTGCAAGGTCGCCTTGAGTTGAAATGAGATCTAATTCCGTTGACTCAAGTTTCCTACGAACCCGGATGATTTCACTTACTGCATCCTCAAGTGTCCACGATAAAATCTTCTGACATATTACAAGATTCCTTTTGTTACAAGTTGTATCTGTCCATTTGCCCTGAGCTGTGGTTGGCTGCTTTGCATTTACGGATGTCATCTCTATGCAAATACTGGAGTCTGAATCATTTCGCGGGAATCCATCCTGCCAGTTGCTGTACGTCAACGGATCTCCGTCAACCCATTTGAATTGGGATGTTTCGTCATCATATCTGCCTCCAAGCCACATGTTGTCGTAAATGTTGCTTGTATAGTTTACCAATAGATTTTGGATATCCTCTTCTTTAACCATTACCAAGGAGGATTTGGACAATTGGCCTCCCTGCTCAGAACAAAAGTCTTTTGCCTCTTGGAATGTCAGAAATATTGGGAAGCTTTGGATGCACAACTCGTCCTTGTACATCACCCAACCAGTTTCACATTCTACCGCGCCTGCATTTGGTTGAGAGACAAGAAATTACGTTTGTTGAGATTTTCATTATTTAATGCTTATTAAAATAATTATCGTATTGCTCACCTGCATTCTCCGTGGAAGCGATGATGCTCAATGTGAGCAGCAAAATTTTGATAGGTTTCATTTTTCTTGATAATAATTGCTGCGTGATGGCTTAGCCAGTGAATAAAGTTTGGATCTAATTATGACCACTATTTATACCGAAAATTTCGTGATACTTATGAGATGATTTTGTTGGACCAAAGGATGCCCCACGTTTGATGATAAAACTGAATGAACTCATTTTTTCAATTACAAACTGCAAATATTTAATGGGAATAATCGGTATTTTTGTCGTGTGATAAATCCATCCATTATAAGGATTTCGTTTCAAATTAAGGTAATCAGGTTATCGAAATAATAATTATATGATTGATGGCAGAAATTTGCTGCTCCACTACCAGCCAGGTCAGTTGTTAAATGTACGTGGAGTCTGAGAAAACCAGATAGCGATACTGGGTAAACGTTTGGCGTGGAGTGCGATTTATTATATTATCTCTCTGTTCAACTACTTGATACTTACATTAGAGCATGTCCGTCCGCAGGTTAGTATTTTTAACCAAGTTTTGTAGACTCAGATGCGAAAAATGTAATTATCCCGTCCAGCCCAACAATGAAAGACGTTTTGTCATAACACTGAACAGAGCCGAATTTCTGACTCGGAATATAATGCACAAAAGTTGAATAGAATTACAAATTAAGAGCCTGGGTTTAATTTACGGTAACTTCAGATATCCAAACTGATATTAAATTATACACGCTCGAATTCATGGCATACAAATTACTTACAATATATACTTGGCTTTCCTCGTCTCGACAGGCATATCAAAAGTGCACCTTGTAGGATAATTTTATTCGACTTCCCTGATCACATTCATTCAAATTGATAACAGCTTGACCCACATTTCGTTTGAACAGATTGACTGATGTGAATCGTTCTGTAATCAATAAATGGCATGGTTGAGTGTTGTTCGCTATGTTTGCTTAATATTGATGAGACCGACAAACGATGCGGCGCCTTCTCGGGCAACCCTGACGAGAGGATGCTGTGTTGTTCGAGTAAATAGCCTTTCCATGTAATTTCGTTACTGTGTAAGATGACGTAAACAACATATGAAATAGTACATGTTCAACAAGACCATGTACCGCACACTGAAATCATGAGTACATGAACAGCCGATGTGGAATGTCAAAGCGGTTTTCAAAACTATTTGTCAATACCATTGGAATTGGCGTAAAATGACTTATGCAACATTATAATAATACTCAGTGGACATATGAAAATTGTAAGTGAACAAGAGCATATTTATATAACGCCGGGTTTCATATTATTGGTTCATTAAATTTAATTCAAATTCATTGGCAAGCTTCTCTGCTGATGATGCTTCACGACCATTTACGTGAACATATCATTTTCTGTGCTAAATGCACAGCGAATATTTTATAGCAGCGGCGTTTAACGAATATTGACGAAAGCATCATGATTATTAATGATTTCTAGTTAGATTTAAACTACATTTAGATTCTTTTTTCTTCACATTTCTCAACCAGATCCCCACATTATTTTCTTTACGTTTACAAATGTGATCCCCACACTATTATCTTCGCATTTCCAAACCCAATCCCACTTTTTTGGTTGGCCTTGTTAAACCTGATGATAATATTCTGTAAATTTTAGTCATTATGTTATGCAGCATTGCTGCAGCAGCAACAATGGGATGTCGACTTCGTTATGACCTCACCAAACTTTGCAACACTGCTTGCCCTAATGGCGACATTAATGGATGTTGCCGAAATATCGGATTCGGGGGTGGAAAATGTAGCCCAATCGTTGCATTCTGCCAACGTGATACAAATGCACGTGCGCTGTGGGCCTCTACTAATTCAACAGAAGACAATATTGAACAAACGTCAGTTGAAACTGAATCCTTGTAATTCTTATCTCATTACATGCATCCGTTATTGTGTGTCTAATCGTATTAAATTTTGTCCAAAATCTTTCGGATAGCTTGGCGGTCAATATTTCTACGGAGGAAGCAGCGGAGGCAACGTAAAACCATTAACAGATTGAACCTTGAGAAATGAAATGCAAGATATTTGATGTACTGTCGTCTTGGAATGTTGTTGCATGTAAAATAGACAAATAAATTATTTAAAATTTCCATTTACAAAATTCAGAATAACAGTCGATTATTACAATCCAATACAATTTGCATGTGCGTGTACCTTGCCTTAATTGCTAGTAATTCTCTGAGGCATTGTTGAGCCCAATCCTTGGTCTTCGTCGTCCGCCTGCGCTGAAGGAATCAAAAGCGCCTTCGTGGCCACATTTTCCTGCTGCGAATCCATATTATTGGCAACATGTAGAAACGTTGCGAGGCGGCCAATGGAACCGACAAATTTGTATTCTTTGCCACCTAGCATACAGCGCCCCTTTGTTACTGCGGAGGTGCTAAATGGAATTTGCATTTAATCCAATAATCGGTAACCGTATAGCGCAATAGCACTATTTTCTACAAACCCGTAAATATAAAACAAAGTATCACGACGTTCCAAGGAAAAGATACCATTCTATCGGCTTCATTCTTCACTCAAGGAAAAAGCGCTTCTTCTGAGGTTAACAAGAACTCAAAACTATTTGACGAAAACCGCCGATCAAAACCTATATTTCTTGGGTGCTAATTATTAAGCTACTGTTTATGGTCTTGAGATACAACTTTGAATCTCACACTCGGCATTACTCACATTGCCTTTATACAAGTCGACAAAGGAAAATTTGGTTGACTAAATTTTTACCATATCTTCGCATTTTTTTACTTACCTGTAAATAATAAACAGATACCAAAACGCTCCAGCAAAAACGAACCATTGTTTCGCTTGCCGTTATGTTGAACTGAAATTGATAATTGTCAAGTTTACCCCAAACTCAAAACGGTGGATTTCTGATGAAAACGTTACTCCGAAAGTTTTATATTTCGTAAGTGATATTTGTGGTCGGCCAAAATTTTACTTGGCGGGCTGATAGATATAGCTTGGAATGTTTGACTGATCAGAATTCTCATTACTTTTTTTCCAACATTTCGGACAGGTTAGTAAATTTCAATAATTAAATTTGGTGGCATAATGTCACCATCATTTATTTTTAATTCAATGAATTGGCAATTGGCAAATTGGAAGTTGTTCAAGTAAATGCATGTCAGATTTCCAAAGAAAATTGGATCCTGTCCGAAAACAGCGTGGCAAGTTTTCAATTATATTTCACCTGAAATTTCGAAGCTGTACGAATGAAGTACCTTATTAGACCTGTAACTTCAACGTGAGGGTGAAATTTAAGAATTGAACGGAAAGTATTTTAACTGAATATGGTATCAATATTTAATATTTCCAGATATAATATTCAACCAACAGGGAGCAGCTTAGGATGCTATTCATGTTTTGTGAATGTTTCAAAGAAGTGGCGAGACGCGGCAACCAACCCAGACAAATTATTGTCACTCAACTTGATTGACAAACAAGGCTTTATTCGTAAAAATTGTGTATAAGTTTTTAACGGGAAAATTGAACACTGAACAAAATTATAGCCAGGAATTACGTGAACAACCAATATTGAATACAATTCGTGGAATGGCTCTGCAAAAGGTTTAATTTTTCATTCTTAATCTGGACGCAATGTGAATGGTCGCTGACGTGAATCTGGTAATTACAGTAAGTAGCAAAAATGGATATATCATTGATAATTCCTCTGTTCAAATTACGATAATACAGGCCCATGCAGATAACGTGAAAAAGAATCGTGAATCGAATCGCCATCGTGTTAATGAGTTGTTGCCAAGTCAATACCCTCTTGACGACCAATTTCATTCGGTGGTCTTTTCGAATTCTATTCGCTCCACCATCAATTCCAGGAACGCAAGTTCCGTTTCTCGTTGCTGTATAATATTTCTCCATTTCACGAGTCACCAATTCAACAGTATAAACCAACGGCATTTAGTTCCGAACCTGGTTTCCTACTCCACTACCACTCAACCCCGTTATCGTTATGAAAAGTTGATAAATGCACCGTATGGCGCGAACAATAGAAAATTCCGCTGAACGCCTTTGTTCAACCGCAGATATCCACATGCACCAGTGATTGGTTACGCATTGAGATTTATAAATCGTGTAAATATTTCAATTCAAACAGTAAAATTTCGAGATGTTTGAGATTGACACAGCTTTGCTCCGACGACAGCGATTTTCAAAGAAGTATTCCTTATATTCATCCAACAATAGCTAACACATTTCTATTTGACTTTTTAATTGACGATTTCACTGTAAATCCTGTTTTCCATGCCGTAATATTTTATCACTTTTAATGACAGACAGCGTCACAAAACAAGTTTCTAAGACACTACGATAGTTTACAGTTCCTGAAAATATAAACTGCATAACGGGTTAATCCACTAATGGTGCCTGCTATTCAGATCGCAAAATATGCATTTCTCAAATACTGTACCCGTTACGTTACACAATGCATTCAGCTAATTCCGTGTCAATAACTGCCGTATAAAAGCAAGCAGCTCGAGAGTCGAGTGGATCATTCCAAGCTGTACATCCTACGCCGCAAAGCAAACTGAAGCATATTCAATTCATTTAACATTACGTAAACGTTCAAAATCCCCCACTTATAATACATAATTACAAAAGTACAGGGTCTTTAATTGCCATTCTTACATTTCAGCAGGAAATAAATTGCACTTCCGATACAATGGCACCTTTTCCTTTGAGCATTTTGGTACTGGGTATCCTAATTGCAGGTAATGCACTAAAGTAATTGATCAATGGTGATGTATTAATCTATTAATTGCATTCTATGGTTCAGAAGAAAAAATGAATAGGTGCGTTTTTGCAGAAACAATGGGATGCGGTCCTCCTGGTAATAATTGGACCCGTGAACGAAGGTGTGATAACTTCTGTCCAGGTGGTGATGTTCAGACGTGTTGCCAGGAATTTGGGTACGGGGTAGGAAGATGTGGACAAGGTGCAAGCAATGGCGCGCACTGTCAGCGCAGACCATTCACTAGAACGCAGGCATTCATTACCACTACCGAGAAAACTGCTGAATAGAAGTAGTAGAGTAAAGTCAATGCTTGATTGGATTTTGAGTTTTCTCTTGTTTCTCGCTTCTCATGGAATCACACGAAATAAACATTAACGAGAACTAAATATAATTGAATAAAATTGACAGTTACTAGCATCATCCATTCAAAAATGCTCATTGCAATAATTCATGTTTGCATGATTTCGCATACTAGTCTATATTTCCGTATACAACTTGCCTAAGTTTCAAATCGTATTGAAATCAATTCCAGCTCTCAAAATCTTATTTAATGGTTGCATATAATACGATTGGTCAATCCAGAGTAGTAACATCTATTAAAATATACCAGAGTCCAAACTCGTAAACATCTTAGTTCCTCTGATTGGTACATTGAAGAGAAAGAACAGAAATTTTTTCTTCATGCTCAACAGACTACAAATGTTCATACGGTAAATATGCAAACATGGCTAAAACTGTGGAACAGGAAAGTTACATTAGAAATTCATTATAGCAATAAATACGACCTTTAAGCTCAATACTGATTTTCAGAGCCCAACAGCAAATTGTTCAATTAGTTGCGAGAGCGCACTTGTACCCGTTCCTCGCTTTCAAAACAAACCCGGAAATATAACAAACCGCGGTTGACAGAATTTTCTTTTAAATATTGATATGTTAACTTGTAAGGTAAAAAGCCATAACTCCTTGCATGCTTGAACAGAAGCAACATATCACCGATAACTGATGAACAGATTGATTAAATACAAAAACCCAATTAATTTGACGATAAGTAAAATCAATATTTTCTAATCCAATCTGTAGTTAATTAGAAAACCAACAGTAATTTTCTATGAAGATAATTGGATATCCTATGCTTTGCTTATCGAATGCCTTTGCAAGCATTCCCTAGCAACGGACAGTACGACAAAAGCTTAGGAGCTTTACTGAAACTATACATATTGTTGTTGCAATAAGAAAGAAGTGCTTACATCGGAACGTACACATTCACGTACATGGGAAATATACAATTTTAAAAACCTGATATTTGCTTTTAAATAAACTTGGTGTAGTATAAAACAAGGGCAGCAAATTTTCTGCTGTAGTCAAGAATAATGTGGAGTACAATGTTCCAGGTCCTTAGGTCGTTCGTGGCTATAATTATGGCATCGTCATTACTCAACGGTTGGGAACGTTCTGCTCTGGCTATACACGATATGTCCAGAAGCAGCTCGGAAACTATATTGGAAAGATTATATGTGCTACTCTCTCAGCTCCCACCGGCGGAATTCACTGTGAATTTTCACGCAGTTGAGAATATCACATTTTCGGCTGCCCCAATCGTCAATTTCAGGCAACTGGTAATCACAGAAGAATATTCAGCAAGAGATAAATGGCTAGCACGTTATCTGTTTAAATACACCCAACCCTATAATCTGATAATTTCTAAAGTGACAAATGGGACAAAATATGAAAATAGTGAGCAGATCCGTTTCGGTGGAGCTATCGCCATCTTTTCCTACATGTTGTTTAACACGGGCTCTACGTTACTCTTCGTCCCTGACAAAATCGACTCATTCAAGTTTCCCGAAAGCGTGCAAGAAGAAAAAATAGTTTTCGGCGCAAGCAATATAAATTTCCCAGCATTGAAGCTTATAGTTACTCTTGCCAAGGATTTCAAGGAGAACTTATTGTTTCAAGCAGTCTGCAACAACTACTGCCCAGATAAAACTGTCATATCATCATGGCAGTTTCTTTTGGGAACCCGAAATTTGCACAGGAACTTGTACAGGATCGCAAAAGGTGCTGAAATTCATGCCATGGTAATTCAATTTTTCTCGGGATATTTTGGATATTATAATACAAACATATATGCTTGTAACCAATTGATACATACATCTGTACACGCGCTTTACTGCTCAGAAGTGATAATGGTGCCATTGACCCTGGGATACGTTCATAATTTCAGCTTAGTTATTGTGGATGGGAACAGCAAGAAGGAACGTGCGAACCTGAATCGTATGTACACAGGTCAATTCATATTGACGCGGGTAAGAAATTACAAGTATGACGTTGATATTCTGCGACAGAATGCACTTGCGTTTGCTGACTATATCTACCTGCTAGCAATATATTGTACTCCACGGCAAACTAAATACTTGACCTGGTCGGAAATCACCGGAACGTGGACCCTCGCATTTACAAAGCCAACATGGTCTTTTATATTTGCAACCTTGTCGTTACTGACAATAATATTGGTCAATATGTTCAATAGCTCGTATGTACGGAATGGACTAAAATGTGCGGCTCTCTGTCTCTGTTTCCTGTGGGGCGAGTTTATGAATGTTGTACGATGGAGACGAGTCCATATCGTAATTTGTATTCTAGCAGCTTTCGTCAGTGTTCTTTACCAGGAGTCGTTGACAAGTGTCGTAATCACTCGGTCTCCGCCAAAAACATTTGCGACATTAAAAGAGGCATTTGAAAAAGGATATCGGCTAAAACATTTTGCGAGTGCAGATAAGAGCTTGAATGATTTACAGAACGTTTATGGTTTAGATTTTAAGCATTACGGTATTCAGCCGCACCTCAGTAAAAGCGTTGATATTGTATACAAAGGCGGCCATGCGACACTTGCAGGAAAGTTTTTGAATTTTAAGCTGAATGTTTACGTTGAATTTACCACGAAACACCTAGAAAAGTTACTTACTTCTTCATCTAACACATCAACAAAATGCTTTCATATACCGCAACCCGTAAGGAGGGAAATGGAATACTTTCAGATGTTTACCGTCAGCTTTAGCTGGATGTTTCAGACGGTTATGCGACTTCAGGCTGGTGGTTTAACCAATCACTGGAATCATTTGTCGCGTTGGATGGGTCAACTGTATTTTCGTTACGCGGGTGATAACAAAGCAACCAAAATCATCATGCAGCCTGACGTGATATCCCTGAAGAAATTGTGTCCGATTTTAATAGCGATGAGTATCTTATTTGGCGTAGCATTAATTGTTTATAGTTTTGAAAAGTGGATCGACTTTCACATTCTTACGGTTAAAATTATCGAACAGACAAAGTTGGCATTCGAGTCGCTAAATATTTGCATATTCAAAATACGCATGTGGTTTTACTCGTATAGATAAGTGTCACTCCGATGCTGCAAATGAACAACAACTTGTATTTATATTGTCTAATAATAGATATCTGATAAAATTGTAACTTGTAGTATTTGATCGAAATGCCATAACAGAGAAATTACAAGCATAAGTTGAAACACCACATTCAGTTTTAAACAGCATATGGTTACTTAGAGAGCGTGGAGAGAGTGAGATCATAAAATGTACCGGTGAACGGTTGTAAAATATGTAAACTAGGACGGGTGTAAACCCGAATTAAAAAACTATCGGAAACTTGTTGTCTGTGAAATTGAGACGTTTGAGACTCAGTTCACCTTCCCAAACACTAATCCTGAATTTCTCGATGAATTTCCGAAACAATGTATTTTGACCCTTTGTTGACCCTGAGGGTCATGGAGCCACCACTCCAACAGTTGACCGAATTGGCCCATGGTGTTATGACTAAAAATGATCAGCATAAAATTCTATATCAGATAAGCCGATAAAAGATTTTTGGCCATAAGGATTCATGGGGGACGTTAACCCCCACCGTACCCCTGGGGTTGGGCCCCGGAGACCCAAAATCAATACCGAATTTTCGTATGACCGGAGGTACCTCTATGTCAAGTTTGGACCAAATCGGTCGACGTGGAGGAAAGTTATAGTGTTTACAGACACTCAGGCACACAAACAGACAAACATATCAATCGCAATAACTACATATTAAGCATTTCATGCTTCCGGTAGTTAATAACATACATTTACTTGAATAAACTTAATGTATCATGTACCACCTATTGTGGAATTGATTGTTGCCATGCCGTATTTGACTACATTAACTGAATAGCAATTACTGAGCTGTAATTATACATCTGGGTGGGTATCGCTTGAGCTTTTCCATCTCCACGCTCGTACTTTTGTATCTTTCTAATCACTATGGGTTGTTGACTACTGACATTTCCTCATGTACAATCATGTGTGATTGTTGTGGAACGGATAATGTTTTATGTAAAAAAAAACTCTTGTCAATTCAAATTGGAACACGACTAATTTGTGATATCCACCGTTCCTAATATCGATTACAGGCTATGTTAAATTATTCAAGAATGGATAGACATGCTTACATGGTTGTCAATGTGATAAGCGCGTTGTTCAAAGTAAGTGATTTTTAATGTTAATTTGTTTCATGTCACTATTAGCGGAAACATGCTCATTTTCATCTGTGGCGTTTATGTAGCAGACCTCTGCATTGGTGTCAAACAACCAACACAACACACTAAAAAACCACTCGTGACCCTGACCAACCACCACACCACACTCGCAAAACACACCATGCCTTTACCACAAAACACACCACACCAAAAATACCACAAACACACCGAAAATCGTCCGGATATGGAACCAAAAAACACACCACACCACAGTACCAATCCGGACTTGAAACACAAACACACCACACCACAGTACCAATCCGAGATTGAAACACAAGCACACCACACCCAAAAACACATTAGATATTGATTTTTCCACCCATCCACGATTTTTCCACGCTGACAAAATACCACAATATGCTTTTCTTCAAACCACAAAATACAATAAGAACATGATTAAGAAATGTAGCATGGTCCATGTAGATAGGAAGGATAATATAAATATTTTCAAATTATGGGGTTTATTCAAACAATACTTTATTCTTAATGACAATATGACATTAACATAATTAATTAATAATAATGTAATAATAAATATATATATATATGATTATGTAATTCATTAATTACAATGCACGTGCTATCAAACGGTACCTTAATTTATTAATTGAAGTACGCAACAATCATGATTGTTTATTCATGATTAAATTATTCGCTATTTCAGCTGAGATAATAAATAATCCCGGAGACAAAGTAACCTTTCCATTGTTTCAACTCTGATACTGGCGCGGCGTGTTCGCTTGATAGCTCCAGCTACGGAGAATAACCTTTCGACGGATCCAGAAGAGGCAGGCATCCCAAGATAATTCTTTGCTAATTGCGATAAAGTGGGAAACTTTTCCGAGTGTACTTTCCAAAACTCCAGGGGTAACATCTTTTCGAGCTCCCTTTCAGAAAATTGCAGCTTTAAATAGTCCTCCAATTCTTGATAAAAATCCTGAGTGTTCTGAATACTTGATTTCGCGGCAACGGCAGCAGCTGAACAGAGTAGTGTAAAGACTTTTCGTCTCTTTGGGGACGGATCGCAATCGCTACTTGGCTCATTTACAGGTGTTTCCGCTTCCACTTGGATATCATTTTTCTTCATTTGCTTCAACTTCTCTTTGTGAAAGGCGTCCTTCACAATGGCAAGTGCATCATCCTTAGATGGAACGTTTCCCTCAAGACATGTTCCTTTATACACGATTTCTTAACAAAAACAATTTTTAAAATTAAATTAGACTCAATTATAACAGTCATGACTGTTGGCATGACAAGAAATCATATTCAATGGAGAGTAAGCACAAAATAATCATACATACCATGAAATGGAAGTAGTCTTGTGCGAGGATCCAAAAAGGAAGCTATGATGTAACAAGGGTGTCTCAAAAGATCAATAGTTACTATGTTGCGAATTTTTTTCTGCTTCGCGTCCAAAGAGTCTGGATATTTTCCGGTAAATCGCACAGTGCAAGATTGGAGTAACTCCAGTTGAAATTTCAATAGATCATGGTAAGAGTCAAGTTGGTCATCTATTTTAACGGCCTGAATTTCTGTAAGCCAGAAGTCCATAATTTTATAATTGATTTTCTAATTATCTAAATGTTACACCAATTTATATTAAAATTGATGGTTACCTTTCATCGCCGTTATTAATTCAATTATTGCCATTGAACAGGAAACGCCATCACTTTGCATTACGTCAGTTAACTCAGCAAGTGGTTCCAGTAAATCACAAACCACCTTCAAACTAGAGATGTCTTCATCATTCAACAACGAAGGCACCTTCGTTCTACCTTTCGTGGCCCGCTGATATTCCTTCGCTTCCATGAGAACGGCGTTAACGGAATCTTTCATACAGACCTAACAAAAACAGTCATGACTGTTGAATTCTGTTAACATGAACAGATTATTTACGTGTTAACGTTCCATAATATTACTTCGAACCATAAACCACATACCTTTCCATCATTTCGTACAATTCTCTTGAAGCATGAATACGTGGAGTTCCACCTCACTTCGATCGGTTTCACTAAAACCAGGTCCCCTGTGCGTCGCTTCAAAGCGTCCTTCCACATGCAGGACTTACTGAAGAACGTTACAAGCTGATTAACTTTTTTGACCAAAGCAGGAACTAAGGTGGAACATTTTATTGCATCTTTGATGGCTAATTGAAGAAGATGGGCCAGGCAGCCATTACGCAGCAAATTGGAATGATCCCAAGACGACAATCCGTCAAACAGCTTTTCATTTACAACACTGTCTGACTCAAAATCTTCCATTGATTGATCCTCCATAAATTCTTCATCACTGCAATTGAGAACTAAGCCAACGTCCACTCCGACAGTCTCACTGATGTCATCACCTATTGTTACGGTGGTTTCATGGCTCGCAGCATTTTGCAAATCACAATTAGTAACTTTGAATGCAGCAACCATGTTAGCCGCATTATCTGCAGTTACACTTCCAATCTTGAAACAACAAATTTCTCAATGAGTAAAGTCTTGCAAAATATAACCAACAGTCATGACTGTTTAATAATTTAAGTTTAAGTTTGAATATAGCCGTTACCTGCTCGGGTCGCAATTCGAATTTATTTCTCAAGACACGAAGAAGTTCGTTTTTAATATTTTCCCCTGAATGGATGCCTAAAAACTGTTTGAACGCGACCGTGAATTGTTGTAGTTTCCACTCATCATCCACAAATTGAACCTTAATTCCCATAATAGCCTCCTGTTGCCGTGAAGTCCAAACATCAATAATGAAATGTAGACCTCCATCTGATACGCTTTTCAACATTGTCTTTCTTTTCAGGCAAAGCTATAAATATAAGATCAAAAATTATTTTTGTTCTAATCCTTGTAAGAAACTTGTATTAATGCTTATGATTGATTGAACTTGAACATGATTAAACTCACGTTGTCGTAGTCCGCTTTTGTTCTACGTTCGATAGTTGTAGGATGAGGGAAGTAAATTTTGCTGTCAATTTGATTGATCATGTTCTGGAACCCCACTCCACGTACTAAGCTAAACGACTGAGAATCCAAGATTACAAATTTCTGCAGGCTTTTTTCAAAAGCCTTTTGTTTCGGGTGACTCTTTGAATACGACTCTCCAGATTTTTGTGCAAATCCATCCAGTGGCAGCTGAACTTCTTCATCCGTGGCATCCTTAGAATCCATGTTTGAAGGAAGACTAGTTTTCTCAGAAGTGAATATTTTGTACTCATTTTCGTGTACTTGCTGCAAAAACAAACAGTCATGACTGTTAATTATGAATTAACTACATAAACTGCGACCATATGAATTATAAATTTCTACCTGAGGAATACTACGGCATTTGCTAGTCATTTATTTAAATAATTTACCTGCAGGTGCCGCTTAAAACTCCAGGAGCATTTATCGCTTATTAGAGTAGCCTTCCTTTTCTCACGACAGAGTTTACACCTCATGGTTAACTTGTCAGGCTTTTTTTCAGTAGGTTGGCTGGACTCGACCTCGAAATACAGTGGAGTAATAAAGTCACAGAAAATGCAGGTGACATAACTTCATGGTAAAATATTAATATTAAAGCATTCGTCAAGGGTCATAATATTAATGTCGTTTTATTGCTAATTTAATTCTCTACAACATGAGTATAGTCCGATACAAAAATAATCAATTATCGAGGATTTATACTGAGATTTCGAAATGTGTACCAAAAATAGTACCAAAAAAGTCATAGAAAGAATTCATTTTAGTTCATTTTTGTAGCGTCTACGCTAAACCTAATAGCGAGTAGGGCCACCATTTGCAACAATAACTGCTTCCAAGCGCCTCGGAACCGAATTCACTAGTTTTTTGGTGACCCCGGGGTCAATGTTGGACCACACCTCACGGATGGCATCCCGAAGGTCGCTCTTGGACTTTGGGCGTCTGGAACCCAACTTACGTTTCATTTCGTCCCACAAATGCTCTATTGGGTTCAAGTCAGGTGATTGGGGAGGCCAAGGAAGTTCATTCACCTTTTTATTCTTCAAATATTGCTTCGCCTTCTTAGAGGAATGGTTGGGGTCATTGTCCTGCATGAAGACGAAGCGACGCCCAAGTCCCAATTTTTGTGCAGATTGATCCAGATTTGCTTTCAAAAGGTTCACATACACGTCAGCATCCATTTTTGTGTCAATGAACTGAAGTGTCCCTGTCCCGGCGGATGACATGGACCCCCACACCATGACGGACCCTCCACCATGCTTCACAGTTGGCAACACATTCCGTATCTTCAGGGCGTCACCATCTCTCCTGTACACTTTCCGGTTGCCATCCGACCCAAACAGATTCACCTTGGTTTCGTCTGACCAGAGCACTTTGTTCCAAAAATCGGGAGGCTTATTAATATACTCCCGGGCAAAGTTGAGTCGCTTCAGTCTGTTCCGTTCGGAAATCAACGGCTTCTTTCTGGGGGTTCTGGCTTTGAACCCGTCCCTGCGGAGAACTTGGCGAATTGTTTCCGGGCAGACCTTTTTCCCTTCCTCCTCCTCGATCATATGGCATATTTTTGGGGCACTTAAAAACGGATTCTGCTTCACTTTCCTAACTATTTTCCTCTCTTGTCGATTGTCGAAAACACGAGGACGTCCAGTTCGGATAGCATTACCAATACTTCCCGTCTTCTGGTACCTCTTGATGACCCCATACACGGTGGAAATGGGCACTTTGAACTTCTCACTCAATTCCTGAAGCGTCACCGGGTTGTTTTCTTTATCTTCCCATGCAGAGATAATGAGATCCCTCACGGCCACCGAGGTCTCCTTCCTGGATACCGACGCCATCTTGTTTTGGCGTTGAATGAAGCTGTGGAGTCATACAACATGAGAATTATAATAATTAATTAATTTTTCGTCATTACTAATGGGGTCAACTATGTAGATAATTAAAATTAATAGGTTTAGAGCTTACCGTTTTAATATTTCTCTTGACTTTTTGGGCACAAATTTCGAAACCTTTTTATAAACGGGGTAGTTTGGGAGCAACAATTAGCACAATGTTATTATGGAAGGTACATTGGATAGAGCAATTGTAGGACATAATGTAAACAAAGCAAAAGTCGAAAGAAACGGTAACTATGCGCGGTTAGCGCCTTTGTTTTAATGGCGGCATGCATTTTCTGTGACTTTATTACTCCACTGTAGGTTAGCAAGTCTAGTGACCACTTTTTTACACTTGCATCGACTCCACTAACCACTTCTGTGTTTAGAATCTTTTTCCCCCCAATTCCTTTATCGAAGTGTAATTTCGCTTGCTTGAGTGGTTTCGATGTTTGTGATGTTGGTCGTTGACCATCAATCACCTTATCTTCAGGCGATAGAGCAGTAGCGATTACCTCCTCACACGTTTCTTTATCCTCCATTATGGCTAAAAATTAGGCTTATCAGTCGTGACTGATTTTTTAAATTTGCTCGAAATAACAAATGACAGTACAATTAATTGGAATATTAATTCGTTAAAATAATTAATCAAACAGTTAATTGTAAGCTACAACCTAGTTAAATCTATTTTTGTTTACAGAGCGATGGCAATGAAATTGTAATTGAAAAACGTGCACTGGCCTTGTACTACAAGAACATGTGTGTTCGATCGTTGTGCGATGCTGTGGATGCATTCATGTTGTCATCTCATGTTGAAACGGTCGATCGAATGTTGATAATGGTTTTGAGGTTGCACAAGAAATGTGAGTGTATTTGTGAACGTTTGATTTAATTATTCACACAATTAGGTACTGAGATTTTTACAAAATGCAATGTACAAAGAAAGGAACAGTAAGTTGAAGATAAAATATAATTTATGTATCATAATTATGGGTGTTACATAGCTTTTAATGTTATAATCCGCGGTACAAGAAGTCCAAGTTCATGCTACCAATCATGATTGGTTATTTCCACGGCTTTTTTGCAGTAAGTGGATCCAGGCTTCTTTTTCGACAGTAATTGAGCCACCTGCGGTTATATTGCCCCACATTTTTCTCCTTCATTTCCTCCCTGCTTCGAAATTCACGTTTCCGCTCCCTTTCGTCTTCATGAGTAAGAACCGTGATGCAGAAATTCGCCTGTAATAATTAATTCATATCATAAATTATACATTATACATACATGCTTATCATAGTTTTTATAGATAAATTATTTTTAATGTGTTTTGTACTAATTACCGAGTGGCCAGTTTTGTTACAGCGGTGACAAATAGTACTTTGCATTTTCCGGAGCTGCACCTGATCTTTATCTAGGTAAGCGCACAGTAATCGTGCAGCTTTAATGCTGTCTTCCTTGAAGTCATGTGATTGGAGAAGTTTTTGAATTTCCTCTTCATCTGGATCCATTACCTTCAGTCGTGCCACTAACTTTGAAATTTGCTTTTCAGACAGAAGACTGTCCGGTTCCTTATCCAGATTTTTAGCCATGTACTCGCGCCACTTTCTCAGTTGAACTTCTGTGAACTCGTTGGTTATAGATTTGCTGGATTTATAAATGGGTGGGCGTGACATGTTACATAATTTAGCAATCCCATCCAGCATAGCTTCTTTGATTCCTTCTAGTTTTATCTATGAAAATACAGAATATTATTTAGAAATTGACCGCATAATTTCTATTAAAAGAAGAACAGTCATGACTGTTAGTATGTAATTCGATAAATTGAACTCAAACTCACCTTTCGAGCTAAGATTGTAAATATCGCCAGCGTGGCCGTCACATCAGTAGCAGCGTATGAAATTAAGTCCGGGTGGAGAGGACGCTTGCGAAAATCTGCATGGGTTGCTGTTTCATCCTTTTCGACTTTACATGAATCAGTATAAAGAAATACTTGAATGAGGAAGCTTAATCCAGGCTGATTGTAACAGTTTAAGAATTTGCAGATGGATTCCTCGTTCGTAGACTGCTGCTTTGATAAGAGTACTGTCTTTACAACTCTCCGTGTGGCTTCCAGACAAGCAGCAAAATCCTTCTTCTTCCAAACATTGAACATATCCTGGAGATCAACTATAGTAGTTGGATAAGTAGCCCAATCCTTTTTTATTCGAATCAGGTCCTGTTGTCCTCCATGAAAGACTTTTAGCATCGTTGTATTTGTTAACAGATCCGAGCACAGTTTAATAGCCTTGTCGCGGCTATCGTACAGACAATCAAATACATACGTCGTACCGGTCATGGCGATTGAGGTCACGCAAATAAACCCTATTTAAAACAATCATGATTGTTAGTTAATTACATACCTGAGTGCATGATAAAGAAACACTACCTATTACCTCAGAAAGAAAGAAAGAAACACTCAGTATTATTACCTTCATAGGTATCCCGATTATGAAATTCCAAGTCCATTGCTATAATTTTGGAGCACATCAGCGCATCAGCATCCAGCAGCCTCCAATCATCCGATACCCATTGAATGGTTTGCTTCATGTTTATTTGAGGCAATTCAGCTTTAGCAATTTGAAATGCAGTTGCATTTAAACGCACTGATTCTTCGTAATTACTCGGTGGTTCTTCCATAATGCCAAAATTGTTGCGCCTTGCAATAACCAACATGTTTTTATCCTGATCCTGAGGTCGCTGAGTAGACACGCCGTACTTTCGCTCCGCCTCCCTTCTTAGTTTATGATACATGTTGGAGGAAAGTGACACTGAATGACGCCTAAACAATCGTGATTGTTATTTTTAATTAGTTATCTTCTAATTATATTTAAATAACTGTAACTTGTCGAATTTCTTGTGTAGAAAAACACAACGGACTATGTGAACCTTTTAGTGTACGAAAATAACAACAACCTAGGGAACATCTGATCATTTGTCAGCAGTCAATGCAGTTGTTTTGAGAATGGGAACTATGTGTGTGTATTTGTTATGTGTATGAATTATGAATGTCTCATTACGAACAAAAATACAGTATGTCAGTGTGTAGTGTGTGAGTAAGTGTTCTTGAGAATGTGCAGCTGGTATGTGGATCCCCACACCACAACAACCAATGTTTTGGTATGAAAAACACAAACACACCACAACAACCAATATTTTGGTATGTAGAACACAAAACACACCACACTCAAAAAACCACAGACACATCGAACACACTCCGGATGTGGAACCACAAAACACACCACACCACAGTACCTGTCCGGGCCTGAAACACAAACCAATGGCCACAAAACAACCGAAAAAACACAAAACACACCACTGTGGTGCCAATTACTTGGTAAAACACGTGTGGTTGCAGAGGTCTGTTATGTAGCGAGGATGGCATCTCGGTAAGTTTGCGGATTGCAACATGACGCTTTTTGGTAACTGAAAAGGGAGACCTTCCAGTACCAGTCAATGTCCAAATGAAAAAATGCTTAATGGATTGAACACAATTGGTTTCGAACATCCGATGTTCCTGTGGCAAATATGCAATCAAACTTAAAAATGTAGAGCAGGCGACCAGAGAATTTTATAACAGTCGTCGTTTATGGGATTTACTGGAAAATAGTTCTAGCTTGACTGGTAAGATAAAACCATTTCTCATTGCAAACGTGAACAAAAGCAATATATCAGTGATCACCAAGGAATATATTGATTGATTACAAACCCAATTAACTTTGGCTTGTGTAAATCTATATTTTCTAATTAAGCCTGTAGCTAATTATGAATCGAAGAGGATTTTTTTCCAATCTGGTTGGAATTCTCTAGATTTACATATCGAACGAGTTGGAAAGAATATTGTTCACACCCTATCAAAAGACTGCACTACACAAGCGACACCGCATCTTCATCAGCATAAATTGTCACTTGCATCACATAATCCGGATGAATGATTTATATACGCTAATACGATTATTTGTCAACTCAAGTTAAATAACAATTTCATTTCGTCCTTCATGCACGAGAGACTGAATGTCAAAGTCAATTGGTATATTATGTGATTTTAAATCCAGATGTTCCACTACAAAGGACCCAAACACTGAACACACCCAGAAACTGCCAATATCATGGTATCAATCAAAATACCAAGTAATTGCATTGAAACGTTAAATATGGAGTACATGACATTACTTTGATTCCCAATTCCAGTTTCCTAGTAAAGCAAATCTATAACTCAGTTATACAAACAAAATTACGGATAGCTTTCAGATAAAAAAAAACTAAAAATATTTTACGACGCCATAAATAGTGTATTATTATTATAATCCAGTTTTAACCAAATAACATTACTTAATCGAGCAAATGTCATCAATGGAAATATTACGTCGCATTGATTTCCACTCCGAAAAGAATGCATAGGATAACCATGTTGCACATTCGGGAGCAACACTGCTAAGATGACGTACATTCAAATCGACAATATTTGCATCTAGCTTTAACTGGAAGTTTCATCCATTACGACATGTAGCAACAATGGGATGCGTTAGCCGTCATTATGAACCCACCAGACGTTGCGACAGCGCTTGCCCTAACGGCGACGTTAATGCATGTTGCCGAGACAACGGATACGTGGGTGGAAAATGTAGCCCCATCGGTGCATTCTGCCAACTTAATACACATACACGTTCGCTTTGGGCCTTTACTAATTCAACAGAAGACAGTCTTGAAGAAACGTAAGTTGAAACAGAAATTGTCAATGCTTATTAGATTACATGTATCTACTGCTGCGGGCTTTATCGTATTTAATTTCGATTACAATCTTTTCGATAGTTTGGCTGTCAATATGACTACGGATGTAGACACAGAGGCAACATAGAATCTGTAAGGGATAGAAGCATGATAATATATAATATATATTTCGTGAGACCTTAGAGACAGTTGGTTCGAGCTATCCTATTCCATTTAATGTAATAAAAATAAATAAAATGATTTCACATTCGATTATTAGAATCAAATCAAGTGTACATGACGAGTTTGTTCTTTGAATTTATTGTGAGTAATTTTCTGTGGTATTGTTAAAACCAATCCTTCGTATTCGTCGTCCGCCTGCGCTAAACGAATCAGAGACGCCCTTTAGAGGAAGGACGGGCACACATTAGCTTCGTCCTATACAAATTTATGAACTCTGCACGGCAATTTAAATGAGTTAAATAAAACATTAGTCTTTCGGTGGAAAGTAGCAGCTATTGATAAATTTCGATTCATTTGAATCAGGAATGAGAAGGTGTCCTAAAGTCAATTTGGTAAATACCGGTACATACCGGGAAAAACGGTATTTACCACTACGAGGTCACTGGTAAAAACCAAAAATCATAGAGTTTGGGGTAATGTGACTCAAATATTGCCCATGTTAATTAATATTTCCCATTTTGGACATTTTCCCACTAGCCGGTATTTACCACTACAAAATAATAAATCCCGGGATTTTCTCATTCCTGATTTGAATCCTTTTCTATACAAAACATGAAATGCTGTGTCGTGCCGGGTGTTGATTGTTTTTGCGCATTGGCAGCAGAGTCAAAGCATCTGGTGTCGCTTTGTTGGATGGAATCAACAAACGGATATGCATTGTATTTATACATTTTTTTATGCAATCAATAAATCCAAACTTTTATTCAAATGTAATATGGTTTCGCTTCCCATTTGCCTTTTACAATTCAATACGGTGTACATGGCTAATTATTATTCCGCGTTATTTTCAGTGAGATTATTATTGAGGCCAATCCTTCGTCCATTTGATCCCCTGCAGTGAGCACCGGGATTACCATTGTGACCGCATTTTCCCTCGGCGTATCCGTATCGTCCGCAACATGCATAAATATCACCAGAAGGGCAGTTATAATCACACGGCCGTACTCTCTGCCAGCCGCATCCCAACGTTGCTGCGGACAAGATTGATGTTCAATTTTCAGTTAATACTTAAATTGGTGATCAAGTTTTACAATAATTTATTTTTGTACTTACCCGTGAACAATAAACAGAGTACCAAAAAGCCAAAATGAAAACGCGCCATTGTTTCGACTTCCTTATTCGTTGTGGAAAACCCGTCGTTTCTGAAGTTGAAGTTTTAAATTTCCTTAGTGATGTTTATAATTCTGTTAGAATTTTCCTGGCAGTATTGAAGTTAAGACTTCAATGTCTGACCCAACAGAATTCACATTGCATTTATACCAAAATGGCAGGTAGATTTACCACAGCCAAATTTTGTAGCAAAGCCATCGTATGTGATGGAAAATATGTATTTTGTTTTTTCATTCGAATTCTGCAACATATGCCGATTTATTATTTATTTTAAAGAGTATTGTTATTTCAAATTTACAGATTTAAGGCGAAACGTATTACAAATTTTGTTCCAGGCATGTATAGTTTCTAAGTATAATATAAAAAATTCCTATGACACCATCAAGTTGTGCAGAAATCTTAGTCAACACTTATTGGATGATGGTTTGATCACGTTGATAAAATATATGCGATGAAAGTGTTAAAAGGTGATATATATTCGAAACCTTGTTGTAGTTTCACGAAAGTCCAAGAAATACATTTCAGTAAATTCCAGATTTCAGATGAAAAAACGGGCGAGAATTTTATGTGGCATACCACAAATTCCGTGACGAATTTGTTTTTCATCTCATTCCACGTAATATTTTTGGATCAAAATTTCCAGTATGAATAAATTTTAACTTTAGTCACGCACGTCTAACTTTGCCGAATAATTGAATACTTATAAAGTAGTAATAGTAACATGATGCCAACCATGGAAATAAAGGAATAAATGATAATTTACGACTCACCTTCAAACCAAAAGTATTGAATCCCTTTATGTTGAATTCCGAAGAAAGTTGACTTCATGACATCAATTATTTCCGCATAGGTATTACTTTTACCAATTGATTGGGTATAAAAGCAATTCGACATTTGTTCTGCAGCATGTTGTAAGTTCAACACTTAACAACACACGCCCCAAGCTAAGAATTTCGATACATATCGATACTGTATTGCATAATTTGTTGAATATTAAAACAACTTAATGCGTCATCAGGAATATGCTGACAAGTATACTTACCTTCATGTTCATCGCAGATGCTTATGAAAACTGGCATTTCTATGTAATTTTATGCGCTGATTACGAATTCGAGAACCAAGTTCCCAAAAAACTCAATATCGGCTTATAAATGGGACGTTACTATGCTGGTTTCTGGTCATGTTCTCACTTTGCTCGGTCGTAGTAGCTACATTATGCAAAATCGATTTGTGATTGTTTGGTGAAATTTGTTCCATGATTAATGCTCTATCCGAATCGACAATAAAAACTTCACATTTTCGTTCCCCGACCAGGAACCTTACTTCCACATTCCATCAGCTACAACGAACTGACACTAACTTTTCATTATCAATGTTTATCTATACCTGGAGTTGTTCCAATGTTACGATTGTGATAAAATTATATTTGCAAATTTCTGTGAGTACCATTTAAAACATAACTAGATAATACGTACACCAACATAGACTGGCTATGATATCCACGTCCCATGTACAAGCCGATATGACATTTTTTGGGAATTTGGTTCTCAAATTCCTAATCAGCGCATAAAATTACATGGAAATACCAATTTTCATAAACATCGGCGGTGAACCAGAAGGTACGTTTACTTGTGAGTTTCAGTTATCTTTATATGGTACGTGTTATCAGAAAGGAGACCGTCCAACGTGATTGGTATGCTTACCTAATTGCAAAAGTGATAAGCTTGTGGTTCAAGGAAAGCGCTTTTTCGTGCAATTCGGTTTCTTTCCAACATGAGCCGAAATACTTATCTTCATTTTCATACGTAATGCATGAACAGAATGATCTCAGTATTAGACAATGGAAGTGTAATCGATCACTCAGTCATCTCCAGCGTTTTAGATACTACAATTAACCGATTGTGCAAGCATGGAAAATGGACAATGATTCTTTCTGTTGTCAGGAATACGTCAAGTGATTTTCATCACATGTTTACCATTCCATAAATGAGTTTCCATACAAAGTTGATAATATTAGAAACTGGAAATATCCAAATTTTGCAAACTTTTGTCGAAGTAATTGTGGGTGCTTATTGTATTGTATGAACTGATTGCAGATGAAACTGTATCAATATCAAAAAACATTTTTAATGTCAAAGGCGATGATAAAAATACAATTCTTGTACATTTACGCCTTTAAAGGTAAGAAATACATTAATATACTGTGAGAACTGAGGAATTTCATATTATGTAAAGCGTGATGTGAATATTCTCTGACGGATGGCTGCGACTGTGGGCGGAGTAACTTTGTTCATTTATGTTAATCTTATATTGTTGGTTGTCATTATCTGGTAAGACGATAAGCTACGCTGGTCATACGGGATCAAATTGATTCCGGTAATCATCTGTAGATATTAGCAAAATACATGACTCCATGAGTTCCGCATTTTTATCGATGCTGACATTTCCAGATGAAAGTAATTAAAATGAATCTCATACGACACTCACAACAACGCCATTCCAGATTAATATAAGACATGTCCCACTCACGAATAACGAATGCTGGACGCCAACATTTCGACATTCCAGAACACGTGCCAGGAATATACGTCAGCATGACAATTTTATTTTGATCTTATAGGTTTACAGACTGGACCGCGAAAAGTACGTTTCACCTTTGTCCCTGCTAATCCAGAGAATAAAAATATTTTACAACAAATACCGCACGAAAACGTGATAACGTACAAATCCCCTTTGTGGATAGAAAAGCCGGTACAATTTTATTATCCACATTTCATGCGATGTTAAGCATGCTGTGTATATTATTTTACGTGTTTTACGTATCTCAAAACTCGCTGAAATGAAGTGTGAAGCTTAACTTGAGATCAGAAATGACAAGAGTATAAAATAAATACGCACCAAAATTACGTACAGCACCACATGTTCTACTGGCAGCTCATGATCTCATAACGAATCACTGGAATTCTCCGCTAGTAGTGAATGCCGCAAAAATAAGCTCCGCACAAACAATAGGGATAATCTTTTATAGAACAATGGACGAAAAAGGGTACAGCTTAGACACAAACAAGTAGTAGCATACACCGCAAGTGCCAAATAATTTTTAAATAAAATAAAATAAAGTACAAAACTTATTACCAAAGAACTTTAGAAGCAGTCAAAAGTAAAACATTACGAATTACAATTTTGGGTCTACTGGGTTTCTATCATGCAATTCTTATTAACTACACAAAGGTTGGAAATGTCCTATATGTCTCGATCCATATACTTATTTGATAATTTTTAAATATCGTTTATGTTGAATATTTAATCAAGTTCATGAATGTTATGAAACAATGTATATGTATTATTGTATATGAGTCAATGTTCAATTTGAAACCTGTATCTACTGAGCCTAAATAATGTACAGTTAGAACAGATCCTATCATGGAGGGATTCTTTGCTATCAGATTTTCTTTGCTATTTGAAGGGATTCATTTACTGACGAGAGCAAATACTTTAAGATAGCTTTTATAGTTAGTAACTGTAATTTGATAGTTCCGTGTTACAGGATACAATCACTCCTACCCTTTGATCATATTCGTTCAATAATTTACCATGCGTGCGATCGATCTGTGAATCAGTATTGTGTTATAACTGCATCACTTTTTTATTCGTCATTCTTAACATTTTGCTGAAGAGAAAAATCGTCAATGAGTACTTGCGGTATAGGCCACTACAATTTTTCTCTAATTCTTTACTTATCTTGTCCATTGTATTACGAAAAATTATCGCTATTGTTCTAGAAGGAGATTATAATTGCGTCGTAGGACACTCTCGGGCTGAGCAAGACTACCCTCATAACGGGATTATTGGTAAATCTCCGCTTGCTTTGTTCCATACCAAAATGGGCACAACATATTTTATAAGCCAGAACTGAAAAAAAATATTTTAATCCTTGTGGCTGGCGTTTTATTCCATTATAAATACTCGTACCCAAATTCCATTTATGTTCAGTTGGAGCACGTTCTTTCAAGCGCAGACACAGGAAGCGTTATTATTCGAAATGGAGCAAAGCAATATTTTCGTGTTAGCAGTACTGCTGTTCGTGGGAAACGCAGGTTAGTCGTTGATACTCCAAATGGAATGCATACCTATATCACCAACATTCCATTCTGGTACTAAAATTTGTTTTCTAAATTATCTCCTTCTTTTAGAAGCGGCAGAATGTGAAGCTGGTTGGATGGGCTACAAGGATGAGCTATGTGTAAAATCGTTCCCCAATTTGATTACCTACCATGAAGCCAATGAGTTTTGTGCAGCCCAAGGGAACGAAATTTCCAAAGCCTCACTTGTAATGGTCAAAGATGAAGACATGCAAAATCTCCTAGTAAGCTACACCAACGATGTATTTGACAACGTCTGGCTTGGCAGCAAGTACGACGAAGAGGCCGCTGAGTTTCGGTGGGAGGATGGGGAACCTATGACGTATAGCAACTGGGAGGTGGACTACCCAAGAATCACAAACGCATCCAATTCATGTGTGGAGCTAAGGCCGGTAAATGCAAGGCACTTATTCAAGACCGATGGAAAGTGGACTGATGGGAACTGTCAGCGCCGTAATATGGTAATTTGTCAACGACCTTTGTCGTGGTCATTACAAGATGCAATTAATGAAATCCTAAGACTAAGAAAACAGCATGAAGAGGATCTAGAGACAGTAAACAAAAGGCTCACCGATGAACTTGAACGCGTCTCCGTTTCCGTTGTTCCAGTTGGGTCCACCTACGTTGAATATTACAATCAACCCAGTCCCCGTGATCTTTGGCCAAGTATGATGTGGGAAGATGTGGGCAGTATCTACGCAGGCCTCTTCTTTCGTGTATCTGGTGGAGGATCGGGAAGCTGGGGAGCCACTCAAACGGAATGTTCTCCGCAAATCACTCAAAGGCAATTCATGTATATGGAGAGCGGCTCCTATCCGGGAAATTTAACCATCCCACCAAATGGCTGGTCAGAAACGGGCCTAACTGGATATTACGAAAATGGAGATCCAAGGCCTTCTGGTGTACGTTACCACATAAATGGCTGCGAAGTCCGTCCTAGAAACCAAGCGGTTCGAATTTGGAGGAGAAGTTCCTAAAAAACTTAATGAAATTAGTAACACTATTAACGTTTCAAACAATTTTTTCAAAAAGTATTTGTTCATTTTAAAAATCTAAAAAAATTATGCGGCAAATTCATTTGCACTTATATAATGTGGCATAGAGTGTACGTCTTTCCAAACGGTACATGGTAGATAGTTAGTTCCGTCAAATACATCAAGCTTAAAAGGCGAAACATTTATGCATAATAAAAAATAAGTAGTTGAGATCTATTTTTTTGACGTGCCATTGAATAAGCAACTGTTAATTTCAATACACAACTAACATTTCCGCTAAGCTAACATGTAATTGCCTTATTCAGTAGTTCCATAGACACTGTTGTAATTGCTTTGACGTTCACTGAGATTGACAATATATACATATTCATCACTAACGGTTTAAGTTTTAAATTGTGTTATTTATTAAGGGTTGAAGTGAACACAAAAATCTTTGACATGTCATGTTGTTAGTATTCATGGAATTTTTAGTCGGAACTACCAATCACATAAAATGTGATTTGGGTCACTGAATTCTACCTGACATGGCATTTGTAGAGGGTCGTTGACATTTGCTGCTTTCATTTCATGTGCTTGGCACACTATGTTTCCCATCACTAGTTCCGTAAATGCGCTACCGCACTTCTCAATTTACTTACAGCCATCAGAGAGCAGATACGTAGCTGTGCACCGAGACACCGGTTACCTTTTGCTGGTAACCTGTCAGTTTTTGACAGCTGGGGGTAAAATGCTAAACTGCCGCCCCGTCATGAAATGGGCTTCAAAAGTTCATAAAATTTTCCTTCGAGAACTTTATTGATGAACGTGCGTTGAAATAACTACGTATCATGTTTCCTCATTCGTCATAGCTACAACGGCTATTGTCCTAATAGAAAAAAGAAGTTACTACAAGAATTTGTCGGTTACTCCGTTTGTCTACTTGGTATAATTTATCGAAAATGCTGTCGTCATTTCACAGACTACCGTAAATGTTAAATTACGTAGGTGTTTTTAGTGAAATTTGGATGACTTATGGCGCCAACATCTCGGCAGGGAATTGGTCGCCTGCATCGCTATGCATGTCGGTCGAAAGAGAATTTCATGCTCTTTCAGTGGAGTATTTGGAGAGTTTCCAGCTGGTCCATATGCACGCGTTAGAGAAGCAATAATTGGCTGATTGAATTTTTTAGGAAAAATTTATAGGGCATTTCATCTCATTCAAGTAAACGTAAATGCATATTCTGCTGATACAAGAAAGTTTGTGACTATGGATATGATACACCTGTTAATCCCGAAGGTGGAGAGATAGCAACATCGTATTCACAGAAACTAGAACCTGGCTCGGATGATTGTCAAAAATAGATACGATCGTATGAAAAAATTCTAGGACGAATAATCTACAAGCCTTAGTACCGAGCGAACATTTTATTGCAATGATGTGTCCTGTATATGTACACCAGTAACATATGCAACTTAAGGCCAAAGATCGAAAACCTTAAAAAATCGTAAACCTTAAAAAATCGTAAACCTTTGAAAGTGGAAGATTTGGTGGAATGACACTGTGTGTCATCTTCACTACTATTTTCCACGTAATATGTTTTGGGAAGCCTTTGAGAGAATACGTGGACTAAGCATTATGGAATTGTACCACACAATTTGTAGCCCATATTTGACTAAAACAAATTGGTTCTTCTTCCGGAAATATAAAACCAGCTCGAGTAGAAGATCATTAAGAAATGTTGTATATGCAAAAAAGTGATATTTTGATAGTTCCACATATGACGTTGTCATTTATCCCACAATAGTTGTATGCTCTTTTCGTTTGGTGAAAACAATGCTCAGTCAGTCCCGGTTTGTTTTGAAGAAAACTAGATTCGCTTGTG
The DNA here is from genome assembly GCA_004115045.4 of Sinella curviseta. Taxonomy (NCBI): domain Eukaryota; kingdom Metazoa; phylum Arthropoda; class Collembola; order Entomobryomorpha; family Entomobryidae; genus Sinella; species Sinella curviseta. The sequence goes on along the minus strand of CM023201.3, from coordinate 3,141,666 downwards.
TTATACTACGGTGAAATGAGAGATACGTAAAGTCACCCAACTTTCAATAAAAACCCCTTCGTATACGTCATTCACTTTGAATATTCAAAACATGATATGCCACAATGATTGCAAATGGCTAGTAAATGCTTCCTCAACTGGTACGAATTGACAAATGATTGTCGCTTTCAATAGATGCCACTTGCATATACCGTTTGAGCTCACGATTTCTACGGAAATAACACATGGGATGTCCCGTGTGTCTCAATATTGACTACCAGGACGCTAAAAAGAAAGTTCAGTTTTCTCAGATCAAATAAAGAATCAATCATGATTTTCAGTGAAAATATTTTAGTAAACTTCAACTTGCACTTCAAATTTCAGGAGAAAATTGGAACTTGTCCATTCTCACTCACTAACCGCAACGGAAAATATGCTTTAGTGTCTACTGTTTCCTCTAAGTTGAAGTGGCAGAAATCCAAAATACTTCAGCTTGTTGTCTTCACCTTGTTCCTATGCTTTCATTCATTTCATGGATTGAAACTACGATTCCCATTGATTAACTTGGAACGCCTCTTCTACTGCATATCCGAGTGCGTCATGATTGTCACCCGATGGTTAGCAATAGAGAGAAGTGACATGATGACGGAGTACTTCAATTTATTGTTCCACTTTGAAAGCCGACACTTGCGAAGTAAACTGAATTAGTAATTTATGTGACCCAGCATTATATTTGAATGTAGAGCATTTTGATTTTGCTTCCACTGGATTCATTTAATTAGGTAATACGTTGCTGTCGGAAATTGCATTGACCAAGTCACGAAACCGAATGATTCGTTTCATGCAAATATTAGGCCCTCTGAACTCATTCGCTGCAATTTCGGCTTACGGGATTCAACGCTGGATATGCTACTGCTCTCCGGCAACGTTGGCCTAGGTCATGCTGCCCAATTCCTCGTTTCCGACTATAGACAACGGCCAATTGTATATGTCCATTGAGTCCGTTGTAAAACTTATGTTGGGATTTTGACGACAATTATATCTGGAAAGGTTATTGCAGCGTATGCTTTAATTTCTAACGGGTCAAATATATCCATTCTTCAATGTTTTCTCTTTACCGGCATCCTCGTTAATTCGTTCTTGGGAATTGTGTTATGCTTTACAACGCATGGACGTGTCTACAGAGACTCTACGGGATTACTCCAACATCTCAAGTCCAAAATACGTAGCTTAATTACTCGAAAGGATGTATTTCGTCAGGGTAGTTTCGTCACTACAACCGATTAAGATTTATCTGGTAAATGCAAATTATGTAGACGAGAAGACACCACTTGTTCTGCCTGACTTTTGTATTGCTCAAATCGTAACATTACTGCTGCTTTAAGATTCATATCCTACATTAAAAGTAAGCCATTCGACTCCAGCGGAGTAAATACGCATTACATATTCTGTACTGCAATATAAATATACCTAATAATAATGAATTTCCAAATGTGGGCGATTAGTTGTATCATACTGATAAATATTAGGACACGGAAGAAAAGTCCGGCGTACAAGGAGCTGACATCTTGCCAAGTTAGGTCAGGCCAAAGGGAAGCAGGACTCGGTTGACTGAAATACTCTATGTATATTGAGCCAAGGGGAACAACTCGAGAAGAAAATTTGTAAAGATTTTGATGGGTTTCCTCCAGTTTTTGTTGTATGACCTCCAGACTCTGTTGCGTCGTCTCAAGCTGGTTCTTAACCATGAATATTTCACTAATCGCATCATACAATGTCCATGACGGTTCCCTCTGACATATTACCATGTTACGATTGTTGCAGTAGTTGACAATGGTCCACTTACCGCGTGAGCTATTGGCTAACTCGATGCATTTTGATGAATCAGACTCAATTTCCTGGAATCCGTCCTTCCAGTTTGTGTAAATCAGTGATTCGCCGTCGTCCCATTTGAATTCTCCTGCTTCTTTATCGTATCGGCCGCCAAACCAAATGTAGTCGGAAATGGTACTTGTAAAATGCACCAGGACATCCTGAATTTTTTCATCTTTGACCATTACCAAACTGGATTTGGATGCCTCATTGCCTTGTTTGGAACAAAAGTTCTTGGCCTTATTATAAGTTAGTTGTGTTGGGAAAGCCTGAATGCAGACCTTGTACTTGCAGTTGGCTCACCCACTTTCACATTCTAGTCCTCCTAAATGCAATACAAATAAGCATTAAAACAATTTATGTATATTAAGCATTGAATAATGTTGTCGAACGATTTAATTTATTGTTTGATATAATCTTTTGTCTGGGCCAACCTTCCTTCCCTGCTAAGAACAACAGACTGGTAAATAGCAAAATGTAAATTGGCTCCATCCTTATAATTGTTGAACTGCCTATGAGTACTGACTTAGCGTATGCAATGCATCCTTCTATTTATACCAAGTCGCACTACGAACGTTTTTAAATTATTTTTTCTACGGCATTATGGATACAAAATAATACCATTTCTGAAAAAAATAATTTATTCCGTCGCAAATGTCTTCTGTACAGTCTGTTGATTGATATCAGTTTGCATACATAATAATTTCTACGAATCCGTTAAGTCACATTTGACGTTTGAATGTCGGTGTAAAAATCCAATTGACAGGGAAGTAAATTCATTTGTTGATACAGTTCGTCATTTGGATAAGTTTCCTTGATCTATTTATAAAATAAGCAGAAATGAATCGGCAAGGGCACAACATAGATGGTTGTGAATATGATGGCATCTTGTAGAAAAGCACATCTACTCTTGATGTTATTTTTTTATTTATTTATTCATTTTATTGTAAACACAACATAATATTGTAGATTTGAGTTCCGTCTGAGCTGTCACGAGAGAAGCATCTCTGAGATTTACTCTCTTGAATGATTAAATCAGCAATAAGTATTAGCTGTCAACTAGTATAGCGTTATTGCACAGATTACTTTAGCAAAAACATGAGTCAGTTTCTGCAAGCATCAGAAGTGCATGACGGTAAAGCACATAAAAGTTTTACTTTTTTGTGTCAGTCAAACATATCAGATTTTTTATCGTGCGTTAAAAATACTTGCGATACATTAACTGAAAACCAGTTAGAAATCCTAAATTTGTTTAAGAGCAATCTACTGGTTATTAAAAGTGAGGTGGACACGTGCTTAAATAAGCTAATTGGCCATGAGTTACAGTTAAAACACTCGAAATATAAGCCGTGTGAACATGAGAACAGTGCGGTTATCGAGCGGGCAGATGGAAAAATGCCATATTGTGCCAACAATATTGTCATTCATGGATTTAAAAAATTGAAGGGAGTCAGCAAAACTGAAGCCACCAAAATTGTTAATAGTTTCTTCGAAACAGCATTGCAAGTTAATGTGCACGTTGAAAATGTACAAGTTTTAAAAAAGTCCACGCATGTTGTGGCAGTTGTTACGTTGTCTTCAAAAAGTGACAGACGAATTATATTTAAAAACTGTCACAAGTTAAAAGATTTTCCTGAAAAAGTGTCAATTACTGATGACGTGCCAGTTGTTGAGCGTGAAAGGAGAAAGCAGAGTCTATCAAGTAAAGAGGCGTCGCCAGGTCCGGAGGAAATACCAGGGGCGAAGCTGGGGAATTCTTTTGAGGTTCAAACCACCGATGTGGAAGGAACTCGGGTTAAAGAGGAATGTGTCAAAAAGATGGAGGATGACCAATCGTTCTGGGAGTCCCAAGAAATTAATGAGAAGATTAATCGGATAAGCGAAATAGGGGAGCAGTATGGTTTTGCCGAGGACGACATGAAGCAGCTTTCGTACCTAATTGGGACTCAAAATTCAGAGAGACTTAAGGAATGTTCATGCATATGTGGAAAGATTATGCAACTGAACTGGAAACGCCTCCCTGAAAAATTCGGCCGGCCACTACCTAACAAATTCGTCAAGAAGTTAAAAGCAGAAATGAATGCGGTCATTAAAGCTTGGAATGATGGACAGGATGTGTTGGATGGAAATTGCTACTGTCAGCAGATTCTCCCACTAACCATAAAATGAAGAGTGGATGCTGTGCCCATTTTTACCCTATGCTGTGTGCAATGTGTTTCAAGCGAATTCTTTTGTAAGAGTATAACTGTTGTGCACTTCTGTATACACTTTTTAGCTTGTTAAACGTGAAGCATACGAATGATAAAAAAATATTATTGATAATATGTTGTAATGAAGAGATGTTATTAGATTTTGTTATCATACGTTTAAATTGCCTACATTTTTACGAATTATGTAACCTGCATAATATTATATATTGTGATGCTAATGGTTTTTGTAATGCAATAATATGTTACTACCAGTAAGACGGAACTCAAAGTTATGTCAAAAGTCCATGTCAAAATGAATGTGCAAATGTAAAAAAAATACCAATGTAATTCCACTTTGAAATGATGCTCTATAGGCTGACGCCTGAAAGAGTTGTAATAAATTTCATACATACATACATATTGTAGATTTTACTCTAATTAGGCATTACCCCAGGAAAGGAATTCAACACACACTTTTTTCGACTTACACTTATGCTTAAGCATAAGAATTAGTAAGTAAGATTCAACTCGTTCGTAAGCAATTCCTTAAGTACTTTTCAAGAAATTACTTATGCTTAAGCTGGAAGCGCTGAATCGCCCAATTCAGCTGGAAATATAAGTAAATTTAAAGTAACAAATAAGCAAAAGTCGTAAGCCAAGGTAGACTTGGCTTACGAGCATTATCATATCTTAATATTGGTTTAATATCAACATTTAACCGTGTGATAGCCACAATTTTTGTGTAAACACCGGGGAGATGATTAGTTTTAGTTGTCTTTGTCATTCATCCATACTTTATAATAACTAGTCTTGGAAAAGCTATCAGCTAAACCTGAAGTTAGTTAAATGACTTAAATAATGCAACTATTACCAATACATATGTGACGTGTATATTATTTAATTCATTACTCCGTATCTAGCTTTTCTTCAATGACTAAATACTAAATATCTTCCATGAGCGAAATAATACTACAATGATAACGCATAATTTGGGGCTGACTTGTACTGCACTGCGTTTAATGATTTTAAGGTACAATTTAATGGCTGTCGCACAACCACTAAAAAGCGATGGCGTTTGCACATCTTGTGACGGTTGATGATGGGTTTGGGGAACGTGTAACTTGGTTTGAAATCGTTAATTTAATTGAACAGATAAGGTGTATGTACAATGTGCATTGTTTGTGCTCGACTGTGTTGTGGTTTTTTGTTAGATGTAAGTGTACTTAATTGCTATTAAAGTAACGCATCCAGCTGTGTCACAGTTCCCCATTCATATATACATCACGATTTTTGACTTAAGTCTGTCTTAAGTGTAAGAAATGGTAAGTCAAAAACCATTTCTGACGTGAATCAGAAATAAAAAGTTCTTAAAACTTACACTTACTCATTCTTACCTTAACTTATGCTTACGTCGAGGTCTGTTGAATTCCTTTCCTGGAAAGGTTCCTAGAAATCGACTTACAAATACGCGAGGTTCATATCTCTAGACTACTACTTAATTATGGGTTTCCCCGCGACAGTTAGAGAGGTATTTTTGGCATTGCCATTTCTGGGGTGGCAGTACTCACCCACTATACCCGTTTTGGCTAGAAGTCGGTTCAACACCTCTTTTCCCCTCTAGACTGCCCGACAGGCCTTAGGTTGGAAGCAAAGATTATCCTGCTCGACGACGCTCGAAGTCCTATTCCTTAGCCATCATACCAGGCCGCCTGCCTGTTATGTTCATAATTGGAACGCTTAACCTTATAAGGTAAGTATAGCCCACACATTTTGATGATGGCTGACCATACCTTGCCGTCATTCAGTATTGACGTAGGTGTCACCGTAATGCGAGCCGCAAGTTGATTGATCGCCTTCCCGGATCTACTCGCAGAACCGATTGGCATGGTACGACTCGATTATAACGAACATAACACATTATGTTTCAGTCAACCATTTGTAACAATTTACGTCATACTCTAACATAATGTATTTAAACCGGAGGGATATTTATATTTGGTGCATGACTGCGTGTACAAATTCCAATAATTACCTATACGGCATACTCCTTACTTATATTTGGATACGACAAAACACTCAAATTATATTATGTTTCTAGTTTCCTGTTAGCCATCGCAAGGTATGACATTTCGCTGTCTTATATTTCCCATTAAATATACGCGGAAACTCATCTGCCGTTGCGCAATGAAGGAAATAATCACCAGCCGACAATCTACTGCCAATGCAGCATGTTTTACCCTGACAGCGCATTGCGCAACAATTTTTTGCACGGTAAAACAGCAGCGAATCTTTCTGAAACTCGATTTTATCATTCGCTACTGAAACTGTTTCACCCCATCACAACATTTACGCCATGTATAAGAAGTACCCGCACCTCTTATACATGGAGTAAATGTTGTGCCGGGGTGAAAAAAGACAGCGAGGTAAGCCATTTCGCCGTTCGAAACGAGAACTTGCTTAAAACCGTGGCCTTTCCTGTGGAACATATGGAAAATTCGCACGACCTTTGTCATTGTGTGATAGCCTGAAGATTACTTCTGATACTTGGCTCGTAAACAGTGAATGTACCACGTAATGGTCGTTTCCATAGTCAAGGAAGCATAATCAGTGATAGTCATTGATTATGATTTGAATGATTCTGCTTGCCATACTTGCCGATAAATGTGACTTCCTCTCTTGTTTTCCCGACAACTGGCGTTTGCATAAGCACTTGAAGTTATGCTACCGATGCAAACGGGGAGAACCACACTTATAGATTATTTTGTGCTGCTTCTCCATTCAGCCAATGTAACAGATAATTTATAATTGTAAGTGAAAGGTAAGTGGAAATTACCACTTGAATATCAGGATTTTCAGAATTACCCACCATACTATACATGATGATAATGTGTTGATACAATATCCTGTCACCTTTGAATATCCCGTGTTATAGGGATTACAGAATTCCCATTCCAGGATTTAAAAAAAATCATATTGCTTGGACCAAAACAACATTTCTAAGAATTGGCACTGTCAACAGGTCTATTTACATCTTAATACGTAGAAAATTGTCATTTAGGAACCCAATGTCCGTGCACTGATTTATTTATGTGGGTGTGCATTGATGGGGAAATCCCATTTTTAATTCATGACAGCAGCTGGTCTGTCATTTGTAATACAAAATATATAATGAGAATATCAAAACACTGTTTCCTCGAATAATGATTCAAGTAGCTCCAGTCATAATTGTAAGTGACGCAAATAAGTGCTGAAACTTGTTTCATATTTTTCATTTAAATTCAATTGGACTTTTGGACAAGCCAGTAGTTGGAAACTGCCTTTCCAATACCAACACAAGATCGATATCTTTCATGTTTTTTATAACCGATTTATATATTTTTTACAAAAAGTTTATTTTTTGTCCTTGTCTACTGAGAACACTGACGGAATCAGAATTTTTAAAAATCATGACCCGAATCCGTTTATTGGTTACGGTGCTAGGTCTAACTATTCCGGGTTGGTGCAGAATAAATTATTAATTTTATTTATATTATAAAACTTGCAATTGTACGGTAAAATTTAAAATGTCAATTATATATGCAGACGCAATAGGGTGCCCTAGCTCACCTCCAAGACCACCTGTGCCACCGGGATCTGGATTTCCGGGACCAGGTCCAGGGGGACCACTGCCATTTCGAAGGTCCGAAGATATCTGGATTTACCAACAGGTTTGTGATGAGTATTGCCCCCAAGAATCGATCGTTGGCGTCTGTTGCAGCAAGTTAGGCTACGCGTCGGGTCGCTGTGAATACAACGGGTTACCAGGAGCTTACTGTGGCAATAAACAAGACGATGTAATGGCACAAAGCGGAACCATTACGACGGCGAATGAGTCACTGACATCAAATTCCACTGATGATTTAATGCGTGTCGTTTATGAATGAGAATGTTTGATGCATTTAATTACTTCAATTTATGTGATGTAACAGAATGAAACTAAAATTTGCAAAATCCAAGTAGCCATAATTTGTTTTAAATGTTCAAAATTGTGCAAACTGTTTTTTATGTCCAAAGCGCCGACAAAATTGTTTTAATGCTTTGAAGATAATAAATTATAACGTAATCTAATGAAAATTATTTTGTCTAGTGTAAGGACTGTTATATAAACGCAATGATTATTACAATAATTATAATAATAAAATAGTTTGCATCTGTAAGTTATACTACTGTACCAAATGCAACTTGCAAATGTTGAATCTATAAATGTATAATTGCTTACAATATTTTACCGGCATGATCATTGATGTTTACTTTCCAATTACATTGCATCACTAAATTTTTCAATTCACTCTCACACAGTAAGCCGCGGTTATGCAGATCGACCAAGGCCGACATTATACAACGCCACATACATTTACCAAAAAGTAAGATGAATGGATGACACGTCGTCAAAATAATTTTAGGGTACAATTTAGATACCATGTATGTGTTCAAAGCAATTATGATACCCAATAAAATCACGTTGCAGTTTACGATTTCAGCAAACCTTCAAACGTTATGCATATTCAGCCAGACTTTTGCGAAATAGAGTATCACAGTCACAATTTATGTAAGCTCATCTTATAAAATTTGGAGTCCATCGTTTCCTCAATGTGTAAAGCATTTATTTCAGCAATTGTAAAATATTCAGAGAATCAATGTCCACTGGATAGTGGAAATCTTCCAGGTGGACAAAAGTGGAAATTTCCACTAAAATTGAGGTGGACAGTGGAAGTTTTGATACTATATGTATACTGTCCACTGGACAGTCCACTTTTGTCCAGGTGGAAATTTCCACTGAAATAGGGGTGGACAGTGGAAGTTTTGATTCTTTGAAAATATTACATTATATTTGTCTGTTCTAGATCTGGTTCCGCATTCCGTTTTACAATCTAATACAATATGAATGACATGTTTTAGTACTGGTTTTTATTCCGAGTAAATATCGGTATGATTATTGAGAGCAATACGACGGCCATTTGATCCCTTGCAGTGAGCACCAGGGTCACCTTCATGACCGCATTTTCCTTGGTCGTATCCATATCGTCCACAGCATGTCCACACATCACCAGAAGGGCAATTGTAATCGCAAGCTCGTACTTTCTGCCACTTTGGGCACCCAAGTGATGCTGTGGAAGATAAAGTTTTACGTTAATCATATCCTTTAACTGATTATCATGTATTGCAATATACGATATATTTTTCTACTTGCCTGTAAATAATAAGCAGAGTACCAAAACGCTCCAGTAAAAACGCGCCATTGTTTTTGGTTACGGCTATACTGACCTGAAACTGATTCTTGTAAACTTTACCTCAAACTAAAAGGTTGGTTTTTGATGAAAACGTCAAGGTGAATGTTTTATATTTCCTGAGTGATGTTTGTATGTCTGATTCGACTTTACTTGGTTGTCTGGGAGATACAGCTTGGTGGACTGACCGATCAGAAATCTCGTTACTTTTATACCAACATATCGGACATGCTAGAAAAATTCAATGAATATGTTTGGTTTCATGATGTCACCATCATTTGTCTTTAATTCAATGAATTGGCAAGTTTGAATTTGTTCAAATGCATGTTATATTTCCAAATAAAATTTGATCCAGTCCTGAAACAGTCCCTGGAATTACATGAAATCATACATGTCTCTTTGGCACTGAAACCGTGATTCAGCGTGAACAGATTTCAACTATTTTCAACTGAAACTAGGACGGGTGTAAACCCGAATTAAAAAACTACCGGAAACGTGTTGTGCGTGAAATTGAGATATTTGAATCCCCGTTCACCCTCCCTAACACTACTCTTAAATTTTTCGATGAATTTCCAAAATAATATATTTTGACCCTTCGTGACCCAGTGACCCGCAAAGGGTCATGGAGCCACCACTCCGACGGTTGGCCGAATTGACCCATAGTGCCATGACAAAAATGATCAGCTTAAAATTCTCTATCAGATAAGCGAATACAAAATTTTGCCCATAAGAAAGCATGGGGGACCTTTCCCCCCACAATCCCCTGGGGGTGGGGCCTGGAAGCCCAAAATCAATAGCGAACCTACTTTTGCCCTAAGGTGCCTTCATGCAAAATTTGAACCGAATCGGTCAACATGGAGAGGAGTAATCGTGTTAACAGACACACAGACACACGGACACACAGACAAACAACTTAATCGCATTAACTACCTTTTAAGCATTTCATGCTTCCGGTAGTTAATAAGGAAAGTGTGTACGAATAAAGTACTTCAACCTTACAGTGAAATGTGAATAGTCACCGAAATTTTTTTAGCTGGAAATGGTATCAATATTTAGCATTTCCAGATTTTACATTGAACCAGCAGAGATCATTTGAGGAGGCTATTCATGTTTTTTAATACTACAAGCAATGGACACTCAACAAAATTATTTACAGGAATTACGTGAACAACAGATATTGCTGTAAATTCATGGAATGGCTCTGCTAGTGGATTATTATTTTTCATCCTAAATCTGGACGCTATGTGAATAATCCCTGGCGTGAATCTGGTGTACAGCATCTGAATTATTGCCAAATCTGACTAAGAATTGAAATACATATTAATTCGAAAATGAAAAAATATTTGACGTTCCTAGATTTCAGATGAATTGATGACGAACGGTTTCCATTTCACTAAAGTTATATATGTGTAGTTAAGAAACTTAAGACGAATATATCAGCCAACAAATGAAATAAAAAAATACTTTCATTTATATGATAAATTATAGCTCAACTTCTACAGAAAAGTGAAATCACTTTTTACTCTCGTTTCCCAGCAAAATCTGATATCGAACACTAGGTACAGCTTTCAGTCAGGACCGGAATTTCCGTTGGAAGTAAATAAAAAACCTTTAGGGAATAAATTCTACTTTGCGAATAAAATGCACATTTATGATTTAATAATGGTGACATCATGCTACATAATAACAACAATACTTTATGTATGCAGATAAAACCCAATATTTTGGATATAAGCCACGTGAAATCTGGTCAGTAACATATTCCAACTTGTAGCTTCAAGACTGTCAACTAAAGTCATATGTATGAGCAGCATCGGAAATATTAAATTGTACCACCGATATTTCCAACACCAACCGACATTTTGTATTTGGCGGGACATTACTTCCGAAAAAAAGTTGCACCTTTTTGAAGAAAAAAGTCGAAGTCATGGCGACCTTCCGTCTGAGCATTCTTCTTCTCTGTCTAATATTCACTGGTAAGTAGAAAAATATCTTAACTCAATACCTGATTTCAAGTTGATTATTTGACGGTATATTTTATGTGTTTAATGTAAAGCTTCGATAGGATGTTGGGTCCACGTACGTCCCTGTGATTACACATGTCCTTCTGGTGACGTTTGGAGATGTTGCGGACGGTATGGATACGGCGAAGGAAAGTGCGGTCACCAAGGTAATCCTGGCGCTCACTGCAGGGGTTCAAATGGGCGAAGGACTGCTGCCCTGCATAACGACACAGAAAATTACCCGGAATAAAAATCAATGGAGGTACAATGCACGTAATTGATTGAATAAACTGGTATACTAGCCCATGACATATTTCAATTAAATTTGGGTTATACGATTGAATTAAATTGAACAAATACATCACATATCCAGTAAATTTGCTTGTTCATGTGTGACTATTTTCATGCGTTAGGTCGTTACTGGCACTACATATAGTGAACAATTGGGGAACATTATCGTCATTCTATCATGTCCATACCCGAAGAATTCAGCTGTAGCATGCATGTTACAACTTAATGATAATCTGTTTTTTTTCCTCAACTCTTGAATGTTGAAATATGTTGAGATAGTAGCTCCCAGCTGATTCAGAAAATCATGTAAAGTATGAGCGAATTGCTTTTATCAGAGACATGAAGGTAATTGTTTTTCATGTTTTTGGTGGTTTTCCTCTAGTTCCCTCCCAATCCTTCTGATTTAAGTAATTTCATCCTGGAATGATCACAAGAAAACCTTTTGAAATCGTTCAAGGGAACACCAACCCAATTATATATATATATATAGATTAGCAATTTCAAACATTTGTTATTTAAATATTTTGGAACTCACATGCAGCAAGCATTCAGATAATATTGAATAGTGATTACTTAGACGTCATGCTTTGTACACGAATCCATTATGTCACCTTGCCACTAAAAACGAAATATAAAATGAAAAATAAAAACAATTGGCAGTGCGACATTGGGTGACACCTGCATTTTTTGGCAGCTAATTTCTCTACCTCAAAAAATCATCACTTTAGTATTTTTTATCGTCACAAAATCTCAGAACAAAAAAATTTAAAAAAATGGAGATAAAGTATGAATTTTAATGGTAAAAGTAATACGTGTAAACAAATTGCAAATCCAGGAGAAGTAATGATTCGATTCGTTTGTAAAAATAAGCATATACAATGGTACTGAGCAAAGACCTACCGACGTATACATATTTAGTTAGCCGTAGATAGCAGACTTCAGAGAAGAATCCAAATCAATGATGAGTTGCAGACTGATTAGAGTAGTAAGATAACGGTGCACCTAAAAATAGTGAATACTATTGTACCTGCGGCAAGGACTGTCCAAAGCTAACACGATTTGCAAATGGGATTTCCTTGAATTGTCATGACCATGATAATCATCGCTCTGTTGATTTCGGCCTTGCCAACGAGCAGAAGGGGTTTTTACGGAATGTTTTAAAGTGGTGTTATTACCCAAATACTATCTCATTGACTTTCCTATTCCAAAAAGTAAAGTAGGCGCCGAAAATAAAGCTATTAATTTTGCTTCAGATACATCGAAAAAACCTTACGAATGCTAAGCCTAATTGGTACTTTGGATTCGTTGTGTGCTGTTGGTTGTGGTATCCCCATAACCGTCAGCACCTTGGAGTCTACAAACAGATATTACGTAATGTGAAAAACTCGTCACCTTAATTCAAAAAAATATCTCTTTAGTCGCATTTTTTAATTTTTTGTTCTGAGATTATTTGACGATAACAATACTAAAGGCACTCATTTTTGAACCTCGAATAAAATATTCTCTTTTTTAAAGAAAAGTGAATATACCGCGTAATAGCAATTACACAATTCCCATTCCAGGATTTAAAAAATATATATAAATTTTGCTTGGGCCAAAACAATATTTCTACGAATTGGAAAAGTGGACTGATCTATTTACATCTTGAGCTTTTAATAGGTAGAAAATTGCCATTTAGGAATCCGTTCTCAGTTCACTGACTTATGTGGATATACATTGATGATGAAATGTTGTTACAAATTATTGACAGCAGTTGGTCTGTCATTTGCAATACAAATTAACAAATCAGAATATCAAAACAGTTTTTTTCACAGAATAATGATTCAAGTCCCTTGGAATTCCCGTTTTAATTGTAAGCGACGCAAATTAGTACTCAAACTTGTTTCATATTTTTCATATAAATTCAATTGGACTTGTGGACACGTCAGTAGTTTGAAACTGACATTCCAATACTAACACAGGATACATATTTTTGCAATATTTTACATCCGATTTGATATAAATTTGTACAAAATGATTATTTTACAAAATTTGTACAAAAGATTAGCAGCTATGTTGTCCTTGAAAAATTAATTGGTCACTTCGGCAGCAAGGATTGGATCGTTGGCAACGGACACGACTTTCTGTCCGACCGTATGGAGTCAGTCATAGATGCTTCAAACATAATGGCTACGCCGTTGGAAACGCAGTCACGATGGTACTCGCGCTCATTGTCGCTCTGACACGAATGCATTTGTGTCCGCCAAATAATTGCAAAGAGAATTATCAAGAAAAGAACTAAAGGAATGACAAAGTAACAAACCTTACAGCATTCTATTTGGTGACTGTAATACCAAACCAATCATAAGTCATTAAAATTAAAGATTTAGCTGAAGCAAACATGTGCACGCTCTGCATCATATATCATTAACATCGACATTTCATGTCCTTTTTGGTGAGTGGTAAGCCTACTCTCCTGAACTAATCAAATGCGCCCATGTATGTGTTGATGTTATCAAATTCGGTCATCATGTGTTCGTGAAAATTGCATTCGCGTTTTATACTGCAACTTTTGGATGCGGTCGTTCCTGGGAACGTTCTAGACGCTGTGACGAAAATTGTCCCGAGGGGAACGTTATAAATTGTTGCCCAGATAATGGATGCGCTTTAGGAAAATGCTGTCACCATCGTAGACCTTTTGTCACAACCTTGATAAATGCACATATGCTCTTTTCTAAATGATACGACGTTAGATATTCCAAATGAACAGTCAAATCTTGGCAACATATTGAATATTTATTAAATTATATCAAACTTTATCATGACGCCTTTCCCGCACAATCATAATCAGAGTTAACGTCATTTCATGGGTTATATAAATAGATTGAGAGTTTTTAAAATTGCACAAAAAATGACTTGCATGTATGCTGACATATAATATGACAAACGATCGTCGCACATCAATGCTAGAGAAATTGCCTCAGCGGCAAGACTCAATTAATTTTAAAATTATTGAAACTGGAATAACAGCGCTTCTACACAGCATACTAAAGCTGGTAGTAGTGGCATGCATAATTGGGAAAACTAAATGTTTATCCCATTCCAGACACGCTCCCGGACCTACGAACTTTTTTATTTACATTTGTTGTAATATAAAATCCGGTGTCAAAATTAAATAATGAAGAGTTGTGAAGCATAATGAAACCCATTTGTCAGATTGAGTAAATGCATTATTAAATATTTAATGGCTTTTAAGTCAAATATTTACTACATTCAAAATTCAATACCACAAAAATCGAACAGCTTTGAATATTCACAAAACTGGAATTATTAGTATGACAGGAATGCAATTTTATGATACTTCTCTAAATGTTTTACGCAATTCGCTTCCAAATTCTTACCGCTTGGTTTACAGGACGAACCTCGCAACCAGTCGCAGTAAATCGTAAACCCTCGTCCCAATGAGTTCCGGCTGCACCGTCATAATGGTACCCTGCATACACGTATAGAGAAGTTCCACTTTCGGGAATGGTGATGGGGTTAGTTGCATAGCCGTTATCAGTAAATGCATTATATTGCACCCCAGTAATTCGTGGAGAACAAGCTGTTTGACGCGTTCCCCAGCCAGCGGCGTCACCACCCTCAGCGCGGAAAAACAACCCAGCATATGTTGAGCTAACATCTTCCCAGGTCAGATCAGGCCATATTGTGCGAGGACTCGGCTGAGTATTATATTCAATATAGATGAAACCGACAGGAAATACCCGGGTGGGAACTGCCTCAAGTTTCTCTTTAGTCTCTTCAAGCTCTTTCCTGACCCTGACTATTTCATTTATTGCATCTTGCAAAGACCACGACAGTCCCCGTTGGCATATTACCAGATTCCGCTTGCTGCAACTCACATCAGTCCACTTTCCAGGGGAACTTCTAGAGCGAGCATGAACTGGTCTCATCTCGATACACACATTGGAGTCGACGTCATCTCTGGGCGATCCCTCTTGCCAGTTGGTGTACGAGAGCGGCGTACCGTCCACCCAGCGAAACTGAGCCGCATCTTCATCGTATCTGCCTCCAAGCCAAACATTGTCATAAATGTCGTTGGTATAGTTCACCAAGAGATCCTGTATATCCTCTTCTTTGACCATTACGAGAGAGGCCTGGGACTGCGGGGCACTTTGGAAGGCACAGTACTCGTTGGCGTCGTCATAAGTGAGTAGAGTGGGAAATACTTGAATGCAGAGCTCGTCCTTGTAGGCGACCCCGCCTTGCTCACACTCGACGGCTCCTATACCAATTTCAAACGAATACATATGTATACTTATGCTTGTAATACTTAACCTTCAGTTTGTTGGAAAAAGTTTATTTTTACTTACCTACATTCTGCGTGATGCAGAAAATGCTCAGCGTCAGCAACAAAAAGTAGATTGCCTTCATCTTGGAGTAGTGTGGATGTGGTTTGTTTGAATTATAGGTGTAGAATGAAGTATCCGAAACCGGGTGCACTATTTATACGAAAAAAGGTTTCAATCCCAAATGTTTCTTGAGCGTACTTAATCAGAAATGATGCGACATAGATCAAAAGGGCAGCGAGAGTGAACAACAACGTATGATTCCACTTGAGATTAATTAAATATGTGGAAAACATTTTCCAACACTGTACGATCAGGTTTACGTGTTTCGAGGTTCACTGGACATACTCTGACGTATGAAGCCATTTCAGGGGACAAATTCGGTCAGAAGCGAAATGACTCATTTTCATGTGACCGTAACCATTGTCGCAAACACTGTTGTCATAAACGAGCAAGTAGTATTAAATTGGACATTTCATTTTCTGTCGGCAAAATCAAAGAATGTTCGAAGTTTATTCTACGCAGATCGGATGACGTTGAGTAATTATCAAATTGATTTCACAATGAGATTGGAAAATTTATTGAATACCAGAGCACGTAAATGCGTAAACTGGAAATTGTTGATCTTCAGTCATTTTAATATTGTTCCCATTATCAAAAAGGAGACCGACCAAGTGATTGTTATGCTTACATGTTCGCTGAAGTGAAAAGTGTGTTGTTCAATGTGAGAGCTTTTTCATGTAACCTGCAATTAGTTTCTTACCGTCATTAGCCGATACATGCTCAGTTTCATCTGCAGTGCTTGAGTTGGCATTATTGGAAGCGTCTGGTATGAACTTTACAATAATCACCTCTTGTTTCTATTGGTAATCCACACGATGGCAGGAATCACTTCGGTATAAATACTAGGGCACAATTTAGTTTCAGTTCAGTACGATCAAACTGTTTCAAGTACAAACATAATGCAAGTTAATACACAATATGGAACACGGTAATATTTTTGTTTTGGCAGTTCTGTTGTTGGTGGGAAACTCAGGTTGGGTCAGCTTTTGACTCTACTCAAAATAAAGTACATGTGAACAAAATTTTCGTTTAATTTTAATCTTATTCTCTAAACTAATTTCTTTAGAAGCAGCAGAATGTGGATCTTGATGCGTGGCCTACAAGGACGACCTATGTGTAAAATCCTTCCCCAACTTGATTACATATTTTGTAGCAAAGGAGTTTTGTTCGTCGCAGGTCAACGAACTATCCAAGACCTCACTTGTAATGGTCAATGACGAAGACATGCAAAATCCCCTGCTAAGCTACATCAACGATGTATTTGACACCGTATAACTTGGTAGCAAGTATGATGAGGAGGCCGCTATGTTTCGGTGGGAGGATGGAGAACCCATAACGTATACCAACTGGGTGGTGGACCATCCAAGAATCACAAACACATCCAATTCATGTGTGGAAATGCGACCCGTAAATGCAAGGCGCTCTCACAAGACGGATGGAAGTGGACTGATGGGAACTGTCAACGCCGTATTATGGTAATCTGTCAACGACCTACACTTGTCTTGGTCACTACAGGATGCTATTAGTGAAATCATAAGACTCAGAAAGCAGCATGAAGAGGATCTAGAAGCCGTACACAAAAGACTCACTGACGAACTTGAGCGCGTCTCCGCCACAGTCGTTCCAGTTGGGTCTATTTATGTTGAATATTATAACCAACCCAGTCCCCGTAATCTTTGGCCACGTATGACGTGGGAAGATATCAGCAGTACCTACGCAGGTCTCTTCTTTCGTGTATCTGGTGGAGGCTCGGAAAGCTGGGGAGTCACTCAAACTGAATGTTCTCCTCAAATCACTCAAAGACAATTCGTGTGGAAACAGGGCGGTTACTATCCAGAGACTATCACAATTCCACCAAGTGGTTGGTCAGAAACTGGCCAAGCTTCATTCTACGTTGATGGGAATCCAAAAGCCGCCGGTGTACGATTGTACAGAAATGGCTGTGAAGTCCGCCCTAGAAACCAAGCTGTTCGAATGTGGAGGCGAACAGAACAACCTAGAACAATTAGCCTAACAAACCCAAGATTTGGCATTCATATTGGAACAAAATTCATATTACGTATAGCAACATTAACACTATTTTAATTGATGAGACATAATTACTTGTAATTTGATAGCACTAAACTGGCATATTGTCAAAATTTTATTTAACTTCAGCTGGTAAACACTACTAAATCGATTCCAGAAAATACATAAAGTTTACTTGACAAAGTGATTATGCGTAATACAAATTGAGTTAATTGTCTAGATTTTTATTGATATCGTCATATACCGCACATATGAACCGAATAACTGTATTGAAATATTTATTCACTTCATTTCGGAGGGATGGTGTGAGCATAGATTAACAGTCCCCAACGAGTCTGGCTTCAATATATTTATACTATTATTTAAGTGGCCAAGCCTGGAGGTTGAGAATGGGAATACATTATACCGATACATACTATAAGCATCATTTAGATATCAGAGTTTCGATCAATTACATAACGTTTGGGAAAATTTGTTGTAGCTACCGTAACTCACTTTACCATTATTTTATTTTAGCCCTGATACACATTCTCACACATTAGTTTAACACTTTCATTGTAAAAGATTCCAAGTGGGAGATTCCATTAAATAACATGCTCTAAAATGGCGTGGTGTAACGTCACAAAATATTATTTTAAAATGATGCGGTTAAAATATATGATTTTCACCGAGATATATACTATTTAAAGATTGTTCCTTCACCGAATAAATTCGTAATTACGATACTCCCTAAGGGCTGACATGAATGTTTGCATTCTTACATTTTTAGTCAGTACTACCTATGGCGCAAGAATGTGGTTTCGGCCGCTGAATTCTAGCAAACATGAATCATAAAGTGTCATTGACATTTGTTTCTTTAATCTCATATGCTTGCGTGATCAATCAAGACCAACTTCTGACATCCCGGTTACCTACTTCTGGTAACCTGTCAGTACTATATAAGTAGGAGTTAAAATATACTGCCGCCCAATCAGTTCATATTGTTTCATCGATTTCAAGAAAGTTATTTATAAACGTGCGTTGTAACATCTACTACGTCTCATGGCGCTTCAAACGTCACATCTACCACGGCTATTGCCCTACTACAGAACCATAAACTTTTACAACAATTGCCATTTTATTTCGTTTGTTTCCTAGTACACTTGTTATCAATTGGCAACTGCATGGTATATCCAATCTAGGTTAATTTGATATACCGTTTGATCTGTATGAACCCACCGTTTCAATTAGCACCACAAATAGTATGGGCTGAAAGTATAACTTTCAAGGCTGATGTTTCAATAGCTCACGCCACGTCGTAGAAATTGGAGATAAAAATAATTCTCTTGGATTTTCAATACGCAAAAAATTAATATCACCAGTTTTCACATATAAAATTAAGAATCAATCATGATTTTCAGTGAAAACATTTTAAGAAATTTCAACCTGCACTTGACAATTCACGAGAAAATTGGTACCTGTCCATTCTCACTCGCTTATCATAGCGGAAAGTATGCGTTTGTACCCGCGCCGTACGCCAGCATGAAATGGCAGAAACTCAAAACACTTCAGCTTGTTGTCTTTACCTCGTTCCTTTGTAGTCAAACATTGTACGCAATGAAGCTAAGATCACCATTGTTTAACCTGGAATGTCTCTTCTACAACATGTCCGAATGTGTCATGATTATGACACGGTGGATCGCAATAGAAAGAGGTGACATGATGACGGGGTACTTCTATCTATTGCTCCAGTTTGAACGGCGACACTTACGAGATATGTACACGAGTTATTTATTTAGATTCATATGAATTTTATCGACGCTAAACATTTTCAAATATTGTACGTTTTTACCTTCTTTCGAGCATGCAGTTCGTTGGCAACGGAAATAGCACTGACCAAGTCAGATAACCGAATGATTTGTTTCACGCAAATACTGGGCCCTCTCAACTCATTTGTTGCAATATCGGCTTATGGGATTCAACGTTGGGTAAACTACTGCTCACCCGCAACGTTGGCCTCATTCATGCTACCCAATTGTCCTTTTCCGACCCTAGCCAACGGTCAATTGTATTTGTCCATTGAGTCCGTTGTAAAACTAACGCTCATTACTATTTGGTCGCTGTGGTTGTTCCTTGATATGGTTTCTTTTTATTGGTTTATTGTATTCGAAATGTCAATGATTCCCGGCCGCTGCTTTAGGTATGTATTACCTGAAATATTCGAAGGCATACATTTCTGAGAAATACACTCGGCGAGGAAGAGAATTTGTTGTAGGTTCGGCGATGGAGTTCCAGACTTACAAGGAAATCCAATTGTTAACGAGGCACTACAATATGGTGCAGCAGGATACCATATTTTTGGGGATTTTGACGACAACAATAACTGGAACGATAATTGGTGCTTTCGCCCTAATCTCTCGTGGGTCGAGTATATCCGTCCCGCAGTGTCTTATGTTCACTGGCATCCTTGTCAATTCGTTCTTGGGAATTGTTTTATGCTTTACAACGTTTGGACGTGTCTACAGAAATTCGGTGGGATTACTCCAACATCTCAAATCAAAAATACTTCGGTTTGCTACTCCAAGTGTATTTCATCAGGTTAGTTTCGTCACTTCATCCCATTAAGATTTATCTGGGGACTGCAAATTATGTAGCCGAAAAGACGCCAATTGTACTGCTAGATTTTTGTGTTGCTCAAATCGTTACCTTGTTGCTGTTTTAAAACTTTCTCCTGGATTAAGTATTTTTTGCGGAGGGAAGGGCTGTTTGAAGTAACTAAATCTAAGATATGTCATTGATGAATTTCCGGTTTCGGCCGATTAGTATTATGACATGAATAATTGCTTGTGGTGTTTATGGGTAGCTCTGATGGTGCAGGTGCAATGTGAATTGAACTAAAAATTTACTCTGATGGCGACATTCATAGACGCAAGTTAATAAACTGCATTTAATATTCAGATTTTGATTTATTTAGACCTTTGTAATTTCACAAATCAATTTCAGTAGTACAGAATACATTTTTCAATGACCAACTGTTAAAATAAATTAGTAAGAATAAAATAAACCACTAACAAATGAAAATTGATCGGCTCTACACAGTAGCTTCTATGCTGTTCGTTTCCAAATCCTTACCGCTTGGTTCAAGGGACGAACCTCACACCCAGTAGTGTTGAATCGTACCGCGTCGTAATGCAGTTCACCAGTATCACTCCCGTGTAAATGGCGTCCGGTGTACCCATAGTCTGAGAAGCCATTTGCAGGAATTGCTGTCGCATAAGGGGCGGTATAGTTTTCGTTATTACTCTCCATCCGAGTAATCCTTGGGGCGCAGTCTGCTTGGGTAGTTCCCCAACTGGCTGCGGCGCCACCGGAGACACGAAAGAAAAGTCCGGCATACAAGGAGCTAACATCTTGCCATGTTAGTTCAGGCCAAAGGGACACAGGACTCGGTTGACCGAAATACTCAATGTAGATTGAGCCAATGGGGACAACTCGCGAGGAAACTGTTTGAAGATTTTTCTGCGTGGTCTCCAGATTTTGTTGAGTTTTCTCCAGATTCTGCTGCGTCGACTCAAGCTGCTCCTTAACCCTGATTATTGCACTTATCGCATCTTGCAATGTCCATGACTGTGCCCTTTGACATATTACAATGTTACGCTTGTTACAGTTGACAATTGTCCACTTACCAGGTGAGCTATTGACCAACCTGGAATTGATTGGTACCATCTGGATGCATGTTGATGAATCGGACTGAATTCCCGGGAACCCGATCTCCCAGTTGGTGTAGGTTAAAGGTTCCTCGTCGCCCCACCGGAATTCTGCTGCTTCTTTATCGTATCGGCCGCCAAGCCACATGTTGTCAGAAATGTTGCTGGTATAATTTAACAACATATCCTGCATGTCGGCTTCTTTGACCATTACCAAGCTGGATTTGGATACATCATTGCCTTGCTGGGAACAAAAGTCCCTGGCCTCACCATAGGTTAGTTGTATGGGGAATGCTTGGATGCAGAGTTTGTCATTGTATGAGTCCCATCCACTTTCACATTCCATTGCCTCTAAATGTGATACAAAAAATAAATTAAATAAATTGATTTTGATATAATGTGAATTACTTTTTTAACCTAGTCTCTTGCAAAAGCTAAATTTGTACCAACCTGACCATCCAGCGAGGGATAGGACAACGGTTAATATGTAGAGGCAAATACGCACCATCTTTATTATTTGCTGGACTGATTGGGAGTACTGACTCAGCTCGTAAAGCATTCGCATCTATTTATACCGAATAAAAGTTAATTGGGTGTTTACATAATTCTGGACCTATGATATCGACCGAAATTATGACTTGCAGTCATGTGTGAAAAATTAATTAATTCTGACGGAAATGTCTTGCAATCAGGTGATGTTCTTTAAAAATTTCTGCGAATCGTCAAGGTCCCATTTGACGTTAGAATATGTGTTTTATAATGTCATAATTACACGGAAGTGGGCTGATTAATTGATTGTCATTTACTTAAAAAAAACTTGTAGTCATTCACCGGCTCATTATTTTCGAACTACAATGCTTACCATGTAAGTTCAATATGTCAATGTCAGTGCGCGCCACTTATGTAAACAATTCCTCGAAATTGCAAGAATATCTGAGGTTCTAGTCAAGAGAGTAAAATTAATTACCAGCAGTCATTTCACTAAGCTTCCTTGATTTATTTATAAAATTCGTGGAAATTGGACGGCTATATTAAGCATCGACATGGACATGGCATAAATGTATGGGGCTGCTGCTGACGTCATACTCTCCCTTTATCTACATAAATAATACATCATCACCTGTCAGATAAATTTGTACTCTCGCATCATGCTCGATGAACTTGTGATATTTGGTGCGTGTTTATCTAATGTTACGGTACTCAGTTGGCAAATGTATGGAAATGACGAGAAATCTCAAGCGCATCAATTTAGGCTGATTGACATGGAATTAGCTTTTGACATTTTGAATTCTTCATTTTTCCATAGAAATGGATGCGGAAGATGGCCAAATGTTTCAAAAGAAAGCGCATCAATCACCATGCCGGAAAATTTTGCAAATGAGTTCTGACTCACGAAATGGGCAATTGTAACTCATGACAGGCCGCATTCCTAGTCGGTATAAATACGGTGACAAAATATATTATAACCATCAGTTGTTCATTTGCGCCTACCTTGAATACATAAATGTTCAGAACTAATTTTTGGGAGTCTACCGATATTCTAGTTGACCTTAAATAATTTCGTTGATATTGAAATCAACATTTACTTCTGTATCAATATGACCAAGTTTGGTGTGCACGTTTTCTTATTCTTCGTGTGTGCTGCCTACGCAGGTAATTTATTATAATGCAGTAAATATAATTTCGAAATTTCATCGCAAATATTCATACAATTTTATTGTTTGTAGACGCGGCAGAGTGCGAGAATGGCTGGGTGGCGTACAAGGACGAGAATTGCATCAAAATGTTCCCCAACTTGCTCTCCTACGACGACGCTAAGGAATTTTGCTCGGCCCAAGGCACCGAGGCATCACCCGCTTCCCTGGTAATGGTGAAGGAAGAAGATATGCAGCACCTTTTAGAAAACTACACCCACAACACTTATGACAACATTTGGCTAGGCAGCAAATATGATCGTGAAATAGAAGAGTTCAAATGGGACGACGGGGCCCCACTCACGTACACTAACTGGCTAGAAGGCTATCCAAGGACTGATGGTGACGAGGACACCTGTATCGAGCTGCGACCAGTGGGAGCGAGGTTCGACATGAAGTCAGACGGGCAGTGGGCAAACGTCGTATGTCAGAAGCATAATTACGTCATCTGTCAAAAGGCATTATCTTGGTCATTGCAAGATGCCGTACTGGAAATTCAAAGAATCCGAAACCAGCACAAAGAAGATCTAGACGTCGTCAGCAGTAAACTGGAAGAGGCCATGGCCGAACGGAGTACGTTACGCGAAGAACTTCAAGCAACAAACTCAAGGGTATTTCCTGTCGGGTCAATATATATTGAGTATTCCGACCAACCTAGTCCTCGTACACTTTGGCCGAGCTTTTCCTGGCAAGACATCAGCAGCACTTATTCTGGACTCTTTTTCCGAGTATTCGGTGGCGGATCTGCATCCTGGGGAAGTACACAAGCAGACTGTGCTCCTCGAATTACTCAAATGGAACACACTGCTAGAAGCGTCAACCCGTATCCGGAACACACCACGGTTCCACCCAATGGTTGGTCAGGATACAATCAGTTAGGTAATACTATTAACGGTGGGGCAATTTCAGAAGGATTGAGGGTGTACACGGATGGATGCGAGATTCGTCCAAGGAATCAAGCAATAAGAATTTGGAAGAGAAGCGCATAAGTAGTTTACACGGTACTTCAGCTCTTCTGCTGATAATGCTTGTAAAATATTGAAACACCATGTTATCATGGGTGTACCATAATTGAAATTTATTATTTAATGTCCCATTACTTATATTACCAACAGCAGAAAATGTGGAATAAATAATGAATGAATGAAGTGTGTTGTTAGCGGGTCGCTAATTATTTCAGAGATTATTTTAACTGTACAGATTTTCTCTATATATTTCTAATTAACATTATAATTTGCATTCAATTTAAAACAGTACATGTAAATTGATAAGTTGCCGAGTTTGGGCGTTGCATGTTTTCCACATTACTTCCTATTTAGAATCTAACAAATTAGGCATGACTTGTCCTTTCACTGGCTTTTATTCCGTGTAAATTTAGGTATGATTATTGAAGGCGATCCATCGTCCACCTGATGCCGTGCAGTGAGCGCCAGGGTCACCATTGTGACCGCATCTTCCTTTGGCGTATCCAATTCGTCTACAGTATGTCAACACGTCATCAGAATGACAATTGTAATCGCAAGCTGTCACCTTGTACACCCTAGGGTACCCAAGTGTTGCTGTGGATGAGATTGGTGGATGATGAAGTTTTTAGTTGATCATGATCATAAATATATAATCAAGTGTTGCAATACATGGAATTTTCTACTTATCTGCAAATAATTATCAGAGCACAAAAACGCTGCAGCAAAGACGCACCATTGTTTCCGCTTTGACTGCTGTTCTGAACTGAAACTGATTCTTCTCAAGATGTTGGCTTCGAACTCACAAATGTTGGCTTTTGATGCAAATGTATCTTTGGAAGCTTTATATTTCATGAGTGATGTTTGAGAACTGCTACGACTTTACTTGGCAGTCTGTAAGAGCGAAATTGTAATGTTTGATCGATCAATAATTTTGTTACTTTTATGCCAACGTTTCGGTCATTTCATTTCTTTATAATTCAATGGATTAAAAAATATAATTTGTTCAAATAAATGCATGTTGTATTTCCAAAGAAAATTTGATCCTGTCCGCAAAAACAACCTGGAATTACATGAAAGTCGTTTCGATACACATCTGAACTCTTGATACAGCGTGGAAAGTTTTCAATTATTTTTCGACTGAATTTTGAAAGCTGTAAATACGAATCTGCAGCTTCTGTGTCCGACCTGTAATTTCAAATTTCAACACGACTTCATGCGTAAAAATGTTTATGAAGTTTTAACTGGAAAATTTGATACTGGCCAAAATTATTACGTAAACTTTACGTTTTACGTTACGAGTTACGTAAACAATAAATACGTGGAATGCCTCTGCAAATGGCTTATTTTTTCATCCAAAATCTGGTTGCTAGGTGAATGATGAATGACATCTGCATAACTGCAATTTTTGAGTAAGCATTGAACTCCATTTTAATTCAAGAATGTAAAAATATTTAACGTTTCTAGATTTCAGATGAATTGATGACGAACGGTGTTCATTTCACTCAAGTTGTATTATATGTAATTAAGAAATTTAACATCTAACAGGGGATAACCCCGACAAAAAAAAACAAATTATATAAATGTTTCAGGATTATTAAAACCATTTTCATTCTTTGTTTTGATTTCCAAGTAAAGCCTTATGCATCCAATTTACTCGTCCTGATATTACCGGATAGCTTCCAATATCCAAATTTAAGAAAAAATGACATTTGATCTATACATTCATATTTGGTAATTGGAGTCAAGAATTAAATTGATTGATTACATCATGCAATGAGTCAACTGACCTCCACCGAATATTGTTGGATAAATGCAATCAGAGAGAGATCGGACGATTAGAACACTCCCAGTTTAACTTCGAAATCGAAATCATCCTATTTTACTTCGATTTTACCTTGCACGATATGCTATCAATGAGATGCAAGCAAGATATGATTTCAAATAAACAGTACCCGTCAGAGCACCAAGGTATATTGATGTAAAATACGACAAACGATCGTCGCACATCAATGCTAGGACATTGCCAAAGTGGTAACACTCGTAACCAGTTTAAATGTATTGAAACTGGAATAACAGCGCTTCTGCACGGCATACTACTACGAATTTTTTTATTTCTATTTGTTATATGATCAAATCCGATGCCAAAAAGAAAAAAGAAATAATGGAGAATGTTGAAGTATAATGAAGCTAATTTCTCAGATTGAGTAAACATATTATTAAATACTTAATGGTTTTTATGTTACAACAGCGTTTTTACTAGATTCGTAATTTAATATTACAATAATCTAGCAGCTTTGATTAATTACAAAACAGGTATGAGTATGGTAGGAATGCAAGTTTATGATAAACCCCTAAATGTTTTAAGCAACTCGCTTCCAAATTCTTACCGCTTGGTTTACTGGACGAACCTCGCAACCAGTCGAAGTAAATCTTAAACCCTCGTGAAAAACTGGTTCAAGTCCAGCATAATGATGAAACCCTGCGTACCCTAATGGAGAATTTCCGCTTTCGGGAATGGTGATAGGGTTTGTTAAATAGCTGAGATCATTCGAATAGTTATAGAGCACCTGAGTAATTCGTGGAGCACACGCGGTTTGACGTGTTCCCCAGCCAGCGGCGTCACCTCCAACAGCACGAAAAAACAGACCGGCATAGTTTGAGCTAACATCTTCCCATGTCAAATCTGGCCAAAGGGTGCGGGGGCTCGGCTGGTTGTAATACTCAATGTAGGTTGATCCAACCGGAACGACTCTTCTTTGAACTAATTCGCGTAGCTCGTTTCTTTCATCGGTAGCTTCCAGAAGCTGCTTCCGCATTTTCATTATTTCGGCCACTGCATCTTGTAATGTCCACCCCAAAACCCTCTGGCATATAACCAAGTTCCTTTTGTTGCAGTCTACATCGGCCCATTTCCCCTGTGGGTCTTCGTACAGCTTGGCATTTATATGTTTGATGTCGATGCAAATACTCCCATCGGGATTACTTCTCGGGGATCCATCCGCCCAGTTGGTGTACGTCAACGGTGCGCCGTCGTCCCAGATAAACTGTGAGGTTTCTTCATCATATCTCCCTCCCAGCCACAAGTTGTCGATGATGTCGGTTGTGCTGTTTACCAAAAGTTGTTTCATGTCTTCGTCCTTTATCATGACAAGGGAAGCCTTGGAAGTTTCTGTGCTCTTTGAGGCACAAAATGTTTTGGCTTCATCGTAGGTCAGTAAATTTGGGAAGGCCTGGATGCAGAGTTCGTCCTTGTAGGGAATCCAACCGGCTTCACATTCCACCGCTCCTACATAATTCGTATTTAAAGAAATATGACTTAATGTAAGTAGATTTACAAAAGTACAGTAATGTTTACTGTGACAAAAGAACGAATTACTTACCAACATACTCTGTGCAACATAGAATGCTCAGGGAGACAAGGAAAATAATAATTGACTTCATTTTTGCTAAGTAACTTTTCGCTGTGATGAGTAAGCACTGAATAACATTTCAACCCAAATGCCGGCGGTATTTATACCACCAAATATACCATCAGACTACGTAGAAAATTAATTAACTTTCTAAGTGACTGACATTTCAAAAGATACCGCCAGTTCAAAGTACCAAAAATATGCGCATCTCTATAATTAAAAATGAAATGTACAACATAGTTTACCCTTTGCAAAATTCAAGTACATAATTTTATCCATAAGCGTGCGAAAATACTCTTTGTCGGCAATATTAATTATTCTAACTACATATAAATCCATTTGGCAAAAACATTTCGGACCAAGGTTTTTCCGTTGATTGAATGTCAATTAATGACGGATTGTGAGTAGAATATATATTGAACATTGGTCCATTCCATAAAAGTACTCTATCGGACTACCTTAATTTATGTCTCCTTTTTAACATTAAACAATGATAAATTATCACAGTTTCAGATGTTGAAGTTATTTGAAGAAGATATTGAAGTGCGTCGTCTGGTCATGGCCAAAACCTGCGTTCATGTAAGGTTGCATAATCATAACCATTTAACAGAAACCGACAAACGTCACGCCACCAACCTCTTGAGTATTGGGACTTGTCAGGTGAGAAAGCATTTTCATGTCATTGTGGTTGTCTCATATTAGTAATACGTCGCATTAATGTTATCTGTACAGCGATGTTATCACAGACATGCACCCAGTATGCTATTAAAAGTTCCCAGTTCCCATCAGTTTATTGAAGCTATGCAACGTGGACAAGGTGGAGAAGTGATCATTTCGGACAGTGAGACGATTGTTATGACTCATGTGAAGTGCTCCTGTTATATATGCATAATTATAACATATAGCCATTTTTCAGTTAGTGGCAATACCTAAGTAGTGTTGAAAATGCACGCCAGTGTATTTCAGTCCTATCGACGTTAAGAATCAGTTCAAGATTGTCCAAGATAAATAAGTAAATGATTAAATCAAATGAAATATAATGAAACAGCGTATACTTCTTCCATGATGAGTTGAAATGAATGAATGAATGGTTTGCGCAAATTACAGAATTTGTTACAAAATTACGTTCAAAAGCTGCAAGCCCAAGGTACAATGTTCCCAAATTTTTTAATAAAAATGAAGAAGCAGCAACACATTACCTTAATACTTTCAAGATGGGGAGAATCCATACATTAACACTGCAATTTTATATGGCAGCTTACGATGCAGTTTCCTTAAATCTGCTCTTGGTTTAGATATTGACATTGAAACAATTTGCATTTCCTGCCCAGCAGACATTCTTCATATTATGTTGGTTGGATTTTGTACCAAGTAATATGTAATCTACTGCCATTCACTTTACTACGATGGGATCAGTATGGAATGGTAACACTGGCATCAAGAAAAAAAGATAACCATATACAATGGCTGTTTAAGTGTATTTGGTCTTTTTAACTTGCATGCAGAACGTACTACGTCATATATGATAACATTCCAATGTGATAAGCATAGCAATTACATAGGTATACACCAGGTGAATACTATAACAACGAACCATATTCCAACTTTTCGTTGTAGGACAACTCGTTTATTTGAGTCATGATCATACGTTATCATTCCACTGAAACGATAAGCTAAAAAGTGACGAGTGCCGCATAATGTATTATAGTAATTATCATACAAAGTACATGCGCACCGACTCTGGTTGCACTAATGAATTCAACATCTGAGAAAATTTGGCATTTTCTCATCTGAGGGGCGTACGCGACGGAATGTACAAAGTGGGGATAAGCCATGATTTGAGGAAATACATGTTACGGAAACTATTGGAATATTCGCAATGAATAAATCTTTGATGCTGTGTACGTGATGATTTTTGCGATGATGTGTCCATGTAACTATGAAAAACCGTGAATACCATGGGAGCATACCGTCATTGGAAGGCATGTTTAGTAATTATAAACTTGATTACAAGGATGACTGGAGTGCTTTAGGAAATATGTAAGGACGTTTGCACACATTGAAATGCATAATTATTTATTCCACACTTTTGTTTGATACTATAATATAACCAATTGGATCCTCAATAAACAAGTTAATTACCTTACCTAACCTTAATATACCTTTTTAATATTAATATGAATTTACACCAGAGGTTCTACCTGATTGTCAAGTTTTTTAAAGAGAAACCGCAACATTGACGTACATTACCAACACATGAGCTTGTATTTCTTAATCTCCTGAGATTCTCCTCTTCTCTCAGTTACTAAAGATGGCTGAAACACAGATTAGTCGTATTAATGATTTCAAATGTTGAACTATAAAACTATAAATTCCTAATCGTTGGTTTGTTTTAGAAATGTCGTTAAAATTACTTTGGTGGTGCTCAAAGATATGGCATTTTATTTGTTTGTAAGTAAACATAAATGTTGTGACCTTGATTGAATACTGTAGATGGTCTTACTAAAAATATACATACGGGACTCCAAATATGGTAACGCAGTATTTCTAAATTGCTTTTCAACGATCTTTTAATCATTACAGGTGACACTTTTCTGCTGTTGAGCATAAATGTTATTCTATCATCAAGTACAAATCACAAGGACGGCGTTTAAATTCATTTCTCTCGTCCTTAGTGACACAGAGTGAAATTTGGATTACGTAACACTCTCACAGGTGCCGGTTGTAAACCTCGGCGTCGCGATACTATTGTGAGCTTCAAATTATTTCTTGCTTGACAGCAACGATATTAGCATTAGCATCAGGTTAATCATTGACTCCGGTCTCTCCACATAGTCAAACTATATTGTTGCAACGAAAACGCATAAATCCCGTTTGAGTACGCTGAAGCCAGTACCACCGCAACATTAAGAATTTTATTATTCCCGTGACAAGCGTTGATAAAAATTATGGACATTTTTTGGAAGATTTAATCCAATCTGTCCCAATGACCAAGTATGCAGGTAACCAAAATATCAAAATTAAAAATATTATAAATTAAATTAACACAAACATTTCATTTTGTGGCTTTGACGATGGAGACCGCAATCTTTTGCGATAAAATGGAGTTCCGGTTTGTCTTACCGGCAGCTCATGATACCATACTGGGATTATGTTTTATGTAAACCGGTAAATCGGCACTGGTTTTGCTCCAAATGAAAATGTTGGATAAACAGTGCGCCGACAAAGTCATGTTAATTCTTGTAGTACGATAAATTATTTTTGGTAATCCTGACAATCCTTTTTTATACCTCACTGTTATGAATGCAGGCATCTGCATGATAATTCCAGTAATAAAATAATGTAGACGTAAGAAGCAGTAGCTTAGATTAAATTATCTTAAATTTCAAGTCATTTTGTAGAGTTTTGTTTTCATGGGCTCTCGTAACGGCTAATTTACGCAATGATGACACAGTACGGCACCGCGTTTTATAACTTGCGTGAATACAAATGCTAGCGAGGATAGAGATTATAGCTTTTAAAAGCGAATTATACGCTAATACGTAAATACTGTATGAAATCTATGCAATAAAATTCTGTTATGTCATTTCTTTCCTTTTTGGTAAAATGTTCACTGTAGCAGTTTGTATAAATAGCGATAGCAATATCATCATATTTTCATTCAGGAACTACCACTCGTCCTAATTACATTCAAGAAACCGCAATGGAGTCAACTAATTTTCTAATAGCGTTAGTGCTTCTTTCTGTCTCCTGCTCTGGTAAATACAATCAGCTGCAAATACATTTTAACTGTAAATATTTCATAAAGAATAACTTGAAATATGTATTTTTCTTTTGATAATCAGAAGCGGCGGACTGTGAAAATGGGTGGATAGCTTACAAGGGCCACCTATGCATCAAGGGCTTCACCTACTACTTAACATACGAGGAAGCCAAGTGTTTCTGCCTGGCACAGGGAAATGAAATATCCAAGGGCTCCCTGGTAACGGTCAAGGATGAAGGAATGCAGCAGGTTTTGTCCAATTATATTCAAAACCTTTACGATAACGTTTGGCTAGGAAGCAGATACGACAACGAGACAGGCAGGTTTTCTTGGGAGGATGGGAAGCCTCTAACGTACACCAACTGGCAGTAGGGATACCCAAGGAACATCACTAACACCGACCCATGCATCGAACTGAGGCCATTCAACGCAAGACTCCAAGTAAATGCACGAGGTAGATGGGCTAACGTGGTATGTCAAAAACGAAACTTAGTCATGTGTCCAAGGGTGGTAACTTGGACCCTTCAAGATGCAATCAGTGAAATCATAAAATTGCGACAACAATATCAAGATGTTAGTACAGAACTGCAAGCGACTAAGAAGTTTCTTCAGAAAACGCAAGAAGGTCTTAATGGGACTCAACGAGATCTTCAGGGAACCGAGCAAGGTCTTCAAGCCACTCAGCAAGGTCTTCAAACCACGTAGCAAGGACGGAAGGCAACGCAACAGGATATTCAGGGCACCAAACAAGATCTTCAAAGTACCAAACAAAACCTGCAGTCTGTATCCTCAAGAGTTGTTCCAGTTGGGTCCATTTACATCGAGTATCACAACCAGCCAAGTCCTCGTACAATTTGGCCTAGTTTTACTTGGCAGAATATCAGCAGCACGTATGCCGGTCTATTCTTCCGAGTCACAGGAAGCGGTTCAGCAGCCTGGGGAGCAACACAGTCGGAATGTTCTCCTCGAATAACTCAGATGACTAGCGCTCGAAAGGCAAGTTCTTCCGGTCATTCGGGAGACAGATATGTCGCGCCACTGAGCATTCCATCCAGTGGATGGTCTGAAGTCGGAGACGCTGGAGAGTACTGGGTGGAAGTGGTAGGTTGTTTTTTGAGGGTCTGAAATTCTACACTCAGGGATGTGAGGTTCGGCCAAAAAACAAGGCGATTCGGATTTGGAAACGAACTGCTTAAAATATATTACGAGGGCATGGAAACAATTTAAATCTATGTAAAAGGTTGTGCGTGGTTAGTAAATAAAATGGATTTATGATAGATAGCTGCAGGCAATTTCTTCAAGACATTCGGAAAATAAATTTATTTATTGTTTATAAACAATATTTGTTGTCAGCATATTTATATGTATGGCTCTAATTATTTTTATTGATTTGAATTGATCACATATTTACATACGCCTTTTGAATCACGTTTTTAAAATATGGGCAATGTTAAATATATATTTATACTTGTTTAAAGATTATCTAAATCATAACAAGATTCCGGCCAGGATGTATTCATGTAGCCAATACACGTATTGTCAATATTATTCTTTTTTCTGCTGTACGCTTACCACAAAAACATACCTAATTCATTGTTCATTGAACTCATGCACCCAAAGCATATTCCCTCCGGATTCTCCTGTAAACTTTATGCTTTTCCAAAATGCACTTTTTACACTAATTAAGTTACAAAACAGCTAAATAATTTTTATCATTCCACATCATAGTATGCATAATATCATGCCCGCCAAGCTGGCGGTGATGAATGATGTTGTAAGCAGTTGATTTTGATATATTATTTTGTTTTGCTTGAATTTTTGTAATTGGGAGATTATTCTAATATTTATTGCAGGATATTTTGACTCTTTGGATCTTGAAGTTGAAAACGGATGATTTTCAGATGCTTTTATTGATTACTTTTGCTTTTACTGGCTATTTGTTGTAGGTATGCATGCTGACTCTTCTACATTCCAACATCTCCTACCAATAATTGTAATTAGTTCCACAAACTGGAATATAATTAGCTTTTAGAGGAAACCATAATGAAATAAATGAGTCAAAAAACTCGGTTTGTATTTGTTATTTAAAACCCAGCTAACTCATCGCAGAAATTAATCATTTTAGAACTGAACAATGAAATATAGTACTACATATTTCATAAAAAATCGGGTAGACGCCTGTAAACTCTACAACGTTTCCTTTATCAGAGATTCAGAAAGTTATCAGAAAATGAGAAATACTTGGTGATGCCAGGTTAAAGCTAACTCTAACATATCCTACAAAACGGACGACTACAAAATTGCTTAATTTAATTATTGATTCAATTACATGCAGATAGTTTTTTAAGTTTGTATTTAATTAATTAAATTTATTTCATATTGACCTGGCATTTTTCTTGACTCATCAAAATTTTTAAATATAAGGATAACGTTTTCTGGAAAATTACAAGATACCGCTTCATTGGATATATTAGACGCATCTTATCTTTAATATTAACAATACAAATCTACATTTAATAAAAAAGTCTACCATCATTGACGTCGTTTGCGATATAGATATTCTAATCCAAAACAGGGTACATAGCTATTTGGAAGGAAAATTTACAACCAACATGAAACTATTTTTCAGTTAATTTTTAGCAGGCAATACGGTGACAATTTTTAACTGCGGGGAACGAAAATGAGTAATAAGACAAACAATTTGTCCTCTTGATTTTTATCTTTTGCATAACCTTTACTCAATAGGATAAATAATATTATACAAAACTGGTTCAGTGATCTGAAATAGTTAAGCTGTGAAATGATTACCTAAACAGGCCCTCCAAGGCACGCTCTACTAATTTAGTTGCTACGATATCACAGCTCAAAATTATTTGTCCTAAAAAAGTGCAAACAACTCGACGGATTACAAATGTACTTTAACCACTGTATTTAATTTCCTGTGCTAACATTGTAAGAATCAATTAAAATGTGCATAAAATGTTACTGTGGTTTGTAAAAGGAGGCATATACAAATAATTCCATAGTATTTTTGAAAAGTCTTTGAATAATTAAAAGATATCGTTATAAAAATGCAGTTGAGAAATAAACGTGATAGAAGTTGATTGTTAAGTTTTGCTCTATTCGGTACAAAGTTTTGGGTAACTGGTTTGGTATAAAAATAAATTAAATTCGTTACAGCAGTAAATCACCACATTAAATATTAGTTGAGTTTAGGGTTTCACAGTACCCATCTATCTTATTCCAAAAAGAATTCATTTCAAACCGTGCTGATTTTTGTAAGATTACACATTTAAAAAAATCAAATAGGTTTGTTTGTACACAATACCCACTGTATTAAATTGTGTGAGAATGAGAGATGTTTTCCCAAAATGTATAAATTAAGTGCTCGCAGTTGAAAAAATAATCTAAAATTAATTACAGTTGATACGCCGTGACTTTATTTGCCACAAGTGCATTAAAATGCAAATTACGGGTTCATATGCATGCATATTTTCATTTTAAGTACGTAATTTACTAATTGTAACTATATGTACAAACGTAACACAGCACAATTTTGATACAGCATTTGTATATCCTTCTCGGAAAATTACGTCTCTGTATTCAACAAACATTTCTCATAAATCGTTCGAAAACCTCAAACACACGAAATTGATCAAAAATACTACATGCTATTCCAGCAGCAGTCGTTAAGATGATGAGGGGTGTGTTTGTACATACTTTGGCAAGTAATAATTTTACAGTAAATGCATTACCGGTGAAACGGGCCATTTAGGAATTTTTAAATGACATTTTTCCATCCCATTTTTTGAGGTACTTCCATTTTTGTAAATTAAATTAAACCGTGAAACTATAGAAACAATCGTAATATTTTTTAACGTCCACCTCTTCAGTGTCCTCACCGAAAGGCTAAGAAACTGGAAATAGTTTTCTCTGAAAATTAAAAACGCACTAGTTA
Organism: Sinella curviseta; assembly: GCA_004115045.4. Taxonomy (NCBI): domain Eukaryota; kingdom Metazoa; phylum Arthropoda; class Collembola; order Entomobryomorpha; family Entomobryidae; genus Sinella; species Sinella curviseta. The sequence goes on along the minus strand of CM023201.3, from coordinate 3,106,170 downwards.
TTCCAAAAACATTTTGTAACGCATATGTATTTCATTACTTATGTAGGGCATACCAAATCGATAATGCATCACAGTCAACGGGAATTTCAACGCTAAAAATAGGATACGTCCAACGTATCGCCCACTTTCGGCTGGGTGACTAGTCCCTATGGTTTTTTTGCCTTTTTGGAGTGCAAATACACTGGTGTCCTGCGTATTTGTGGATTCTGTAATCGCCAGATAGTTTCCAGATCACTGAAAAAAACCAGATTAAAATTAAAATGATATGACTACAATGCTGACAACATAAAACTGTAGAACATCCACAGGTTATGATGCACCATTTACACCAATAGGCTTGTTGAAAGGCTAAAATAATATTATTTACAGGCGAACAAAAAGTGTTAGAGAAATGATCGTATTCCAGTAACGAAAATCAGAAAAAAATACTAAATGTTTTTTAACTATTAAAATATTGACTGCAAATAATTAATTGGGTTTAATCAGTGCTTCAGAAGGAGTTCCTATGCCGCGAGAAAAAATTGTTTGCTTACACCACTATTTTAAAATTTTAAAAATACCGCATACTCTAATGTGATAGTGTCATTATAATAGGAGCGCCTGAATTAATGGAGCATCATAACCCATACCTTATCTATTCTACAGTTCTTTGGTTATCATTTTAAACAACTACAATAAAAACCATAAAATAACAATAAACATACACATATTTTAAGGTAGTGAAGAATATACGTGAAGTAAACTGACTGATTCGAGAAATGGATGAATGATCATGTTTTCCCTAGGATGTTCGGCATCTCGCTATTATTCTCCAGTCCTGGTTTTCACTTCCTTACTTTGCTTCTAAAATCAACATAACATCACTTTAGTATCTTATTCTGGAAATGCTGGTGAATGCTGGCAATGAGTGAAATATTATGCAGGCTAATAGCTAAATATTATGAAATAGCTTCTTTTCAAAACTCATTCTTTTAGGTTTACCGTTTTGAATTTGTTTCGGTCTAAAATGTCAATGTGCAGATGTTGCGGCTGATGTCATCATGGCTCCCAACCTTTGTCCATTCCGCATCTAATAATAATAATTTTTAATGCTACTTGACTAACCAAAATAAGATGCAAATATTTAATCACGTACCATCACAATAGGCTCTCGGTAACAAAAAGCTGCTTGGACAATAATGCTACTATTGCTAGCTCTCTGGAGATATTATAAACGGCGTCCATTTGAACATGGTCCATATTCATCCCCGTTTAGTTCCCACGTGAATATCGTCAACCTAAGAGAATAGAGCAAGTAATCACCAGTGCAAAATTACAAAGCCACTCTAAAGACTAAAATAAAAAATACGAGTTTAATAAATTTTAAAACTGTTTTTGTCTCCAATGATTTTTTCACGAGAACAATGCATTACTCGATGCATGAACATTTTTCATAAATTATTTTTCATGTGTACATGCTACCGGATCATGGCATGGAACGAAGCAACAGGTTGGTAATGTTTACAACATATATCTTGAATGCAAACAGTAGATGAGATAATGTTAAAAATCATATTTATCAAAACTTTGTCGTGTCCCCGTTATTTTTTTTGCCTAGGGAAGTACACATATACATATTTGAAATAACCAGTGAAAGCCAACTCAACGCTTCACAACAAACCCAATAACGGCGTTTCATCTGCGCGTCCATGTGTGCAATGCACTTTATTGTGGAGTAACAAATTCCCAGCAGATTTTACAGTTAACGCCAAAATACGCAGTCAAAATTTTCCGTTTTCTTATCATTATTCTTTTATTGAATACTGAATAAATAAATCATTTGACTATGAAGGCTTTCAGTTATATACATTAAAGCCAGCCTATTTACATTATTGTGGACTATACTCTTTTACCTCATGTTTATGTATATATATATATATATGATATCACTGTTTACCCAATGAATAAGTATTATAAGGGATTTATACATTTAGGTTTCTATATGAGCTCAAGTAGTATCAAAATAGAACTGGGGTACAAACTGCACGTATTTTTTTGTAGTAACCAGTATATTTACACGCCACTGGCTCAACTGGATGCACCATTTTATGCTGCCTCTGAAAAAATCCATGGTTAATCTTATGACAGCCAGATAAAAACGTGCGAATGTTTGTTCATTTTAGATAAGCTTATGTTTCTCGTAATGATATTGGATGTTTGTGCCGTCTCTGTTCGGCATGACCGGCGCCGATGAAATCATTTATACAACATGGGAAAATATTCTGATATGTGCAGGTATATTAATATGTATATGGATCACATCTCTGATTACTTCAGAGAGCAGGAATCTCAGCAGACCCTAGTTTAAAAACGGTAACATGACTATTATGAAAATCAATATGGATTTCCTGTAGTAAACAGCCGGTATTTTTATACCATCGTGTTATGTTCACCGAATTTCAATTTGCCGAATGAATTTGTCTTCAAGAAAGTTACCAGATATTTACTGATAAAGGATACCGGTGTCTGAAAATATAACATGTTATGTACGTACAAGGTGTGAGCATGAGCATGTACTTCCGCTCTGGCTGATAATAACTGATGATAAGCCTTTCGTTATACATGTTCACTGCGTTCATTACTGAACCCATTACTGTGTGCGTGAGTGATAAGTAAAATGTTATGTAAGTAGACAAAAGCAATATCGAATGGCTTACTTTTCTTGGAACACAATGAAACAATGCAACATAATAGTAATGCTAAAGAACAGTGCCTATGATTAATTCTCTACTTTGATTGATGCATGAATTTTAATTAATCATCCTTCATGCTGCATATCATGTCAACATCTCTATATTAAGCTCAATAACTCTTGAGTACAACATAGTTTACATGCGCTTCTATTTTGTGCGCTCCTGCCTGACGGTTTCAAAACTACCGAAATCCGAGAGAAATAGGAACATGTTGCATGGCAACACATTCTCAATTTATATAATCACGAAATATTTCAACCTTAAATATCATATGATTATTACATTATTTTAACATTATTGGACGGCTTCAGATTCTAATTTTCTTTAAGTTTATTAATTTAGTCGTTGCCATTAGGTAACATTATGAGTATGTGCCTTTTACGATATCTGATTAGTTAATATACAACAATTTGCAATACGATTTTTTACATGTTTCATTATTACTGTAGCAAAGTCATGTGCATGATTCGTGGTAACATTATAATATCTGTTCTCAGTCATATTAGAATAACACATGTTATTACACATCAGCATTACATGTTGAGCTTGAAAATGAGGAAATAACAAGGCAAAGTCCAGGGGAATAAAATGCCAAAATAAATTTTCACAGCCATCACTGACCAACATATCTGACACATGCCTCCGGTGTGTTTGATTGATCACCTTATTATTGACGACAAATTAATGCATCTTCCCAGTGTAACATATCCCGTTGTAAAGTCAGTTCCATCATAATGGATCGGATTTTTGTCACTCTTTCATTCCACGGAATAAATACAAGTCTCCGTGCACTATTGATATTGGAATCATTATTGTTTTTAACTAGGGCGGGTGTAAACCCGAAATAAAAACTAGAATAAACGTGTTGTGTGTGAAATCGAGACATTTGAGACTCAGTTCACCCTCCCAAACACTAATCTTTAATTTATCCATGCATTTCCAAAATAATAAATTTTGACATTTTCATGACCCTGAGGGTCATGGAGCCACCACTCCTACAGTTGGCCGAATTGACCCATGATGTGATAACAAAAAATGATCAGCATACAATTCTCTATCAGATAAGCCGATAAAAGATTTTGCCCATAAGGATGCATGGGGGACCCTACCCCTCACCGTTCCCCCTGGGTTTGTACCCCTGAGTCCCAAAATCAATACCGAATTTTCTCATGACCTGGGGTATCTCTATGCCAAGTTTGAACCGAATCGATGAACGCTAACAAAAGTTATCGTGCTTACAGACTTACGGACACACAGACACAAGGATACACAGACACACATACAGACAAACAGATCAATCGCAATAACTACCTGTATAAGCATTTCATGCTTCCGGTAGTTAATAAATCGATAAACAATGCACTTAGCCTTTATTATTCACTTATCACAACCAAATTGATTTAATATTGAAAATTTTGTTACACAATACAGATGCCAAAAATAGCGTGATGTTTGCTGTCATGTCTACTTGAACACCACCAATCAAAATTTTATAAAAATAGCAAATGATTTCTCACATGGACTACTGAAATTATGCAAGCTCATTAACGGATATTACATAAGTTAGCAATGCTGTTGAACTTTGACTTGCGGGCAATGCAAGTACATATTTATTGTTAGGAAACACGATACGCAGCAGAATTCTACTGACATTCACAACGTAATTTTCAAATAACATGTTGTGACACGTATGTACATAATTAATGCTATGATCATGCCACGAAAACTTTGGTATAAAATGGGTCAAGAAAGTGCAATCCAATATCATTTCCACATTATCACTTTACATCCACAGATTATAATTCAGTCCACCACAATGAAGCTCCTCTTGTTTTTATTGCCCTTGATTCTGTACTCCACAGTCACAGGTATATCATTTCCATGTCATCAACACATTAAATGCTAGAATACATGTATAAATTATTAAATATTTTCCTATAGATGCGGTTGAGTGTGAGAGCGGCTGGGTTACGTACAAGGACGAGCATTGCATTAAAACATTTCCAAACTTGTTGACTTATGACGAGGCCAAAGAATTTTGCTCGGCCAATGGGAACGAGTTGTCGCCCGCCGCCCTTGTCATTGTGAAGGAAGAAGCCATGCAGGAACTGTTGGTAAATTACACCCACAACACTTTTGACAATATTTGGCTAGGAGGTAAGTACGATCGAGACAGCGCTCAGTTCATATGGGATGACGGGAGTCCATTGACGTACACAAACTGGCAGGAAGGATACCCAAGGAATGCTGCTGACGACGACACCTGCATTGAGCTGAGACCAACCAACGACCAAGGACAATGGGCCGATGTCGTATGTCAAAAACGGAACCTTGTAATCTGCCAGAGAACTGTATCTTGGACATTACAAGATGCTGTCCTGGAAATACTGAGAATCAGGAAGCAGCACAGGGATGAACTTGACCTGGTCCACAGCAAACTGGACGAAGCAGTGGAGGAACGTAATGCCCTAAGCGGAGTACTCCAAGCAACTCGTGAAGATCTTGCGGCTACCAAAACGGATCTACAGGCATCCAATGCAAGGGTGGTTCCTGTTGGGTCAGTATACATTGAGTATAACGGTCAACCTAGTCCAAGAACAATTTGGCCGAGCTTTACTTGGCAAGATATAAGCAGCACATATGCTGGACTCTTCTTCCGAGCATACGGTGGTGGCTCTGCAAGCTGGGGAACTACGCAAGCAGAATGTGCACCACGTATTACCCAAATGGAGCATAGAGGTATCAGGCCTGTTGCTACGTATCCTGAATTAATTAGCATTCCATCCAACGGTTGGTCGGCTCTGGGATTTATAGCAAATACGGCCAGCAATCCGAAAACATATACAGAATTATTAAGACTATACACCCAAGGTTGCGAGGTACGTCCCAAGAACCAAGCCATCCGGATTTGGAAGAGAACCGCTTAATTATTTGTTCATACGTTAAGTTTCAAATCCCGTAGACAACATAACTTAAACACTGTTGACTCAACATATTTGTTCAAAATAAATGTGCAAAATTTTAGAAGTCGTTAAATGATAAAATAAAATACTACCAAACCATTGTGTAAATTATCAATTAAAATGAGCAATAAATATTATAATATTTGTTTTAAATGTGACTACATAAATAAACGGCAGAATTATGTTTTAGGTTTGTAAATCCTGTCATCATAATGTTCATACAGGTCACTTATGCGAACGTTTAGAAATGTACACTACCGTTCAAAAATGTATGTAGGACGCCCAAGTTCATCACAAATCTTTCTCCAAGTCTTAATTGGTTTATGTGATATATGCATTTGTATCACATAACATTTATTGAATTGAAAATGACGTCAGCATGCCCGGATTGTAACAGGAGATGAACATGCTCTCATTCATTCAATATCAAAGGGTGATTATGAGTCCGCTATGGGGCATGCGCATACATCAATTTGATGATAAGCTCAACCTGTTTCCATTATACACCGAATTCATATCAAAGGTTTCTATACGTGTCATGGAAAAACATGACATTCGACCTTACGTCATGGGTTCATGAAGCTTATGCTCTCTCTGCAAGTTACAAAATTGCATTTAGTAATTACACCATAGCTAAATAATGTACATTTTGCGGCGCCCATTAAAAATGTCTACATTTCCAGACTGTGACGCGAAGAGACTACATCAAAATTTCTTGCCACATCTTGTTGCGCTAACAAGTGCCACGTGATGACAATCCATCAAAATCGATCTATTTGTCCCCTGAATCCACTAGTACCATGGAAACTATATTTTTGACTGGACTACTTCCGTTAAATCATATTCTTTAACTAACTGAACTGCGATATCTTCAACCATGTCTGATTCTCTAAACATGTCATCAGCGAGCTTTCTAAATGCGAAAATGTATAGCCCATAGATATCTGTAAATGCTAGGACATAATTGCTCATTTGACCTATTAAGTATTAATTTTTCCGATTAGGGTTAGTTTGGTATTTTTGGTCTCAGCGCAACAAGGACTGAATCAATTGTGACACAAAATTGTGCTACATGGAGGTGCCGACAAATAAGTTTACAATGTGTATAATTAAAAGTAAAGCTACTTTAACCTTTCACTTTAAATATGTTACCCACAAATGACTAGATTGCACTATAAATGCTTACATTTACATGTAATGAGTACGCGCACGCTGCACAATGATTTAAAGTATGAGAGAAAGTGGAAAGTTTTCCCCAACATCGCAAATTAAATAGTCACATATCAAAATCCCACAATCAATTACAGGCTAATAAATTAGGAAATACAAATTACGGGTTCATATGGAAACATTTGAACAGTGAGTACCTAACTTACTAACTGTAAATTAAACTTCCATAATTTACGATAACAAAAGTTTGATGCAGGATGTGCTCGTTTCTCGACAAATTATTTTTTAGTAACTGAGCACAAATTTCCCCTGAGTCGTTCAAAATCCTCAACCAGGCATCATTGCTCTACAATACTAAATGCTATTCCAGCAGCAGTCTTTAATGTGATAACGGATATATTTGTACATGCTTCTGCAAGTAAGGATTTTACTGTACATCAGTTGTTGGAGAAGCGTACCATTTATACATTTTTTAGTGCAATTGATTCACTAAATCTATGTTTTGAGTTACTGATATAAATGTTGGAAATTAAATAAACCCGTAAAACTACAAAAAATTTATAATCTTCTTTAACGTCCCTCTTTTCCCTGGCCGGCGAGAAATCCTAAGAAACTAAAAATGACTTTCTCTAAAAATTTAAAAAAGCACCCGTGGGGTTGGGATAGGGCCTAGAAATAGGGATACGCCCCACCTTCCGCAGATGAGTTTGTACTATTCAGCTGGGTCCCTATTACGTTTTTGCCGTTTTTGGAGAGTAGATACGATAGACTGACGCCCTGTTTATTTCTAGATTCCGCAACCACCAGTATGATTTCCAGATCCTGAAAAAACGTAAATTGATAAATAATAGTCAAAGCATCTAATGCATCTTCACAGACATCGTTTGTATTTAACACAATATAAGAATATACAACAAATTAGCCATTAATATGTACATACGTGAAAAAGTTAAAAGCAATGTAGAATATATGCGAAGAAGAGACTACCGTATTGGAGAAATGGAAGGATGAGCCAGTTCCCCTTGGAGGGTCGGAGTCGCCATCTCGCTAGTCTTCTCCATTCTTTGTTTTAACTTCTCTCCATTACTCCTAAAATCATCATAAAATTTCATGGGCATCTCATTCTGGAAATGCTGGCAATGTATGAATTGCTATGAATGCTAATTAGCGTTTAAATGCCATTTAAGAGTATGAATACCTCTCGCGAATGATGACCTTCCACGTAAGAGTAACCTTTGAGGTTGTCCTGCAGCTCCATTCCAAAACTCATTCTTCGGGCTACGCCGTTTTGTATTGTGGCCTTCAAAAATGCTAATTGGCAGGTGTAGCATCTGAAGGATCATCATGGCTCCCAACCACTTTCCAGTACGCCTCTAATAATAATAATAAATTAATGTTTCTTGATTAAAAATACAATATACAAATATTTAACCAGATACCATCACAACAGCCTTACCTATAAAAAAACGCTGCTTCAAAAAGAATGCCACTATTCTTAAACCTTTGGATATATTCAAGCGGAAAGTGTATACATTTGGACCATATTTATCCCCATCCAGTTTCAAGTTGTGTCTCGTGCAACACAAGAGAACAGTGCAAGTTATTACCAGTGCCTAACCACCCGTGCATAATTGATTATTAAACACTGCCGAACGACAAATTAATTAAATACATTTTAACTAGTTTTAGAACTGTGCCTTGGTGACAAATGCAGCCTGCACGACAACAAATGGCTACTCGGTGATTTATTTTGTCATTTTTAATGTATCGAGCTTTTTTGGATATAATTTTACATATTTACATGCATGAAATGGAATGACGCAACATGTTGGCAACAGAAAGCTTCAGTGCAACCATTAAGATGAGTTAATATTCAGATGATATTTATCAAATCACTGGTGAGTTCCCAATATTTTCTTCGGCATACGGAAGTAAACATGTACATATTCGAATTGGTTTCTGAGTGAGAGGTTTTCGTAGTAACGAGTAGATTTACACACCACTGGCTCCACTGATGCACCATTTTATGCTCTCTGTGAAACACTTCCATAGTTAAAGCTTATGACGGCCAGATAAAAATGTGCGGATGTTTGTTGATTTTAGATAAGCTTGGGTTTCTCGTAATGATACTGGCTGTTTATGTCATGCGCTTGTCCAGCATGACCAACGCCGATGAAATTATATGTTTATAGAAGACGGGCAAAAATTGTATATAATATGCATTTTGCATGCAACAATTGGATGTAAGACATTTATTTTGGTTCAGAGAGCACCCATATGCGTAGACATTAGTTTATAAACGGGAAACTAATGAAAATTATGGAAGTCAGTATTTTTTTCCTGCCAGTAGTTTCATGTTCTGGTCCGCACCTGCTCATTTCAATTTGCAGAATATATTTCTCGTCACAATATTTACCTAAACCATACTGAAAAAATGTACCAGTTCCAGCAAGAATATCAGGTCATACAAATATTGGATTTGAGCATTCACGGAGGCTGGGACGGATAAATACTCATAGTGAATAAATCTTTCGTTATGCATGTAGTTCATTACTGAACCCATTACTGTGTGCATGATATTTAAGTAAAATGTTATGTGTCGATGAAAACAATGCCGAGTGGCTTATTATTCCAGGACAACTATGAGACGGCGCCACAGTGGCGCAAAAATAATGCTCAATAATACGTGAAGTTATCCCTGCTGGAACGAGTAAACCAAATAATATTGATAAAAAACCAAAATGCCACTAACTAATGCTCTACTTTGACTGATTAAGAAATTCAAATTAATCATTCTCTTCGTGTTGCATATTATCTCAACATCTCTTATTAAGCGTGATTGTTGCCACGTACTCGTTGGAACTTCTGACATGAACTTTCACGCTACTTATGTTACGGCGCCGAAAATATTTACAAATACTACAGGTCATTACAATTACACTACAGGTGAAAGTCTCTGTATTACGCAAGATATGAATGCTTACTCTAATTAATCTTGTAATCTGCCAGAGAGCTGTATCGTGGGCATTACGAGATGCAGTTTTGGAAATCATAAAAATGCGTCAACAACATAAAGATGTTAGCACAGAACTGCAAGAGACTAAGCAACTACTTCAGGAAACGAAGGATGGCCTTCAAGATACGAAACAATATCTCCAAGGCGTTACACAAAATTTGCACTCTGTATCGTGCAGGGTTGTTCCAGTTAGGTACAATTACTTCGAGTATCACGACCAGCCCAGTCCTAGTATCCTTTGGCCAAATTTTACGTGTCAGGATATCAGCAGCATTTATGCCAGTCTCTTCTTTCGAGTCACAGGAAGCGGATCATCAGCCTGGGGCGTACTACAAGCAGAATGTTCCCCTCGAATAACTCAGATGTTGAGTGCCAGAAAGATTAGTGAACTGGGTGATTATCACGAAAGGTACTCAGCACCACTGAGCATTCCATCCAATGGATGGTCCGAACTTGGCAACGAAGGAGAATATTGGCCTCGTGTTGATAGCTTGTGGTTTGAGGGGCTCCAGTTTTACATACAGGGATGCGAGGTGCGGCCGAAAAAACAAGACGATTAGAATTTCGAAACGTAGTTGTTAGAAACTTCCTTGACCCATATTTAAAATGCAGTGACTTGTTTGCAATATGAGTTTGACGTACTTGATGCAAATTGTTTATTATGTTAAGATGTGTGAATTAAATAATTTTTTTGTCAGCATTTATGGATGTATTTTACAACTCGGTAATTAAATATGATTTTAATTCATCAAATGTTTACTCACAGTACCATCAATATTAAATATGTACCTATGCATAATCATCTTTCAAGTGGACATAGATTGTCTGAGGCGCACTGAGACTCCGACGAGTGCGTATTCATGTGGTTAGAATATTGTCGTTGATATACGCTCGTACGAAACAGTCCTTCTTCACGCTCATGAAAGCATTGCATAAAACGGAAATAAAAATATGACACGTATGCCAACCATATGTGTACTTATTTGTACCGGTTCACTGACGACATTGCATACCAATTTTGCACTTGACAGCCAAATAATTTCTAAATATGTTACATATACAATTCACAGACTACATTATACAATATTGGGTCATTATTTACAATGCGGTCAATATTTTGTATGATGGCTTAATTTCAGTGGCAAACATTTATCAGTTTCTGACAAATGTCTCCGGCCGCGTTGATTGAGCACTCTGATATGAATAACAATAATATGAATCAAGCTATGCCAGGTGCAAACTCAAAACATATCAACATGAGCAACACGAGCGACGGTCTGTCCATGAACCGTCGGACTATTGGTCAAAGTTGCAACGAACTTCAGGCAAGTGTTGTTGGGAAATGCAAGTGAATTCATTATGGAAATAGCACAAAAAATTAAATGTCAATGTAAGTGTCGTCCCGTCATATTGTTGGACCTCGTTATCGTATCATACTAAACGTGAACGGACGTATTTTGCACTCTGATAAAATTGTGTTTAAGTTTAATTAGGCAAATAGTTAAGGTTTGATAGTGCATATGTTGTTAAGCAACTGTTTTTGTACAAGTGTACTGATTGTGGTGACTCTATAGTAAAAAATGTAAAAAATAATTAATGCAGAGTACGATGCATCCGTTCGAGGTCTTTCCAAAACCCTTGTAAAACTGTAGCTTGTCGTTGGAAAAAATCGTTTTTTTTTCAAAATAGCGGCTCCAAAAATACATTATTGATATATAAGGATATTCGATAGGGTGTCATGGATTTTTATAATTGCTTTCCCAAGTTGTAAAATTCTTCGTTTTTTGCGCCGGAAGCTAGTATTCCGGTTTCGCAGTGGAAAAAGTTGTAAATCGTGGGCAATTTTCTGTTTGCGTACGTATTTTTGCATATTTTTGTTCAATTTTTTTTTCACAGTCTGTTGAGATAGTTATCTCTGCTTTGCCAGTTGTCTTCGGGATGGGAGGATTCTGTTTCGAAGTCTATCAGTTGACTTTTTAAATCTGAGATTTGGTTCGACCTTCCTATGCTGTACCTGCGCAGGGCTGGAGAGACCGACTGCGATGTATTCTTTTATTTTTCCAGCCCCACTAAGTATATCGAAGATGGGCTTTCTGCTGATGGCATTTCTACAGTTTTTAACGCTCTTTGAAATGACCTTTGAGGTCAAAGTAGCTCTGGAAAGACCTCGAACGGATGCATCGCACTGTGCATTAATTATTTTTTACATTTTTTACTATAGAGTCACCAATATCAGTACACTTGTACAAAAACAGTTGCTTAACAACATATGCAACTATCAAACCTTAACTATTTGTCTAATTAAACTTAAACACAATTTTATCAGAGTGCAAAATACGTCCGTTCACGTTTAGTATTTGTTGTACGACGCATTGCACGATAGATACACGTGTATACAAAATTGCGTCAATTAATGCATCTCAAAATGATCTCAAATTAATTCATCTCATCATATATAAAACCATGACAGACTCCGTATTTAAGAACAATTGACTTATAAAGTCAACTACATCCATCACCATTTGCTATAAGATCCAGGTCACATCATCTTAATTGCATTCGTGATGAAGCACCTAACGCTCTTATTCTTCATAATATTTTTCTCCATCAGGGGAGGTATTTTATAATGCAATTTATCATATTTGATTGACAGATTCATTGTCAATGTAATTTCTACAACATAATTTTTCTTTTAGAAGCGGCAGATTGCGAGAGTGGATGGGTGACCTTCAAGGACGAATTATGTATCAAATCTTTTCCAAACCTACTTTCTTACGAGGAGGCCAAAGCGTTCTGCGTGTCACAAGGCACCGAGATGTCTCCAGCGTCTCTGGTTATGGTGAAGAATGCGGAAATACAAGCTACTTTAACTAACCACACCGATGGAATCTTCGACAACTTGTGGATAGGAGGCTATTATGATCGCGAGGATGAACAGTTTAAATGGGAGGATGGAGAGCCGCTAACGTACACAAACTGGCAGGATGGCTACCCAAGAAACATCAGTGACGAAAATACCTGTATCGAGTTGAGACCACAAGATTCCCAGTCGACCAGCACGTCTGAAGGCAGATGGGCCAATGTTGTATGCCTCAAGCGCAATCTGGTCATATGCCAAAAAACGGTATCCTGGTCATTACAAGATGCTATTGAAGAAATCAAGAAAATGCGGAAGCAGCACAAAGAGGACAATGACATACTGCATGAACGGCTAACAAATGAAAATAAGGAACTGCGTGAGGAGCTTCAGAGCGTTGCGTCAAGCGTGGTTCCTGTTGGATCAATCTACATTGAATATTATAATCAACCCAGTCCTCGTTCACTTTGGCCTAGTTTGACCTGGCAGGACATCAGCAGCACGTACGCCGGTCTTTTCTTTCGGGTATCTGGTGGTGGAGCGGCCTCTTGGGGAACCACTCAAACTGAGTGCGCACCCAGGATAACTGAAAGTCATTTTGGTTGGGGATACAACCGAGCGATTACTGATGATCTAGTACTCCCGGCAAATGGCTGGTCAGAGTATGTCCATTCTGGTTACTACGACGCCAACAGCTACTACCTGTCAGCGGTACAATTCTATACGACAGGATGTGAAGTTCGGCCACGAAACCAGGCGACACGGGTGTGGAAACGAACATCTTAAAATCACCCACCTGAAAACCGAAAGCATTGGCAAAATTCGTAGTTTAAGAAACCGCTATTTAAACAACTAGTTAAAATGTATTCAGAACAAATAACAATAAAAAATAACAATGCAATGTAATGTAGATAAACCATTAGGTATGTAAATGTTATTAAATGTTTTTGGTGGTTATTTTTCTAAATTATGTAATTGAAATTCCTATTTTCTATGAAGTTATTGATAACATATAAAAAGCAGCCGTTTTACATAAAACCTTTTGAAATTTCGAAATTTGGATTTTGCATTTTGTGCTGTCGGAAAAATAAACGTACGTACATATTTATGTCACACATGCAGAGTTATATTGTAAACTTTCATACTCATAACGGCAACTAATGCCATACTATAACCTTTTGTAACTGATACTCACAGTAAGCTTATCGTCACACGAATTTAAATGGCATAATCGTATTCCAAAAATTCGTATTTGTGAGGTATTACATAGTAAATAAAAATTCCCAACCATTGAAAAAAATACTTTTCCATCCAAACCATTACAACCACCTTAACATTCCGCACCCACTAGAAATTGAAATACTATGTCCCTATGAAAATGTAAATAGCTAGCATGTGTAAAGTTTATAATAGCATACGGCTCTAGTTACAGAAACCGAAATTACCATTCATCCTTGTAAATGATAGAAACAAAAATATTTTAAAAAAAATGAAGCATGTAAAATAGTTCATCATTCCAGAACAAATACCTAATGCCCAAAGAAATTTATACCACGCGGGCATCGTAGCCGTCATTTCTTCTAAATATGTACCTTCAAGTAGATGTTAAACGACACAAGCTTGTTATACAACGCCGACAGTATTTTCTATTTTGTCCATTCTATTTGTTCAAAGTTATGTATTTTTAAATCCGTCAGCTTCAAGTCATTGTTACTAGCATTTGTGTTCCTTTGGCTATATGCTACTACTGGAGACAGATAATGGTAGAATGATAAAATACGCATTGTCCTCATTCAAGTGCACACATATCGATGTGATCCCAAATGAATGCAAAATGTCAAGGAAGAAGCTTCCAGAAATAATATTCTTCAGTGATGTCCAATGTCCAGCGTTGACATAATTACAGTGCCATGAGCGCAAATAATGTCGTCTGTGTCTCTGAATAAATACAACTCAATATTCATCACGATAAAGTAGAAAGTAAAAACAAGCACATTGTTGTGTTCAGATATCATTTGATTGGTCTCTGACGCACGTCTCCGGTTGATATGATTGATCACCGTGTGTACCCTAACCCTACCTTTTACTAAAAATAAATTATTGCGTAACATAAATAATCATGGTGAAACCACGGCGGCAACGTATGCGGAAGATTCAAGTGTTATGTCATGGTTACATTATTTGCAGCAGGCACAAACATTTCACAATATTTGAATACTTTGATCTTATGCAACGATCTGTGTCGGTGGGTCATTCGTTTAGTTAGCTTCACGTTCACTTGCCGTTGTTGCACAATAGTAGAGGTATAAAGTACACATATTTTTTACTAAAATTCAAGGTGGCGCAAACGAACAAATGCTCTTCATCAGTGGTGGCCATAATAAGTTTCTGCGTTCGTGGAAACGACTAATGCAACAAATATGTAGGTGATAATACATTTTTAATATTTTGCATATAAATAGTTTACATTTCAAACTTTCCAGATCATTCCATATCCAACTTAACCATTATCAGCTCGTTCCTTTTACGTAACCAAGATGAGGGAAATTTATTCTGTTTTCATCATTTTCTTATTTTTTGCTAGCTCAGGTAATGCTTGCAATTTTCCATTTAAGGCTTACATTACATGGTATCAAGGCATAAATGCATATTTTAAAACATGTTCATATAGGTAGCTATGACCTGATCTCGTAATCATTTATATGGATTGTTACTAATTCACAACACGATGTATTGTAATCTTTGTTTACTTTAGAGGCAGCCGAGTGTGAGCCCGGCTGGGCAAAGTACAAAGACGGCTACTGCATCCAACTATTCAGCAATCTCGTTAGCTACGACGAGGCGAGACAATTCTGCTCTTCTCAAGGAGATGACTTATCCACGGCCTCACTAGTCATGGTTAAGGAAGCGGACATGCAAGAGTTTTTATCAAATTATACCCATGACATTTATGATAATTTGTGGCTAGGCGCCCGATATGACAACGAGACACTGGGTTTCCTTTGGGACGATGGCGAGCCACTACAATACACCAACTGGCAGGATGGATATCCAAGAAACATGACTGACTCTCAAGACAGCTGCATCGAGCTCCGACCTACCAACGCTAAAGATTCTATCATTTCTGATGGAAATTGGGCTAATGTTGTTTGCCAGAAACGAAATTTGGTAATCTGCCAGCGGACTTTGACTTGGACCTTGGTGGATGCAGTGACTCAAATACTCAGGATGCAGCAGCAGCTTGAAGAGGTCGGCTCAAGGGTAGTTCCTGTTGGCTCCACTTATGTCGAGTATTCCAATCAGGCGAGTCCTACAACATTATGGCCGGAGTTCAGTTGGGAAGACGTCACAGATTCATATGCTGGCTTATTCTTTCGTGCTTCTGGAGGTGGATCGGAAAGTATGGGAGCAACTCAAGAAGAGTGTACACCTCTTATTGCCGTAAGGTCTGAACATGATTGGTCATCTAGTGACAGGATATTGAGCACAGATGAGAACAATCATGAAGAAGGAATACGACTACAAGCACAAGAATGCGAAATCAGACCCAGGAACCAGGCCGTAAGAATATGGCGAAGAAATGCTTAGGTTCAGGTAGATACACCTGTACTCCAAGTTAAGTTATTGGAAAAAATATATTTCTGCATTGTTTGCATTTCAAATTAAAATATTATCAAAATTTCCATAATGGTGAACAATGAACATCCATTTATTTTTGTGTACTTTCATCGCATTAAATGACCTCAATAAATACATACACTATTCCATGCTCTTAAACGTTATGGTATTTTTATAATGTGATCATAAAAAAATCATATCATCATTTGTGCTTCAAATCCAATCACAACTCATTTCATTACTCTGGACACATGTCTCCGGTTTCAGGTGATTGATTACGAAGTATACTTGTCAACAAATGTGGACCACGTATGTAGAACACACAGAACAATGTGGCATGTTATCATGAACACATAATAAGAAGTGAACAGAGAAGGACCTCGTTCCTTATATTTATGGTGTGTACATTTTTCTTGACGTCACGGGGATGAAGTGTGATTGTGTACAAAACATAAAGCCTAAATTACTGCCGCAAGTATATCAGTACAAAATCTAGCGTATCATCTAACATCTTTTCTTTTCAGAATATTGGATGCGTTGTCCTGCAGATGCCGATCTTTTTGACCGGAGATCATTATAATGATTTCTTGTGCATATCATAGTTTAAAATATTAATTCATTGAAATTTATTGGCTTGTCTTGTGTGCAGAACTTTATTGAGTATGTAGCCATATACGACATTGTATTCAGACAAATTTTCTCGAGCCCATTCACTATATTCTTACTCATATCGCCTTTTCGTGGGCTTCTCGTAAAATTGTATAACATGCTAAAATTATTGTTACCAATGCACTCAACGAAATTGCAACATAATTATATTATGCATATACCATACCAGGTTCTCTGGAAAAATAATAGTCTGTAAATTGATAATTACTTCATGTTGTTCAAACAAATGGCTTGCAGATACGTGCTGACCTAAATATTATATGGTACGAATAACAAGTGTGTATGCTGCTGACAGTGACATACTATTAGCAACATGAACAGGCTATGCACCTGTTGCGAAGTGGAATGGTTATTACGTAACCTAGACTACTGCGTTCAGGAGAATTACATGTGTATGCATTACGCGTAGGTAATACATTTTCTCAGTCAACGAAAACAATTTGAAGCGGCTCATTAGTTAAAAAACCTGGGGACCATATTAATCAAACAAGGAAGGAAAAGTATCATCATCTGCTATCCCAATTGACAGATAATAGTGTTTAATTCATTTCCTGGAATTCCCATTTTATGGATATTATTATGTAACTCCCATTTAATTTTGTCTAATGACTGACATTGATTGATGGAAATGCTATTATTAACCAAATATCCATAACACTGATTACAAATTGCACCATTGCGACATAGCTTACACGTGATTCCCTATGCCACTTTTTAACCATTCTGAAATTGAAGCAGAAGGAACTATCATCCTTGTAAACTAAAAGAAGACACCAATTTTAGGAACAGGAAACACATGACCAACATTTGGAAGGTGAAACATTGTACTTAAATGATTGCAGCTCCGAAGTAGAATGTACTCATTGCGATGTACGCTGCATTACAAATGTCTCCGTTATTATTTAAGAAGCCGCTTTTTAATTATATTGAAAATATGTTTCCCACTTGATTTGATGCAGCCATTACATTTTCGCCCTACAATTTTGAGTGAAATCATTTTCATGACTTACAATGTACGCTATTACAAATTTTGTTGAATTTTGCTGCTTAATAATTTTATGGAATAAACCATCCAGCACATGACATACTACTTAAATCTATTCAGTGAATATTGTTTAAAAAATATAATTGGTAGGTCACTGATTCATAACTGT
Source organism: Sinella curviseta (assembly GCA_004115045.4). Taxonomy (NCBI): domain Eukaryota; kingdom Metazoa; phylum Arthropoda; class Collembola; order Entomobryomorpha; family Entomobryidae; genus Sinella; species Sinella curviseta. Next base: position 3,087,991 of record CM023201.3, on the reverse strand, counting down.
TCGCAGCCTCTTATTTGGATATCCTCTTATTTATCTACGCCTCACTGGATGCTTGAAAAAGGTATGGCATGGACATAGCTAATATCCACTGGAAAGTGCGTGAATATTTGTCATTATAACTTTTTTAATACATGAATATGCCATACGAAATGGTTACTTTTAGACGGAGGTAGTACTAACAGTTAGGTGAATATTCTTAAAACTATAATTTTACTTGAATCAATCCACTTTGCTGGTTCGTATTTCATATATACATATACGATATGACTAACAAAGCATCCTAATCTTAACTAGCATTCTAGACTAAATCTTAACTAGTCACATTTTATGATCTTTTGCCTACATAGGTAATGAAAAAGGTATAATTTCTTCGGTAGAGGTCAAGTAAGCGATCACTTGACGGAACGGCAACATTCGCAAAGTAAAATAAAATATTTTGTTCATTAAATGTTGCGAAATACATATTTCCTTGCAGTAAGTATTTTACAGGCATTGTGCTTACTGACAAATCAACAATACTACAAATATTAAGTACACGGGAATCGTTTATGTTCTTGTTCCAATACAATTATGTTGGTATTTTGAATAATTATTTGTTAATCTTGAAGCAGTTTGCTTGATCTTGTTTTTCATGGATTTGTTGCACAAGGGCGCTATGTTTAATACAAATATCAAGTGCTATTAGATACAAACATTCAACATTTCGATATATACACAATTCATGTTCCACCATAGCTGTACATACGTAAATGTAGTAGCAAACGTGCTTCCATCAACCTGAGTCACGATGTATTATAATACATCGTGACCTGAGTAAACTAAACTACATACTGTGCATTGAATATACCTTGACAGTGATTATGTTGTGTGCATTAGGGATACAAACTTGTACAAGAGATCAAGGGCGCCTCTACATGCGCAAAACAGATAGCACTACCAAAACACGTCAATATTGAGGGAAATTTATAATACGCTATGCATTGTACAATAACACGCTTTTAATAACATAGGCAGACCGATAGCTACGGAACTATTTTACCATTTTCCCTATAAATAGTTGGCATTTTCGTTTTTTACTTCACACAAATCATTTCAGCCGCAATAACTACCAAAGGTCGTCTCAATTACGTTGTAAAGATGGGAGCTATTTACTACTGCATGTTTGCCATAATCTTGTTCTCCGGTTACTCAGGTAACTACTGATATTTCCCTTTTTCACAGATTATGTAATAAGCCATAAGTATAAGCTTCATGTACTAAAATGCAAAATTATTGCTAAAAGCTTGTGAAAACATAATTACTTACTTGGTTTACTCCAGAGGCCGCCGACTGTGAAGAAGGATGGGTCAAGTACAAAGACGAATCCTGCCTCAAAGTATTCAGCAACCTGGTTACTTACGAAGAGGGGAAGGCCCTTTGCGCTTCCGAAGGAGGTGAATCCTCTAAGGGCTCACTGGTGATGATCAAGGAAGTCGAGTTGCAAGAAATGATCGGAAACTACACGCATGACATCTACGACAACTTGTGGCTGGGTGGACGATACGACAACGACACCAAGGCTTTCATGTGGGATGATGGCGAGCCACTCAAGTACGCAAACTGGCAGGAGGGATATCCACGAAATATCACCGACTCGCAAGAAAGCTGCATCGAGCTGAGACCTGCAAACTCCAAGGACTCCGTGGCGCCAGATGGAAACTGGGCCAACGTTGTATGCCAGAAACGTAATCTGGTTCTTTGTCAGCGAACTTTGGAGTGGACATTGTTAGATGCCGTTAATGCGATCATTAGGATGCGAAAACAACTTGAGGATTGTAAGTGCGGATTGTAAAAGAAAATTGAATTATATTTTTGCAACTTAAGGCATTTACGTTGACAATTTTGCATTAATTAAATCTGCAATAAAGTAAAAAAAATCCATGTAACTCTGAAACTTGTGTCAATTCATTAATAATTCATATTGAGCATCATAATGTCGAGAAGACAAGCATCCTGTAAAAAGTGCAATAACTTTTGCACATGTAAAAGTATGGAGAGATGAACGAGAATTCACAATGACACAGTGTATACTGATCATATTGTGTTCACGCAGCAATTTTGTTTACTCAGTTTGACATGGGTAATATAAAGAGCGAATGTCGATAAGAAAAATGAGCTTGCCGTGATCATGCATTAGTGATAAAAAGAAACTGGTCCACGGGGTCAAATCCTGTCCGCATTTAAACTGCAGTAATGTATTTATTGTTCATCTGCTTCCACTCAACGGGATAGTAACTCACCTAATGCGAATGAGCTTGGTTCATATGCGACATCTCAATATCAGTTTTACAATAATTGTACGTATGGCGATACACAGGAAACGTTCATGCCATGTGTACGAGTCATGAACATGAAACAAGGCAAGAAATTGTCGCCAATAGTAAAATGTAGGGCAAATCAAAATGTGTTAAACTAAGTAAGAAGGCAGTAATCATTCAACATGGACCCAGACGTCTGACATGTCTCCGGCCGACTTGATTGATCGCAGTCACAAAGAGCATACAATCGCATCGTATTATTTGTTAAAAAACAACCGGGTGAAAGCTACCAACATTATTATTGAGTGATGTTTATTTGATTTTGTAATAAGCAGTTAATCAATATAATAATACGGGTATACAGGACAGTTGAATTGTCTGAACATGCACTTGATATTCACCGTTCATCAATGCCGGTTACATAACAATTTAATAAATACCCTTGAACTTTAACTACTGCTAGCCAACACACGGCCGATACTAATTAGTTCGAATTACGAGGTATGTTCATTAATTATTTGGCCGACTTTGGTGCGCCATATTTCTGCCGCATATTACCGGAAAGCAGTGTCTGGCATATCCAAAGATAGAGAATTTAATTCTCTAACGACAGGTTATTGACTTGTGTTCCAAGGCACTGATCTATGCGTTGTCCGACAAAATATATAAGGGGCCAAAAATTTGACAAGTTGAAAACCGTGCTTTTCATGTGAGCCATCACAGGACTTATGGCTATCTTACAAGTCGGATTTACGGTGACATATGATATTTCTTGTACCTGGGGATTACACATACATTTACCAATATGAGGCAGTTACCACAAATTGAGGTCTAAATAGTTAACGCTTCTGAGAAGTCATACACTAAATTCTACATGCAATTAAATGCACCAAAAATATTAAGATGCTAATTCTTAGAATAGGATCGCGGTGTTACTTACTAAGTCGTTGTGGAGTGTTTCTCTATCGACAGGAACCACGCATGGTGAAACATCCATTTCTCTTATTATTAAATGTATGTGAGAAAAAGAGGTCAATAATTTCAACTATCATGTATTTGTAGTTGAGACAGATAATATATTTCACGTTTACCGTGTGGCCAGAGACAATATAAGGGAATTTCAACTTATGTGACTCCACCACTTAGTTTACTACATTATCAGGACAATGTGTGGTGGATATTGTCCCCAAAACAAACATTGCCTTCACTCCCAGGGCGACATAGTTAGGCCAATCAAGTGAAAAAAACGCAATTTCGGCAAAATCGACACTCTTGACTGTCTCTGTAATTGGCATATGACTATATACTAAAATCCATATTCATCTTATGGAAGACATGATTGGCTTTCGGTTGATGTGCCGATCTCTTGAATCCATCAATTTAATGCAAAGATATGGCGGATCAAAGTCGGCCAACAACCTAATGAACAGCCTTCGTATACGAATTGTATCATGATTTATGATTGCATGCACTTGCACGTGTCCATTTAATAACAATGCACTTCAACATCTAATTAAATATATGTAACTGCCAGTCGAAATATATTGATTTCTACGCCTTTGGACAAAGTGTGTGCTGTATGTACATAGTCCAAGGTTATTACACGAATATATAATGATATTTCAACACAACGATACAGTATCACCCGTGATCACATCTTAAATAACATAAAGTTCACAAGGAAGTCCTTTTTGCTCGTCAGTACTAAAAATAATGGCAAATGCTGCTTTAGGTAAAAAGCGTTATGAACCCTTACCACTGAGTTCCAAAAACCGCATTCATTGTCTGTAACCGTGATTTTAATGCTCATGTCTCTCCTGGCTAGGTAGGCTTGATTTGAGAACTGGACCCCGATACAAAGAAATGCAAATTTTGTTTAAAAAATATTCAAGCGTTCATTGCTCATTATGTTTCCATTTCTCAGCATGCACTTCTGTAGCTATAAAAATTGGCAATCAGTCATATTTCTTATTGTAGGGTGAACATAAGCGAGTCCTCGCTTCGCTTCACGTGCATTGTGGGACGTACCCTTGAACATTGGTCATACCAGTCAAAGTCAAAATCCATTTTGGCCGCACAGTGCAAGCGCCATCCTTGTAAGCTAAAAACCTTGTAGAAAAATACTCATGACGGGTAGCTATCAATGTGTTAAATTTAATTATAATATTTTATCTTACAAGACTCACGACACAGTCAGTTGTCAATTACTTCACATGTATTAGTATAAATAGCGAAAGCATCGTGCGATGTGGATCACAAGCATGTAAGCAAGTGAGTCTCTACAATAACATAATAACATCTTGATCAAGTACATCAACAGAAAAGATGCTGTCCGGCCATACTTTGGCTTTGGTGATTCTAGTTTTCTCTGGAACGATAGGTATACCTGCCAATCCGTTAAAATATAACCTTTCAATGTTCCGAAATCCACCTACTTTATTTACTTTTATAAACATCAATATTAACTTGTCAATATTTTTAGAAGCAACAGAGTGTGAAAATGGCTGGGCAGCCTACAAGGACGAGTGGTGTATCAAATCATTTCCGGACCTGCTAAGCTATGAGGAGGGGAAACAGTTCTGCGCCTCTCTTGGCGATGCGGCATCCAAGTCCACCCTTGTAACGGTTAAAGAACCTGCCATGCAGGACCTGTTGGCTGATATTACGCATGACCTCTACGACAACGTGTGGCTGGGCAGCAGGTTTGATACGGAAACTGAACAGTTTAAATGGGAAGATGGTGAGCCGCTAACGTACACAAATTGGCAAGATGGCTACCCCAAAAAACATTACCGATGACGACGTTTGTATCGAGTTGAGCCCCACAAATGCTAAGCTATCCACCAACGCTGCAGGCAAATGGGCTCATGTCAACTGTCCAAAGCGAAATCTGGTAATGTGCCAACGAGCCCCGTCATGGACGCTCCAAGACGCAGTTAGTGAGATTATAACTCTACGCAAACAACTTCAAGACGAAATTGAGTATTCTGCCAACGAGCGAGATCAATTAAGCGATCGACTGGAGTCAACAGGTAATGAACTACAAGCAATGAAAGATGACCTTCAAGCATCCCGCCAAGAACTTCAGTCCGTTTCCGCAAAAGTTGTTCCGGTCGGGTCAATATACGTACAGTACTACAACCAGCCGAGTCCAGCTACCCTTTGGCCAAGTCTGACGTGGCAGGACATATCTAGTACATACGCAGGTCAGTTCTTTCGCGCATATGGTGGCGGGTCTGCCAGCTGGGGCGAAGTTCAGGCCGGATGTGCCCCGCGCATCAGTCAGGTTGCTTACTGGTACGGTTATGTCGATGAGTATCCCCACATGATAGAGCTTCCAATATCTGGCACGTCTCCTGAACTGCGCGTAGGATATCATAGCAACTCCGACGCAGTCAAGGAGCGGTTAACATTTTATACGTCAAATTGTGAAGTTCGTCCTAAAAACCAAGCAATCATAATTTGGAAACGTACTCGCTAAATAAACCTTAAACCCATGCATCACGGTACCAATTTGTTTAAAATTATAAGTAGATAAATCAAAATTTGTAATTATGAAGAATATTCGATGTAGTAGCCAAAATGCAAAAAAAAATATCACATTAAGAAATTACTATGGGTGAAATAGTCATGTTAATAAGGCTGTTGAAACATTTCCCAAGTAGAGTAAATTAATAGAAATAAAGCGACGTGAATACTTACCGGCTTCCTATATTTTACTTTCTTTTGTTATTCTCAGCCGACAGCTGGGCCATGTAAGCAGAAATAAATCATAGTTTATTCGAAACAAATGATTAACTCATATTGCTCTTCTCACAGACGAATTAATTTTGCACTGGGATTATTACAGAATATCCATAAAATCGCTAGTGGATAAAGTAAAATAATGTACAATAAAATACAAAAATTAATTCATTTATAATTATTACCGTCATATTTTTAAAATGTTTAACGACGACCCCGACTGTACTACGTAAAGGATCATCAGCTAACTGTGACATCGCAGTTTTAGGCACAACTTGCATCATACTGTTACAAATAGTACCTGTCTACCTTAATGGCCTATTGTGATTCGGGTGATGTTCACAAGTGACGACTAAGCAAGTAGAAACATGCCAGGGATGATAGGGAACTACACGCATTACGTAAAATACAATTAGTGGCTAAGGTGATGATACGACAACGACACAACGCTGTCATCTGGGATGATGGCGAGCCATTCAAGTATATATACTGGCAGGAGGGACATCCACGAAATATCACCGATTCTCAAGAAAGCAACACCGAGCTGAGGGCTTAAACTATAAAGACTCCGTGGCGTCGGATGGGAAGTGGTATGCCAGAAACGCAATCTGATTTTTTTATCAGAGAACTTTGGAATGGATGTTGATAGATTCAGTTAATGAAATCATTAGGATGCCGAAGCAACTTGAGGATTGCAAGTGCGGATTGTAAAAGAAAAGTGAATTGTATATTTTGAAACTTGAGTAATTTTTATTTGTAATTGGCATTAACCAAAATCCGTAATAAAGTTACCATTTTCTTCCATTTAATATTGGAGCCACCGATACATCTTCATTCATTTATATTGAGCATGATAATATTGAGAATACACTTACGTGTGTTGAACATACTTGAAAATCTGAGCATGAACAAATGTATATGTATGTATAATGTGACGAGGAACCGATTGTGAGTAACCAGAAAATACGTAGTGCAAATGCACCCAGGCGTCTGAAATGTCTCCGGTCGACCTGATTGATAGCAATCCAACTCGCAATTCAGGCTTGTGGTGCTAATAAGCTCTGCATTCAATTCCCAAAAATGGGACAGATAAGAGTCTGTGAGATCATTCCAATTACAAGCCCACGTTATAATAAGGAGGCTATTGACATTGCTCTTCCCAGGGAAATAATAACCGCTTGCATGCTAATGTTAAGGACAAAGCCATGAAACCAATGCCAGTTATACTACGGTAAGTACGAAAGTAAGTACGAAAAATACACGAAGAAAATAATAAATATAAACACACGATGCACAAAGCATATTGCTCATTAAAATTATCATCGTCGTCGTCTAACGCGTTCACATTTTTGAATGACATTTTTCAAATTCTATCAAATTTCTTTAAACAGATTTCCATTTCAACCACAATAAAACTTGTTCATAGAAATAAAGGGTGTGATGAAAATATTACTGAATACAATCTACATACATTGTCATGAGAAAAGTAAAATGCCGTATATAAAAATGGCATAGTTTTTATTTAAATTTATGTTTAATTTCATGTTTTTAGAATGGCATTGACGTATTGTCGTAAAACATTTAGGATTTACAGGATTAACGTAAGCTGAAAGTTTTTGATGGCAAAAATTGAAAATCCATTTTAAGGAAGTATATTTCTAAAAATTGCATGTTCGTCCTTTTTCCAAAACTTAACCCGTTTTTAGATTTTTGGTGGCGGAATTTTCAATTTTTGCCATCTAAAACAGGCGGCTTTATTGACCAAATTATAGAGCCGCTAAGATTACATGCTTAAAATGTTAACTACAGCAAAGTTCAATCTATTTTTCCTCTAATGGCCATTAGCATGTTACATCATGAATTTGAAATATTGTATTATAATCATCGACTAATTAAAAGGACAATCAGGAGACAGTAGGCAAAGATAAACTACTTATTACATATTTGTGTATTTTCTTACAAATTAAAACTACCATAGTGACTAAATTGGGAGCATTTAAAATTGCTGAAATTGTATTTAAAATCGATTACAGGTCACAAAAATCTAAATTCAGAATTCTCGAAAAATTTGGAATGTAGTTGGGCTGGCGTGACCTTTCCACGTTTTAAAGCTGCCTGAATAATGTGGATGTCGCCCTGTAAATAGGAAATAACATATGCTACTTTATAATTTTTCGTACGTAATTTGAACAATACTTTTTAAATAAAATTAATTTTTATGTACCACTTTACGTCATCGGCATTTGTAAATCCTTAAGTTCATTATCACCCCCATTTGTCGAAGGGTAGTAACACATGGCCTTCCCGTCATGCAGTGCAGTGATGTCAAGGGCTGTGAACGAGAATTATTAAGATAAAAAAATATTAAATAAATAAATGTAAATTAAAATTAACATAGTTAAGAATTGCTATTTAAAAGTCAGTTTTATAATATATAAAGCGGTGGATATCATAACCAGCGGCTCGAAAATTTTCACTGTGATGTTTACATAATCTGTATGGTTGTGTAGGTTATTTACCCTTCATTTTTCAGTAACAAGCTTCAAGAGAAACGAACTTTGAAATTGCTTACATTTTAAAAACTAAATTCATGTAGTAATTACTAGTTCACGTTGCGCGTATCACCACCGTATTGCAGACGACGTGGCGCCTTATTATGAATTTACTGGCTTTCCCAAAGTCAAATCCAAAAGCACAAAATCCTGAGCACTGAAAAATATCAATTATCAACATGACATACAATTTTTATTAACTGATAGGATTAATAATTATTGAGCATAATAATTGTTCCATATTACCCATGGACCACATAAACTTCCAAAATGCACTGCATGGCAGGGGATTTCCATATCGGCAGCATCCGAAGTGGTAAGGAATTCATATATCCACGGAATTTCCGTTTTCTCCTTAAATCAAAAGTTATTTTTAAAAACAATTCCAACAAAATACTTACATTTTTCTGTAGACAACTTACCTGATGAAGATAGAAGTATCGACAGGAATATATTGCCGGTCATGACATTTGGAGGCCATTCAACTTCACGCTCAGCCTTCCGTCTCTCAAACAAATTTATTTCTTGAACATCCATTGCGACAGTGCATGTCCAATAAGCAACACCATTTCAGTCCAGCTCAAATACCGTCATGCGAAACTGGAAACAACAAAAACTAAAATTTTAATTGGTTTTCGTTAATTAACTCTTTAAAATGAGCATGGATCCTCTCGTTCCTGTACTCAAGATATTGCTGTGTATTATGTTCTCATATGTTTGTTGCAGTGCTGATGAAAATGTGTCATGCGGCTAAAGTTCTCGGAAATGTTACAAAAACAAACAAAAGTTGGTACATGAATAATATGTATCATTACATCATTTATTTTTGTCACCCCAAAATCAGATTGAATATCATATTTAAATTAAATTAACAGCTTCATTATACATAATGTTAATACGGGAGGAAAATTATAATCGAATATTTTAGCGCCGTTTAATCCAAAACTAAACATCCAATGAATATACATATATAATGCGCAGGTGTACTTGACCTTAAACATTTACAAATTTTTCACCCATGGCCAGATTAATTGATGGAGAGAAGATATGTCCCTTGCTTTCCAGGTTTTCGGCAATGGCGGCATCCACACTCGAAAATCCCATTTCGTTCCCTGTAATTACAAATAATATGTCAAACTAGTGCACATTTGTTCATGGAATATGCATTAAGTATAAATAATTTAATCCTTACCACAAACTGCATGATTATCGCCACAGTTAGTAGTCGCAATCAACAACTCCGGGCTGGTTTGCTTCAGCGCATCATGCTGACTACATACAACCTCAACGCCATACTTTTCTTTAATGGCCAAAATCCTGTTCTCACTCTCCGCATCCGACCTGAGTTCATAGAAGGGCAGCTCCACAACCTTGATGACATCTTGACCTTCCGCCTTGTCAAATAGCTCCTCAAGTCCCTCCAGAACCGCACCCAGGATACGTCCATCCAACTCATCCGCAAAATCCCCCGCAAAGAAGCCAGTACCATATTTAAGAAATTTAAAAACTACCTTGTCCTCAGGATGGTGACTAGTCACCATGTCAATAATTCCCAGACCGGCTAGGACGACGTCCTTCCTGACAAACGCGGCGTACGCCTTTGTATCCAGGTAGCACGACTTTCTCCCGGCCCGCCTCGAAAATCCTCTGTGGAGTACGTACCTCTTTCTCATTTCCGCCTGCTCCTCGCCACCTTCCGTCACATTATTCTCCATGACAGCGGATACCTCGTGGAAAGGCCGCTTCTTTTCCCCGACAACGTTTTCAAAGATGAGGTCATCCAAGGGGCTGCGGTAAATATCCTGTTTTTGGACCAGTACCAGCCGTCCGGTGTTGTATGGTTCCTGGAACTGGAGCGCGGCGAGGTCGACGACGTAAACTCGTTTCTTCTCCTGCTTCTCCCGACGACATCGGTAGCCGCCACAGCTTTCGCTTTCGTCCACGCCAACAATGACGCATTGCCGGACAAGATCCCGAAGTGCGTAAATTATTAGCGGGTCGTCTATTCCGGGATACAGGCTGCTGTTGACAACGCCACTGGTGTTATGCGGCTCATTACGGGCTGCCTGCTGAAGTCTCCGTAAACTGTGGTCGTTGAAATTTTCGGTGATTGTGAAACTTTCGGCAGGACAGACCGGCTTGTCGGACCCTGGATTCCATTTCTCATTGACGAGGTCAAAGACGGTGCCCTTGAGACGACTACCCAGTATGTCGAGCCCTTGCTTGGCCCACTCGGGGGCAAATATGGTGACCTTGTTGGAAGTGTACTTTTCTCTCAACTTGAGAGACTGGTCAAATCTGAGGTATACTTGGCAATGCATTTTGGTCTTGCTAACTGTACTGGCGGTCTTTGATCCTAATAGTAAAGGGAAGCAAGCTAGCAACAGCCACTTTGGCTTGTGAAGGGAATGGAATGTGGTAAGTTTGAACATGAGACCCAGTGTGTTGTAACAGATCATATACAATGTCCAGAGTTCCTGCCAACATGAATTTGTACTGATATATTTTTCCACAGAATGGTTTGCATTAGCGTGACGTCAATGCAGCAAGATATGCTAATCTCACTTGTCAAGTTTTTACTTCACATCCTTTCCATTTCTGTTATCTTGAGCACTAAAGTTGTGTTTGACTAACCGTGTGTAACCATGGGACTCATTCTACTTCATTACCTGGAAATGGGGCTCAGTTGAATTGATGCTGCACATCATCACGTTCTCATTGGATATTCTCAATGTCAAGTACGTGCATACATTCATATCTAGCAAGCTTATGAGCATTCGAAACATCAATCCTTTTACGTCGGCGTAATGCATATACCGTTATATGAGTTATAAACAATAATTATAAATGCGATACACAATGCATGTAATGTTCATCATAACATGTTTACCGAAAAATGGAATGCCTCGTTTTCGTACTAACGCCCTTCATATGTATCTATGCTCATAACATGCTATCATTTTAATCTTGATTTAATATCTTGCCGGAATATAGTAAAATGGTCCTTTTGCGACATTATTTTGAGTCATCTCGGGTCTCAGCACCGTACCCAATGTCCAATATAACATATTATTTTCTTGTTTTGAATATGAATGCATAGGTATACAATTTCAGGTCAATACATGTTACATGACGAATGAGACTTAAATGAGATTTTCAAAAGCGATAAATGTTGGCGTTTAAAATGAAAGATATGTCAAGTATGGTGATGTAGAGATGCGGAAATGAAATGTTTGGATAGCTACAGGCGTTTTATTTTCAAAAACGAGACATGACTAATGTAGTTGCAAGTTGAAATTACAACGCAATGAGGATACAACATTGTGCTCTAAATGTTAAATACAGTTTTTACCGTGCACTCAACAACGCGGTACTCCTGTCCTTGTGTGCCCCGTGCCCTATAAATCCTGGTGACTGTGTAGGAGTGGGTAGGGGCGAATAGGTACTCGTCTTCCGCATACTCGGAGTGATTGTTCAGCCCAATGCAGTGCAAAGTTGTAACGGTCGGTATGATGACAAAGATTGTTGGATCGGCCCCATCAGCAAAATCCTCAGCAACTGTAAGGTCACCTGTAGTCGAGACTATGCTCGGAAACGCAAATGTTTGTCCCGCCCTTAGATTCCCGATCCCACCTTTCATGCCCCTGTAAAGTCGTGGTGGAAAGTTGCGCGGCGAGCCAAAAAAGTAAGTGGTCCCGCACCACAAATGCGTCATGAAAATCCCATATTTGTAGCTCTGCTGTTTTCGGGTCAAGTAAAGTCTTGTCTGTTTATTGAAGTCTTTGTAGAGCGCACTCTCGACCGTGTACGTTGCCAGCGCAATATGAATGTCTTCAATATCCTTTGCCTTAAAGCCCATGGCAGCTTGATCCTGCTTGACGCTGTATATTTGGGACCGGTTTCGGGAAAAAATGGCCCTTCCTCTTTGCAGCGCAGGATCATTCCCTATTTCCGCAGTGAGCTGGCCGTCCATTTGGTAGCATCGTTTGATTATGCTGCCCATGTCTCTGACGACGTCCTCAACCCTGGCAACAATTAGCTCGGATGAGTCGGATACATATCTATCAACTCGTTGCTGTTTGGTTCTTCTAGCCATTGTTTTAGGGAGACAACAATAGCATAAAGGGGAAAAAGACTAGCGTAAGCGTATCGGAGGTACTACTAATTAAGGCGATATGACTAGTACGACGTTATACCTGGCAATCCAACTGGAGCCTACGATGAATGTAGAGTTTATTCAATATTTATACTGCCGAAATTTTTTAATAGTTATCTGGCCTTACTTTTTATGAACGTACCATAATATTTCGATCCGCTGGACCAACGTGAATATTCATATTTCCTTATCCATGTAATGATTGGTGATTTCCATATAACATTATGGAATGCACAATTACATTTACAGCGTATTTTATCATATTCAAGTATATTACTTTATTTGAGGCTATATATTTTAGATATTTTTTATTATAGCATTGACAAATTTACAAATCTACAAACATGATCGCATTGTATATAACAAACATATCAAACCGATAGACAAATCATAAACAGTATCCTCTTCATTACCTGGATATTACTAACATTATTCAACATTGGTAGGATGTCACACGCAATACTGGATGGAATCTGGAAAGGGTAAAAAATAAAACATAGGTATGTTGGCGAGTAATTTCAAATGAAGTGTTTTGTTTAAAACAATGCACATGGATTAGGGATTTTGAGCTCTCATTTTGTATATCATTTATTCCTAGAAGCAATGGGATGAGTGACATATCTCAAAACCTCGTACGTCAAGATTACTTTTGTTTATAACTACGAACATTATGGTTTTACGTAGAAAACATCCTGGACAAGGTCTTACACATATTTCCGTTAATGTAGCAAGTCGGATGAGGCAAGGAAAATATAATAAATAAATTGTCACGGGTTGCTACATTCATTGTACATTGTCGCCTTGCATTATTGCAAATATTTGATGGCTATGTAGGCATGTGTTTACTTCCTCTACGTAAGTTGTTAGAAATATAATGCTCCACAGTTGTTGGATGTATTTATTGATAAGCAGCAAATATTTAGGTAGAGAGAAAGTCAGATATTTGTCATTAAGTGGGCGAAATTTGCATCAAGAAGTGTAATAATTTAGCAGACAAAAGTCATCCAGGGGACATGTCCAGGAGACGTATTTTTTACCACCTTAGTTGTAATTGATATCGTTTAAATTTGGCTAAATAAGCAATACATCCTCAAATGTAAAATTTCTTGAGCTCCACATTGAAGCTGAGCAGGGTCCATGGGAAAGCAGTCCATGATAATAAAAAAAAACTTTACCGATGCTGTGAAACCGGCGCACCTGAGCGTACTACTGAATTTGATGTGGATGACATCATCCGGTCATGAGCTTAAAACGTATGTAATAGTCCGATAAAATTGATGGATGACTGGGAATTGAAGTACTGAGTTCTGAAAGCGTCATTTTAGTAAATAAGGTTTACCGGCCGGATGTTGACTTGAGATAAATGTGTCCTCGTGCACTACATCAGCTTAAATGTTTCGTTTCACATAAATGTGTGCACATCCAATATTGCGCAAGTCGACGAAAACAACTTGGAGTGGACTCGTGGCATTTCAAAAAAATGCTGACGGAATACTTACTGAATATAGCCCTTGTATCCATTCCATAGTTTATTTAAGCTTAAAAGAGTTGTTGTCGCTGCTCGCGTGTAAACATGGGATTATACGACTACCATTGTTTTGTCAACCAAGTCACACATATTTCTCGTTGCTGAGTTGGGATATAACGCAATGATGGGAGATAAATAAAAAACCAGAGCTGAAAAGAGGAAAAATAAATAAAATGTGAAAACATGGATTTACCCAGTCATCACTCAAAAATAATTTTGACGCATGTCTCCGGTGGACTTGATTGATCATTTACCAACGTGTCAACAAGTCCAGCTTTGGTCCATTTGGTCATGCTATCGTTTCCCAGAAAATCGAACCATTGCAATTATATGCTTTCCAAGGTGAAATGCAGGTCAAAAACGTTGATGAACGTACTGGTTTGTGAGCATCATATACTGTGAATACAAGTAGCATTTCCTTTCATTATGGAGCTGTGTAATGAGAACCAAAATTATGAATGCAGAGATTTTCCTTTCCCTGCAGCAATTTCATAATTAACTAACTCTTATTAATTGTTCCCTCAGGTAAAATACTACACAGATTACAGTCAAACTTGGAAAGGAAAATCAGAGCATGGATATATATAAATAGATTTCTGGGAAGAGTCACGTTCATCAACGTTACGGAATTTAAGCTCACCTTCAACTTCAAATTGCATCTCCCCATACCCTGGAATAATTAATTCCTTGGTCGTAACATAGCCCGGCTTAATTGGAGTAGATAATTAATCAAATAATTGAAATCACTTATAAACTATTGACTTGTTTTTGAATAGCATCGCCTTCCCTACCTATCCAATCCGCAATGAACTGTTATAATGTTACCAATAATAATAATGATAATTAGAAGAAATGATTCTAAATTGATATTGTCTGGAAATAATGTAGTGGTCCAACGTATGCATAAAATCATTGGAATTGTAACATTCATTTGAATTTATAAAATCTTAATTATAAAAAAATCGAATTTTATATATAAAAACTTCACGAAATTCGTGTGACAATGACAACCAATCTCCCCATTTAATCAATTTGGTAAATGTTTACTCCCTCCCACTCCAAACACTAAACTATCTAATTTATCACTTGTAATATATTTAAAATATTTTTCCAGCTTTAATAATATTTCGATAGAACACTGGGCATGCAGAAAATCACGTAGGTGTCATGGTTATATAACAATGAAGGGCAATGTTATACAGTGTGACGGAAAATACAAAAGGAAACGAATAAACTACAATTAAGAGCTTTACATAATTTTATCCATCGGTCATACGGTATCATGTTGTGATCAGCTCCTACATATTCATTAAATATCTTAGTCGTTACCAAAACTATTAAATTTAAACTATATTTTAAATGAGTATCGTTGCAGTAAAATTTGCAGGAGATCCCACCATAGTCCGCAGGTACAAGCGTCGGCAGCGACCTTTGCACATTATGAAACTGTCGCAATAATATAACCGGCACTGTACATAAACAAAAAATAAATTAGAAATTATATTACAATGTTATTACGGTTATATGATTAACTAATCACAAATATTATTTTATGCATTTTGCTATATGACCTGATCATGATTGAAATGCGTGAGATCCATTCAAGTTCAAAAAGTTGCATTTGTCTAAATGAAAAAAAATACAAACTGCGAATTCAGTTTTTTGTTCAGCATGACATGACCAATCTTAATAAATCAATAATAACTAATTAATTGTGCGAATTATTTAAATACGCATTCAATTAGCCGGTGCCACACCAACGTTCCGTCCCAAAACTTTCACATCCTGGCATATGTCACTTATAGCAAAAGTTTACTAAAGATGCACCCGACATTTCTATTATTTTTGTTCGATCTACTGCTCTAGTGTAATAAGTATAATGTGTAATGTATAATTAATTGCTGAAAATTTTAAATATCAATTATACAATTTGCTGCATCTTACTTTGAAACGCCATTGACAATAATTGTGCATAACTCAACCAATATCTTAGTAATTTCAAAACTGACTTTCATACATCTAAGCCCGCGGCGACAAAACTGTAATCGTATTTTGATTTTCGACTCCAAGCAATGACTGTGTACGGAATTTGCTTGCTGCATGCAAAGTAATGCCACACATCAAATGGTATTCAGTTTATGGTATCTAAATTGTTAGAAAATATAATTAGGGAATATAAACATAGGTAATACTAGTAAGTAAATAACATAGCATTCGATATAATTACAAAATTAAAAAGACATTAAGTACGTGTATGTGTATCCAGTTAAGTTACATTTGTATCATCGTGTAATGCGATCATGTTGCTCATCAGCATACCAATTAAAAAATATATAAATTATTATTTTGAAGTTTAGAATTTAAATGACATTTTACGCTTAGCCATTATATCTAGTAAGCTTTAAAACACAAATACTTAAACATTGAATGTGCAAGCGGAAAATCACTAGGTAAATAGGTTTGGAAATAGTAAATTGATGGAATGTGAAACCCAATATTTTAACTGAATACTTTCATATCTTAAACACTGAAAACTCACACTCTAAAAATAATTACTTTCATTTCTAATACTGAATTAATTAATATTCTGACAAAACTTTATCAATAATTTTCACTATTTTTAAGAGCGTTCACATCCACCGACCTTCAGCAGAGAATCCGAGACGAGAGGCTGTCAACCTGAAACAGAATATTTGCTAAAGTAAGTAATTTGCGTCACCATTTATTGTTCCAAATCAATATACCACAGACCGATAGCGTTCAGTGGAAATATCAATTATTGTTTACAATTTAATGTCGATGATATCAAGTCACCATGTAACCATTACGTTCATCCGCACGATGTCGGAGGCACCCACCTCACCTACCCTAAGGCAGCATTGGATTCAAAGAAACCTGATGATATCCTATACGTAACAAAATGTGCAATTAAATACTCATGATAGCAATGCAGGCAGGCCGACAGGCAGGTGGTGCAAAATTCGTATTTATAAATGAATATTACTTGCTTTACCGCAAAACATTTTTTTTTGGCAATTCTCTTCATACGTTTCCTTCCTTCACACAGATCGACATTTGGAACGGGTTTTTTGAACCACATGAATTCACATTGTGTCTCAATGCGCCCACGCTTTTCATTAGAGTTCCAGTGGCTTCATGGAACACTGCAAACAATACATTATAATTATTAAATGATTACTTGCTAAAATATGATAATACGATTTTGCTTCGTGAACACAAACACTACGTGTCCATATGTTGAGGTGTGGTCAGAAAGAGTACACGCTACTTTTTGAGTAGAAACGGTTAACTATAATTGTAGACAACTAAATTTTTAAAAAAAAATGTGCTCTCTCGTTCGTATGTTCTCATTGCTACTGCAAATTACCTCCGTTTCTTCTTATCATAATGCTTCATTTTCTATGGACAGAATACCGTATTCACATAAAACTCTGATAAATACTTTTAGTATAATCTCATGAGCGAGAGTTGTTTGATTGCGGGTATAGGATTTATACGTGGCTATTACGATGAATATGTACGTGCTGACAAGTAAAGTATTGGTGCAGTGTCTCCGTATTTAAGCGAAAGACTTCCCATTTTGTTGAAAAGTTTTCTCATGCCTACCTAAAGTATTATTATTTTTCTCCTGAAGAACGGAATCCAATATCCTCAATTACACGCTTAATATAAAAAATGAAATTTTGTAATACAGTAATTGTAAATAGTCGGATGATATTTAGTTGCATGCAATGTTGGTGACCAATAGTGAGGACAAGGTTTTTCCAGAATGACTAATTCTTACAAAAGGCATGAATGCCAATTAACTTGCCGAATTCATGTCGTTGCGTTGTTTTACTGCGTGCATCATCACACCGCGTATATTTCATTGTGGTATTTGAGATGTTATGAAGTACACCAAACCAGTTTATTTTATACATCCTCATCAGGCACTGCTCCAATATCTCACGCAAAAATTGCGACACTGCTCCATAACTTTACTTGTTACTGCTTTGATCCCACAATGCATAATCATCAGTATAGATAAAAGCGCAGATAAAGATTGGGAGGTGTGAAATGTATCATTTGTACATACATAGGTCAACTAACGTATTAATATGATACTGCTCCCTCGCATTGCCCACCGTTTATATGATATTATAGTGATTTATCGATGGACGCCTTTCGTGGAAAACCGAAACCGCTTTCGTTTCATCGCACTCCTTAGGACTTACGACGTAAGCGTATATAAATTTATAAGAATGCATTGCCGGCTCCATAAAGCGGAATAAGAGCATCAGACTGAGTCATAAATACAGATAAGCATTCAGACTGGATGAAGTTTATTCTTGCTAAAACAATATGACAGTATATTGGTAAAACTTTACGGAAATCTTGTCCAAGTTGTAGGTGACGCATCGGTGACGGTACTTAATCAATAAAATTAATTATGTTGTATTCCTAACAATAACTGTGAAATATGCATGCTGCCTGTTTGCTTTAACCTACTTGAAATGGTAATGTCATAATAACGGAAATAATGTATGAGTGTAAAACTGAAGAAGTATGACTCTGAAATATAAAATTAGTTTATATTTCTTACTAAATTAATCCGCAGCATTTTAACAGGTCATAATGTGTGCATATGCGCTCATCACTGGTATATTCTCTTTAAAGTGGATTAAGTAGGACGGAACTGATAAACGACTACTAATAATCCCAATGTCAACAGCAAGGTGACATGCCGTTGTGGAACCGGTGCACTCTATTGCCTTTGATAAATGTTCTAAAAGTCAGTAACTGAATCCGCGACCCAGATATTTACAGAGGGATTAGATTAATATACATAAAAATGTAATAATGAATTAGTTTATTACTAGTTGCTTATTACGGCGTTGGGCATATATGAATTATGGTCTTTTAGTGACCATATGCATCAGCTTTATGATAATGGCTGATATTGGTAATGTCACAGGGTTGTAAATGACAAAATATTTCGTAGCTTTATTACCGGTAATCTTTGCGGGCAGTTATGTAATCCACTTAATATTTAATAACCGGTTTGGACAACAAATATTCTTCGAATCGTTAAAAAATGCAATGCTAAAATCAAATCCTGCTTATAAAAATTACGCCGATTATATCATAACAAGTGCAATTCAAAACAGAAAAAACATGTTACATAACTTTTGCATTTACATTTTTCGAAGAAGAAGGTTTATCTCAATTGTATTTTTATATTGCACCGCAAAACTCAATGTTCCATTTTTTATAATTCGGCGCGTGCCATTTTTATAGATTCATTTGGGCTAGACTATGATTGTCACACAAAGTTTAGTATAAAAGCCAGTGAGAAAATGTTCACCTCCATCAGTCGACCTTTTCCAATTTGGATCGGAACATCTCCACAACTCCGGAATCATGAAGTCTTTCCTGGTTTTATTCAGCATCATTCTGTCCGCTGCAGTTACAGGTACTTAATTTTAATTATCATATTTATATATATTCTAATTTACGTTCTTATGATAAATATATGTTTTCTCTAGGCGCCGCAGAATGCGAAAATGGTTGGGTCCGGTACAATGACGAGCTTTGTATCAAAGTATTCACCACCTTCCTAACTTATTCCCAAGCAAAAGGGTTTTGTTGGTCGCAAGGCAGCGATGAGTCCCCAGCTTCCGTCGTGATGGTAAAATCGGCGGACATGCAAACAGTTCTTGAAAACTACACCCATGGCATTTCCGATAACATTTGGCTCGGAGGCCAGTATGATCGCGAGACGGCTCAGTTTACCTGGGACGATGGGACACCAGTTGCCTACGCCAACTGGCAAGATGGTCATCCCCAAACTGCTGCTCCTAATCAAGACACCTGCATCGAGTTGACATCATTGGACAGATGGGTAGATGTACAATGTCTTAAGCGCAATCTCGTGGTCTGTCAGAAAACTGTATCATTAACACTGAAGGATGCATTCGATGAAATCAGAAAATTGCAACAGCAATTGGAACAAGTTTACAGAGAACTGCAGGCAACGAGACAGGATCTTCAGGAAACGAATCAGAATCTTGAGTCCGTTTCCTTGAAGGTTGTTCCGGTTGGGTCCATCTACATCGAGTACCATGACCAGCCGTCCCCTCGTACACTTTGGCCAACGTATACATGGGAAGATGTTAGTGGTTCCTATGCCGGTCTCTTCTTCCGAGTTTCGGGTGGTGAGGCTCCAAGCTGGGGTTCGGTACAGGATGGATGTGCTCCACGAATCACTGCTATGCAACGGACGTATCGGCATACAGGCGTTTATCCCTTTACGGCATTGGACATTCCGGCTAATGGATGGTCAGCGTACGGAGACGATGGGATTCACTATCATCCAACTAGTGCTGAATTTCGGTTTGTATATGACGGTGTAAGATTCCATACGCAAGGATGTGAGGTTCGTCCTAAAAACAAGGCAATTAAAGTATGGAAGAGAACTTCATAATAATTTGTAACAAGGCCACAAGAAATCCTGATGACCATGTAATTTATTAAAAGTCTAACTATTTGAGATGCTTGTAAAAGTCGGCCAATTATAAGTTTACTTACAATCCCATTTAGGGAATGAATAAACAAATAATTAACTGCAATATCCAATTATCATTTTATTTGCAGTACGTAACATATGTAAGCTTGGTTCACTTTATTTCTATGCATAACGTTGCGAGCTCAAAATTTGTAATTATCAGTGTAGATAAAAGCTCACTGCAATGCAAAACGTGTTACTGGACGTAAGTGAACTGCTGTTTGATTGTACGTGTGCTTCTCGCTCACTATCACCCATTGATGACTTTTCAACAGCGCATTGAATCACGGCGTATTTTGAATACGTGAGCAAATAAGCCGACAGCTTATTGGAAATAATGAATGAGTACTACTAATTCACTAATACGCGAATATTAACAAGTTATTTGTGCACATCTGTGCTGATAATACATCTGCCCACATATTCACTGACATCTATGATGAACGGTGCCACAGATAAAAAATATTTGTGGCATTTATAATGGCAAAAGGAATTTTCAATGCTTTCCTATGAGCACCTTATTTTAATGCCTTATCAGAATGATGAAAAATGATATACAAATGTGTTTGGTTACGACAATATGCACCTAAAATCTAATTCTGATGTACTTCTTCTCATTAAACTTTCACATGTCGTCAGTATGCCACACATTTCATGTTATATAATGTTAACTTACCCGTTCATTGACATTAATCGTCCGGTCAAAACACCGAGGTACTGCTGAGTCATTCTATCCTATCAGATCAGTAATTATGCCGGCTGACGTTTTGAAATAATTGTAATTTGAGAAATTGCTAAAATCTTACACATAACATAAATGACTTGATACATAAATGACGCATTACGTGTGCCGTTCCCTCGAATCAATAAAATTAATTATGTATTGTTTACCAGAAAGCTAAACAGTGCATGATGCATATTCTAGTAACTCTATAGCAATGGAACCACAGGAATAGAGAATAAAATACGAATAATAACAGTTGATAAAAATGACTAATCACTATTTATGTGTTTCTTATTAAACTGCTACGTGGCGTTTAAGTAGGCACTATATGTACATATATATTCGTCATACACATAAGTTGTTATTAATTCATAAAGCATCCCTATTCATCCAGTTCGCCTCCAAATTTTGATTGCCTGATTACGAGGACGCACCTCACACCCAGCCGTAAAAAATCTTGCAGATTCTGAGTAATCGGCCTTTCTATCATGAAAGAATCCCGTATGACCGTACTCTGACCAACCGCTTGGTGGGATCACTAGTGTTCCATCATAATGATGTCCAGATTTCTTCTTGGCAAATTCCCTCCGAGTAATTCGTGGAGCACATTCTTGCTGAGTGACTCCCCAGATAGCAGAACCGTTACCGTAAGCGCGGAAGAAGTTACCTGCGTAGATGGCGCTAATGTCCTGCCATTTCATATCCGGTCAAAGGGACCTTGGACTTGACTGATTGAAATACTCGACGTAGATTGATCCAACCGGGACAACTCTTTAGCTAACCGTCTTAAGATCTTGTTGAGTCCTCTGGAGAACTTTCTACGTCCTATTGAGCTCTTGGCGAGTCAGATTATATAATTTAGTAAATTCAACAATCTTTTGTGTCCAGTCGATAAGGAATTTCCGAATTGTCGCAATTTCATTCACTGCGTCTTGTAAAGTGGTTTTCAGGGTGCGCTGACAGATTACCAGGTTTCTTCTTGTACATTTTACATCGGCCCAATTCCCAGGAGTCTTACGGCTGGTTGGACCATTTCCTGGCTTCAGCTCAATACAAGTTCCCAAGCGGTTACCTTTTGTTGGATGGCCGTCATTCCAGTAAGAATAAGTTAATGCCACCCCATTTTCCCATTTGAATTGCTCTGCCTTTTCATCGTACTTACCTCCAAGCCATATCTCGTCGTCAATATCTTTGGTGAAGTTTGTAAGAAACGTTTGCATCTTGCTGTCCTTGGCCATGACCAAGGTTGAGTGTTGTGCGGCACAAAAGTTCTTAGCGTCGTCGTAGTTTAGCAGCTCGCTGTAGGATTTTACGCACATCTGATCCTTATAGTTTGTCCAACCGGCTTCACAATTTGTCGCTCCTTAAATAAAATGAAACAAGAACATTTATTAGATTCAGTTAACAATTGCAAGATACAAATTTGGTTATGGGAATGATTCAGAATATCAGAAAGCTACCTGTTTTTGTGATGAAGAGAAGCACTGCAAAAAGAAAAATATGAATTGAACCCATCTTTTCCAGACCATTGAAACTCAATTGATAATTTCGGTACTACAAAATTACGAGTGAAGCAACATGCACGTAGCATCGCTATTTATATATAATTTCAGACATGGATATGGTGTCGTCATTGTCATTTGAGGCTGATTCATCAAATACCAAGAAATAATAAAGACATGGTAGTGTGATAGGTACTATACTATACCTACCTATTTACATTATTTACTGCTACCCCCAAAAAATTCTTGCGACCAACTACGACTTGAAGCACAGTTATGCACTCCTAGGGAGCGGTTTTGATATCGACTCATATAACATTTTCATCAGTCCGATTTGTCATAGTCCGAGTAATACTTTGGCTGCCGTCATTTTTATTTCCAAATATACGTAATCCTACGCCATTACTATTAAGGACACATATCAATTTGCCAGCATCCTGAGAGACAAAATCGTAACCAAAAAGTAGATTCAAAAATGAAATAGTATGCACCTAAAAATATGATAAATCACACTAATCTGCGTCGCCAGAGCCATATACCATAATCATATTGCTCATTCAGTGCATTCGGATCAAGCCGTCTACTTTCTTAATCATTAACGCGTCATGAGAGTCTCTACGATTTTCCAATGCATCTACAGAAGTGATGGAAGGTGGTAACAAATCGTTTGTTGACACCAGCTTGTCTTCCGCTCTATTATGTTCACTGTATGTCCAGAGTAAAGGAACAATATAGGTTACTATTCGCTTCACATTAAGAACGACTAACTATGAACTGAAAGGACACATGAGTTCAGTTGCATAAAATATTATCAAATCCAAATATAATTTTTTTATGCAGGTGATTTGTTGATCCCATTCGTCATGCGTTCCGCCGCCGCTGATACCATGCTCTGATTACATGATAATCCTTTGGTATGTGGATCACGGTAGCGTGGAATTAGTGAAGGCTGATAAGTTGGATTCCTAAATGCAAGGACAACAGCGACCAATACGTAAGAGTGATGATATGTAATTGGTAAATGGTTAAGCTAACCAAGATTAAGAGATTAATCTCACACATTTTTTTAATTTTGGACGCTTCGAGCTTTGTGTCTAAATTATAATTTATTGGATACGTAATACATTCAAAATTATTATATCTAGGCTGTCGTGAGCAATGTTATGCATGGTTGAAGCCCTTAATCCAATGACCTACATATTTATCAATGGTATTAAAAACTGTTCCTCTCCTTCATTACATGCACGCGTTTTTATTTCGTATAAATACGGCCGATACGCAGAATATGTGATCAGTCTTTGCCTAGGACTTCAATCAACTACTCAAGATAGCCGAAATAAGAAAATGGACTACAGTAAATTCTTTGTGGTGACAATACTGCTATTCACTGCAGTTACAGGTTCGTTTATTACATTAACCAAATATTATATAGTGTGGCGACTATTATTATTCATTGCAATTTATTTCTTGTAGATGCGGCGGAATGTGAGACTGGCTGGGTGGCCTACAAAGACGAGTTATGTGTAAAATCCTTCCCCAACTTAATCACCTACCATGAAGCCATGGCATTATGTGCAGCTCAGGGCAACGAGATTTCCAGCGCCTCGCTCGTAATGGTCAAGGAGGAGGAGATGCAGAACCTACTGGTCAACTATACCAATGACGTATTTGACAACGCCTGGCTGGGCAGCAAGTACGACGCGGAAGCTGCCGAGTTCAAGTGGGACGACGGAGAACCTCTCACGTATTCCAACTGGGACGTGGACTACCCAAGAATCACCAATGCCTCCAACGCGTGTGTGGAACTCAGGCCGGTCAACGCAAAGGGATCTGTAACCGCAGAGGGTAAATGGACCGATGGGAACTGCCAGAAACGGAACATGGTAATATGTCAAAAAACTTTATCATGGTCGCTACAGGATGCAATCAATGAAATTATTAGGGTACGAAAGCAGCACCAAGTTGATTTGGAGAATGTGCATCGGAATTATGAGGCTGCCAGGTCGGAAATTCAATCCCTTAACTCCAGGGTAATTCCAGTTGGCTCCATCTACGTTGAGTATTACAATCAACCAAGTCCTCCAACGCTTTGGCCAACTTTGCAATGGGAAGATATAAGCAGTACCTACGCTGGACTCTTTTTCCGGACCGCTGGTGGAGGAGCTGCTAGCTGGGGGTCCACGCAAACGGAATGCGCTCCACGTGTACAGCAAATGGGATATGTGCAGAGCGAGGATTCCATCTATCCATGGAATATAAGTCTTCCAGCTAACGGGTGGTCAGAAGTAGGCTACGCCGGATACTTCAAAAACATAATAGGCGATGCTTATCACGAAGGTATAAGATTTAACACGGTAGGATGCGAAGTGCGGCCAAAAAATCAGGCAATCAGAATATGGAAGCGGATTAATTAAACTTTATTGTGTTGTTGGTTAACATATTAAAAATTACATAATTGCCACTTTCATTACTGACAATATTGCATCTAACAGTAATGGCTCTGTATTACGGAGTGCCAAACAACTAATTAATGCTGAAATAAGGAAAACTACAATTTGTAATTATGTTAACCATTACTTTTTTTGCATCCTGAATGGCCCATTTCAAATAAATAATTTTGGAGGAGCTACCCAGAAAATACATCATTCGCATTTAGAAATGAATTGTTTTGTGGTATATGTGTGTTCAGCTTAAACTCACGTACATGTCTATAGAAAAGATAAAACTTTGCTGCGTTCTCCACGTTCCCATTATACATAATGATTTGAAATTAATTATATTAAGTCGTGACAAATGCATCATGAGAAGCACATATATGTTTACTGATTGCGCTTTATCAGTTTCTGACATTTCATGATGAATGACGCATGGAAATTGTGTACAAATGTTTGAGATAAATAAGCAACAACGCTGTTCGTTCTAATATAAAATGATCATTTACGGAAGTAGTCGGAATAACATTATACATGCTTACCATTAATAAATTGGATATGCGCGTCTGCTTTATTCAATTGTTTCTGAATATGATGCTGTATTTACAAAAACGTTTATCAACGTAGGATTCGTGGACACGGCTACGCTAAAATTGGTCACTGAACCTCAAACATGTACTCTTTTGAAGGCCCAATATGCTCAACTGGAATGAAAAGGCATTTTCGTCCCTTGCATTTGTCGCACACCAACTCGTTCCCAGCAACATGCTCAATCTGAATCCCAGATGACCCCAAGGGAAGATGTTTGCGCTGAAAGTCGAGTAATAATATGCAGCTTATTAGAGTTAAATACCATCATAAGCCCTTAGCGCATTTAAAGTGAATGTACTTACAAATTTGACGGCGACAAAAACTTTATCGGCAATTCCGTTTATCTTGCAGGTAGCTCCCACTTCCCCAACGATCAAGTTATCCAAGTCCGTGCGAGCAATTACCAGATACCCTTGCTTTATTCCGTTAACTAGACATCATTTTTTCAGTTTCAATATTCTTGAATTTATGTTCAATTTTCGTATAATGTAGATACACAGATAAACAACAATATTATCACCTGCTTGGTGTTCAGTTCCCTTTTGTGCAGCAACGCAGTTGGCAACTAGCTTACATTTGTCCATATTTTCGTTGGCCATCGCATAATTAGGAATGACTGCGGCAGCAGTTTTTGTCTCCAGAGTTGCAACAATAAGCGAATCTGCAATGGAAATGTTAAATTGTGACTGCATTACGTATTACAATAAATTAATTTTTAAATTTTTACCTGGCGTAAACTTGTAGACACTCAAGAAATTTTCGTCCCTTAGAACAGTGTCCTTGTACTTCAGAGCCATGGGTCCAATATCTTGTTTATGGGGGCCTCGCCGAAGCTCCTCCTTAAGTTTCCCTACCGTCCAGTCCGTGTACGCAAGAAAACTGAATGCATTTTCTGATGAAGTAGCTTGAATTTTTAAAGGAAGCTTGGCTTTTGGAGGCGGCTGCGGTTTATGAGTTTCCTCTGGCGTTGGTTCTGCTTTATTTCTGAAAGTTGTTTCCCTGGCCAAACGATATTTAGATTTATCATCCATGGGATGGGTAAAGACATCCAGCAGGTTGTTGTGCATTGCTAGGTTGTCTGACATGGTGAGCTTCAGCTCATCGCGTAAGTAGGCATGTAATTCCTTGACGAAAGGATGGTTGTCTTCATACAGTAGGACGTAGTGACTAATAGAGTCTCGCTTCGGTTCCGCTACTCGCGCTAATGCCCTTTTATACGATGCCTTCATGCTCTCCATACTGAAGCCATAGCCTTTTGCTGTCGCCAGTAGATGCATGCCTGTCATGTTGCCATTTCTAGCTTCTGAACCATAAATCTCCAATGCCAGTGGATACCAGCTATTTACAACAAGAATGCAAAATGGCTCCAGGTGCTGTCTAGGAAGTGGTAATAGCCGAAAATATCCCCATATGTCTGGTAGAGTTCGATAGGCAGTGAGCGAGGATTCACTAACCACGACCACCCTCTTGAAACCTGATGTGGAGCAGCATTCACGAAGAAATTGTCGATGCTTGAAATTGTAAAAATACGGAGTGATCAGGAGAATTTGAGACATCTTCTCGTCCACGGTAACATCAACGTAATCTTTCACGCGCTGAAACAGCTCGAGTACCATGTCCCGGCTTGTTGTGACTCCTTTAGTAGCTTCCAGAATGTGATAGTAGAGTAAATCTATTTCCAGTGATTTTCCTTGTTCATCTTGAGTAGCAGTCTCGTAGTCATTACTCCAAAAAAGCTTCCCGCTGCTGTGCTTAATTCTTGCAGCAAATCCGTGTTTACTCGGGTCTGTATTGCCAAAACGGATGTAGACGTTTCCAAGCTTTTTCGAGTGTGCCACGACGTAGACCCAGTCATACGTTGGATAAATACATATAGTGGCGTCAAGCCGGTCCCCTTTGTCTTTCCAAATGCTTTCCGCTTCCTGCTCCATCATGACGCACCAGCGGGTATCCAGAAATTTGTCAAGTCTCCCTTGTCTTCTTGACTCAATCCATATGTCACCAAGCCGATAACTTTCTCATGTTCCTCGTTCAGTGTCTTTGGATCAAGAACGGTTTGAGCGTTGATGAGTTTCTTCATGACCATTTCATGAGAGTCTATGCGCTTTTCCCACGAGTCCGTTGAAGTGCGAGAAGGTGGAAACAATTGGTTTTGTGACGCCATCTTGTATTTTACTCTATTTCGTATATATATTGCTTCAGTACAGCAAGAGTCTGTTGTTATTTCCACCGCTTGAATGACGGCTGAATGTGAACTGAAAGGTCAAATGAATACTGTATAATACAATATTAATGAAAATGAAGCAAAAGTGCAGAATTTTGTGTGGATTAATCTCTTATCAGATTGATATCAGAAAGATAAACATGATATTACGACGTAAAATAACGCATGTGTTGTAAATGGGATCATATGAGTATCTCCAATGAGTATCAGCATGAGTTTCGGTGCTGCTTGCATTGCATTAACCATCCAAAACATCAGAAATATCTTACTGTTTGACCTTACTTACTGCGCAAAACGGGTGAAATCGGCAGCATTATGTGTTTGTAAAAATATGACCGTGACATAGCGATTAAATCACATGTTTGCTTCAATTATCCGCTAGTGCGGCTAACAAACTCATTTTCTAGAAATTGAAATTGCATAGAGACTGTGTGGGAATGTGAATGGATTTGTAAACTCAATTTGTAACACATAATTTATCCGGCAACAAGTGTGAAACTTACTTTTGATGGAAGAACTAAAATCAATTTTCACTTACTGATTTAAACGCTTAAATTTTCAATTATGAAGTCACTGACGATGAGTGAGTAACATGCAATGAATATATGCAATGTGATTATGGCAAATAGTTACATCAATTTACATTAACACCAGAAATGTATCAAATTACACTAA
This sequence comes from Sinella curviseta, assembly GCA_004115045.4. NCBI lineage: Eukaryota > Metazoa > Arthropoda > Collembola > Entomobryomorpha > Entomobryidae > Sinella > Sinella curviseta. Next base: position 3,059,001 of record CM023201.3, on the reverse strand, counting down.
TAATGTGATAATTACAATGGTTTACACTACTCGTTTCCAAATTCGAGTGGCCTTGTTTTCGGGAGGAACGTCACGTTGCTTTGTGATGAATCGCATCAAGTCGCGATACCGTTTACATTGACCTTCAGATGTATGAAGCCCACTTCGTATGTACTCAGGAGTATGACGAAGATTTACAGTAACTCTATAAAAGCTGGCGTTTGCGGTGGCAGCATGTTCTATCTGATATGCATGGGGAGCGCACCATATTAAAACACTCCCTAACTTTCGCACATGTCACCAGATGCGCGGAAAAAGAGACCCGCATACGCGCTGGTAACATGCGCCCATCTCAAGTTCCCATATGTCCATTATTTTCCTCGTTGTTCATTATCAGATGCTTGAGGCACGGCGGAGTTTTCAGTTAACGTCTTCCCCGTTCAACTGTCGGTGCTCAGATGCCCCTCTAATATGTTTGTGATCGACCAACCCGTTACTTTATTGACAGCACACGGTTTTCTGTGTATATGTAAAAACTATTTAATAAGAGGTATCGTCCCGATTGGTCATTGTCATTAGTGTTGAATAATTGACGTTAGTACCACACAAGGCCAGACGATTACGTTTTATTAAGTAAACGTAAAAAGTGAAAACCATGCAATATCTTAATTATCCTAGTCGCCTAGATGATATCAACACAGCGCACATTTCAGCCGCTTTTGTGTAGATGGGTTGCAAAGCATTTTAATTCTCTTGAGTCTGGAGAGCAATAGCAAGGTTACCGAATTTGATCTGGAATGCCCTCCCTCATAACACAATTCAAATGACGCAATTTGTCGTGTCGTCCATGAAATGCATATCTTGTGTAGCAATATGATATTTATATCAAAAGTCGTTCAGTAAACTTATGAGGATCTCGTTTGTGAATTACCGCAGATTTTACGGAAAATTTATAATAACGAAAATGTGGACCAGAGCAGCAAAGTGGGTATTAAATCCTCTACTTACGGAAAGAGATAAAGCACATACGAAAATACCACCGAGACCAAACAAACATTTCCAGGAAATGTGGTTCAACGTTGACCGGTTAATTTTGTCACAATAAATATGCTTGTCTGCGAGGTTGATGTCACTTTTATTTTGTTTTATGAAGTGAACACAACTTAAGCCCTATATAAGTTTGCTTCAGCATATTTCACTTTCATGGTAATACGTTTAACTTGTTTACAAAGAACATGGAAATTATCACATACGCTAAGGTGACGCAAATGGCATTTTCAGTTCCAAAAAATTACTTATTACTGTTGCGTCAGCAATACGACTAAAAATTTATATCGTGTTGTCATAAACCATGAACTCTGACAGCTTGTCGGCGTCCAATTTGTAAAATTACTTTGAATGAAAAGCATTTTCCAAGTTTCAAATCGCGATCACGTACCGTGGTCATGGCCTGTTTCACTGAAATTGAATGACACAGTCTGTAAAAGCAGCAGCAGCAAATTGTTTACTCACATTATTTTTAAGTACGAAAGACATGATGAACTTTACCTCGGTCATCTTGTACGATAAGAAATAATTGGCGCGTGATAGAGATAATGGTTTACTGTTTTCATATGAAACGTAAATGGAATCTGTATCTTTCTCTGATAATCCTCTGCTCTTGCTTTCGACCAACTATGTGTTTTACTACCAAGTCAAATTATTTGTGTGCATTGCCGTCATTTCATTTAAAATTACAGAATATTTTTTATATAAATTAGCAGTCAGTATTCCGCACCACGACACTGTCAGTCAACTTTTCACAACTCGAAAAGCTGTACAACAGGAAGCAAAGATGAATCGAATTTGTATTTTACTTTTTGTGATTTTCAGCTCGTCTTCAAATTCAGGTAATGTTCTCTTACAACTAACTGTATAAATGTGCTACGTTTTATTTTGAAAATATTTTAATTTTAATATTTTAGAAGCGGCCCAGTGCAAAGATGGCTGGACAGCATTCAAGGACGAGCTTTGTATAAAATCCTTCCCGAAATTACTTAGCTATGACGGCGCCAAAGATTATTGCAAGCATCACAACTCGACCCTGGTAATGGCTAAGGAAATAGATATGCAGTTATTTCTGGCGAATTTCACTAGAGAGAATCACGACAACTTGTGGCTAGCCAGCAAATATGACGATGCAGCATCAAACTTGGTTTGGGAGGATGGAACACTGGTAAACTACTCCAACGGGCACGGAGGTTGTACAGGAAACCGGAATCGTTCCGGAAGTTGTCTAGAATTGATACCGGGTCGGGATGCCGTTGCCGGTGATGCGGGGAATCAATGGGTGACCGCGTGTTGCCAGAAACGAAACCTGGTAATGTGTCAAATGCCTTTAAAATGGACACTTGAAGATACGATTAGTGAAGTAAGGAAAATGCGGAAGCAATTGGAGGATGTGACGAGTGATAGAGATAATTTGAAACTTCAGATAAAGTCAATGGAAGAACAACTTGAAACGGTTGCCGCCAGAGTTGTTCCTATTGGCTCCATTTACGTCGAATATTATAACCAACCCAGTCCAACAACGCTATGGCCTATGTTGACGTGGCAAGATATAAGTGGGACATATGCCGGTCTTTTTTTCCGTGTATCTGGTGGCGGTTCTGAGAACTGGGGATCCACTCAATCAGAATGTGCTCCTCGTATTACCCAGGTGGAAGGTGGTTATGATGTGTCACTTAAGCCTCAGCCATGGAAAATATCCCTTCCATCTACAGGGTGGTCGCAATATGGCAGGACGGGACACTTTACAGTAAGCACGTATGATCAGTATGAAGGTGTGAAGTACTATACAGAAAATTGTGAAGTTCGTCCCAGAAATCAAGCAATTAGAATTTGGAAACGAACTGGCTGAAAATTAGAGATGACTTTTGTAACAGGAATGCAAGAATATGTTGAGTAAAAAAATCTGTTGCACAATTAGTAGCAAGGATTTAATCGTAATAGAAAAACAAAACAGTTACAAACATTTGTTTGTTCCGAGGAAAATAAAGTTATTCCGAATAACAAATGTTGATTTCTATTTAACCGCTTATTGATGGTTTTCAAGCATTTCTCAGCAGCTAGAATAATAAATAACTATAAAAATGGCAAAATGTCCATCCTTTCAGAGCATACAAGTTTGCCAACATTACACTTGCAACATAAAATAAATATGCACCGCTTACTTCATCAATAGACAAATACATTCGAAGCATCAACATTTTCACTGAAAGTCTCACAAAAAAATCTAGGCGCGATGTTTGACTTCAATTTGTCCCGAAATTGATTTAGTAAAATATTGCCAAAATGAACTTTGCGCATAGGGATATTATTTGAGTAGAGAAACTGCCACCTCGATTTCCATAAAATCAAACCATTTTGGTGACAATCAGCTGTCAGAATGACAGGACGGGACAAACCCACATTGTGTCGCTTCGACGTTTGATTTGCTTTGATTATTTAGTCCATGCGGCGGATATTAATAATTACGTTCACACAAACGAAAATGTAGCGGACAGGTATTACATGGTATTATCCTGATTCATAGCACCTATATCCACATTTCATACACGGATTATGTTAATTACATATACATATATAAAACCCATAAAACCCGATAAAAATTACCCGACCTGTCTTTTAGTGCAAAACCCAAGGGACTAGCCATGTCCACATCAAATTGATTTCCGTCCAAGGCTTAACCGTCTAACACGTGTAGATACGGTTGGAACACGTAAGCTCTTAGCACAATTTCACCAAAATGTCAGTTATGAACGGAAATATTACAATTTTAGATAGTTGTGTCGACCCAAAGGAGAGTTATCCATTGAGTTTCTCATAAATGGTTCACGATTCTGCTACCTTGCAGGTGTTGACTTTCTCACCTAGTTGCTCAGAAACAACAATGTTTTTCAACGAGCCCTGTTTGAAGCTGTTCAACCTACATCTTAGGCTTCAAGAGAAGCTTGGTAGTTCTATTTTTATACTCAAGTACCACAACAGGCGTTATATGTTGACGTCATGTCCGGAGAAGAACTCAAAGTGGCAGAAATTGAAAACGATGCAAATTTTTTTATTCGTGCTTGTGCTATGGTTCCAATTATTATATGGTATTCAACTGAGATCGTCGTTGATAAATCTGGAATGCATCATGAATTGCATTGCATTCACTGTTTCTGCTTTGATAAGATTTGTGGCCGTACAAAAGTGTGACATGGTGATAGAATGTTTCAATCTACTTCTTCAATTTGAGCGGAGACATTTGCGATGTAAGTTTATTTTGACCAAAATTAGCACATCGTTGAACGGTATCTATAATTACATGGGTTTTACTTTAAACGTAGTTACAACATTGCAGCGACGTATCTCACTGACAAAATCACAAAAGCGATTAATTGTGCTCATTCAAATTGCTGGCCTTTTGATACCGTTCATGGTAGTAATTGGCTACGGGTTTCAACGATGGCTGGATCAGTGCTCCCCGGGAACGTTTGTCTACTTCATACTGCCCCATTGCTCCTTTCCTACAGCCGATAACGGATACAAAAACTTTTCGCTGGAGTCAATTACGAAACTGGTGGTTATTTCTTTGTGGACTTCGTGGTTGATAATTGATATGATGTGCCTCTTCTCGTTTGTGGCTTTAGAAGTATCGTTCCTGTTTGCTTATTGTTTCCGATACTACATGAATTATTTGCGTGTACTTATTTCACATGAACGCACAGGCAATCGGGAACTAATTTCAGATGGTAGGACTGGGAGACAGGTAGTTCTGCTATATAAACAAATCCAAGTGCTCTGCAGATACTACAATTTAATTCAACAGGACGATATAATTTTGTCAATTTTGAATGCAGTCCTATTTGCTTTTATAATCGGTGTTTACAGTTTGGTTTCTAATGGTTATGATATATCCTTCCCACATTTGCTTATATTCACGGCCGACTTTGTCGGAGGATTGCTCGTTATTACGGCCTGCTTCGGGACTTTTGGAGGTGTGTACAGCGGTGCGACGAGATTGCTGACATATTCCAAGTCGGAATTGCTTGCAGGGATTTCGCATAGGGAAAGAAAATTATTAATTCGTGACATTGCTACAATGCAGCCCATAAAGATTTATTTGGGAAACGTAAATTTCGTGGACAAGGAGACGCCATTTGTACTTCTCCAATTTTGCTTCACTCATATAGTAAATCTATTCCTACTATGAAATCTTTCGCTTAAGGCTGCGGCACCAAAATAGATGAAATGGTTGCAGTGCATATTTTCGTTATTGCTGAAATAACATTAATGAATAAAGTAACAGGACTATCCAAAAATAAAATCAATTGATTGAAAGAGTAGAATGTTACTTAACATGTATTTGTATATTCAGTTGCCTTCTATTGTTCATTTTCATAACATATCTGCTTAACTACTTGACAAACTAACTAGGTATCGGTATCGATTATACTAACTGATGCAGTTAAAATTTTAATTGCCAAGTGTCATGGGTTTGTATGAATTGAAACCCTTAATCTGTTCGTTTCCAAATTCGTACGGCCAGGTTAACTGGCCGAACATTGCATCCAGTCGTGGTGAATTCAATACCCTCGTAACCTCTAGGACCAAAATATAAATTGTGAGCCGCTAAGCCGTACTCCGAGTCTCCACTGCTGGGAATGTACAACCTACTGCTCTCACTGGAGCCAAATTCTCTGAACTCCATTTCAGTATTACGTGGAGCACAGTCGGCCAGTGTGGTTCCCCGTCCAGCAGACTTGCCACAGAAGCACGAAAGAAGATATGTGCATATTCCGAGGTGACATTCTCTCAAGTATAGTCAATCTATATGGATTCCGGATTGGATTTATTGTGATTTTCGATGTAGATGGAACCAACTGGAACAACTTTGGAACTTACCGTCTCAATGTGTCGGTTTAAACTCCGATGTGCTGACTCCAGCTTCTGCCTTGTTGCTGCAAGTTCTCGCTGTCATCTCCGGTTTCCATCGAAGCTGCTCTATTTCTTTGTCCGCCTCCAACAGTTCCTTCCGCATTATGAGTATCTCCAATACTGCAGCGTCTATTGACCAGGATGATTTTTTTACATATTACCATATTTCGCTTATTACAGTTGACGTCGATTCACTTCCCAGGTGTACTTTTGGAACTCCTGGAGCTGATTGGTCTCATCTCGATACATATACATATTTGAATCGGAATCGTTTCGGGGCGAGTTCTCTTGCCAGTTGGTAAACGTCAACGGTGTGCCTTCGTCTCATTCAAATTGACCATTTTTCTCGTCGTATCTGCCGCCAAGCCACGTATTGTCATAAATATTGCCCGTGTAGTTTACCCAGAGATCCTGCAGCTCCGCGTTGTTGATCATTACAAGGGACGACTTGGATGCGTGGCCGCCTTGTTCAGAACAAAAGTTTTTGGCACCATTATAGGTGAGGAATATTGTGGGAATGATTTAATACAAATCTCGTCCTTGTAGATTTGCCATCCTGATTCACATTATGTGGCTTCTGAAAGTCAACATTACGTTATAAGTTTAGAACTAAACTAAAATTTCCTTACTGTACAGCATTCCACTGGAATGACTGTATGCGCTTGCCACCAACAATAAAGTTGCCATAGCTAAAAAATGATAGTCGGTTCCATCTTTAAACGTTGGTCACTGCTGCTTGGATTTCAAGGTGTGAACTGAAAAAAATATCTGTCCTGATCACAATATTTATAGGATGTTTGTGACTCATTTTTGAAGGAATGTGAAAACTGTGACTCAGATGCTGCTGCTGCCTATCATGAATCCCCTATTTTTGAACAATTTAGAGACATTTCGTTACATTCATGTACACTGCACAACCTCTTATATACTTCATTTGATATTTGCTCATTATTCTTGTATCAAGTTGATCGACGACACATTCCAATCAGTTATTGGTGGCGATGTAAACACTTAATCTTGAAAATGGTTTTTCTTGTAGTTTTCCTCCTACGGTGATGACTACCACACCGTCACACTAAGTTACCAATTTGTTCATTGGTGAGTTATCGAACGATTTGTTTTGATACATAGCAAATAAGGCCGCTAATTTGTATGAAAAAAGTATGCGTAAAGCTTTGACGGCTGACGTATTCTTATTAAAAGATTATGTGATCCCAAATTATTTGCGTCAGTCATTTCACAACAATTTTTATCGGTTGATCGATTCTTTAGCAAAAGTGTACATACAGAAATTGATTGGCAGCACAATCGAATCGAGATATCACTTTTAAAGTGTTTGTATGCCATACATTCAATGATTTTCTTTGCAGTTTTTTCCTAGTAAAACCGTTATCGGAATTTGGCAACAAATTCAACAAATAATGAACTAACTAATTAAGGAGGAATGACTAATTAATTAACCTACTACGGTGTCGTAACAAGGACATATGGGATACCCGAAATAACTTCTCCAATTTTTATGAATACTTCCTTATTACAACATTAATAACCGAATCTTTACATGGTGCTAATTATTTCGGTTACCTCATGTCATGAATCTGTCACTTACTGTCAACTAAAGTGAAATTGGTTTTTCTGACGCAATCAAACCAGGAATACAGCCGCATAATTATTATTACTTGTATTACGAATGATTATTACTTAAATTTGCTTTACGTTTCTATCTGAAATTACGAAATTCATTCCATTTTTATTGATATTAAATATTACAAACTGATACTGTTGAGGAAAGTTAACATATAATTTTTCAGCACTCATTGCATCCTTCTTCTACCTACAATACAACGTGCGAACATGCCACTGGAGTCGCACTATAAATAGGTCGACAGACAGCTTCTTCAAATCATTCAACTCCAAGAGTTCAGAGGACCATATTTATAGTCACCATGGAGTCCATTTATACATTGCTACTGTCCCTCTTGCTGTTCTATACAAGTACAGGTACTTCATATACTTTCATTTGATCCGTCTTCATAAACTACAGTACATTCCCTAGGAAATATATAAACTATTAAATTGTGTTAACGCAGAATCCAGAAAATGCGACAGCGGCTGGCTGACGTACAAGGACGAGCTTTGCTTCAAATCATTCGACAACTATGTCAGCTACGATGAGGCCAAGGTCATTTGCTCCTCGCAAGATGACGAATTTTCCAAGGCATCTTTGGTACTGGTAAAGGATTCGGATACCCAAAGTGTTCTGGTAAATTATACCCAAGATTTTTTTGACAATCTGTGGCTTGGCGGTAAATATGATAATGGGACTGGTAAGTTTATTTGGGAAGACGGCGAAGAATTATCTTATACAAATTGGGAAGAAGGATATCCAAGAAACGTTACATCTCTAAGTGACCACTGCATAGAGCTGAAGCCGCCAAACTCCAGGCACTCCAATAACGCAAGTGGCAAGTGGACCCATTCCCGATGCCAGAAACGAAATATGGTGATTTGCCAAAAACCGCCAACGTGGACCCTGAGGGATGCATTTGATGAAATCGAAAGAAATCGGAAGTATCTGGCGGAAACTCGGGAAGAGCTGGAAATGGTCAGGTCAAGGGTAGTTCCTGTCGGGTCCATTTACATTGAGTATCATGACCAGCCTAGTCCTAGCACACTTTGGCCAAGTTTGACATGGGTGGACATTAGCGGTACGTATGCTGGTTTATTCTTCCGTGCATCTGGTGGTGGAGCCGGGAGCTGGGGATCAACACAAACTGAATGCGCCCCTCGAATCACCCAGATACAATATGATGAGCCAAGACGGGGAAGCGGTAACTTTCCTTGGACAATTAACCTTCCTCCGTCGGGTTGGTCTGAATATGGTTTGCCTGGAGGCTACCAGCTGAATGCTTGGGATACATTTGAAGTCACTAGGTACTTTACACAAGCTTGCAAAGTTCGTCCAAAAAACCAAGCAATTAGAATTTGGAAACGAACTGTCTAATTTCCTAGCAGTTACGATTGAAATACTTTATAAAATTCATACCATGTGAGTACATTTACTCTAGAGAAGGGCTATTCTTTTGGTGAAAATGCAAAATCCAATAAATCGTGTTAGCTCTTTATGGCATTAGCAAAAATGTAACTTATTATCGGCATTAGTAATATATGTCAATAAAGTAATATTAATAATGAAATATGAGTACATTGGTTGTCATGCCAGCAATGGTACAGAAATTATCATTCAATTGCAAATGGGACAAGCCTTTGACCATTACTTAACACGCTACAGGTAGCACACTTTGGGTTTGGAATCACCATACGTAAAGCTTGATAGATTGCCGTTACCATGCTTACATCATATGAAAGTCATGAAGCATACATCATACATGTGAGAGTCTATCTGAACGTGACAAAAATAATTTTGCATCGACGTAAACTGATATGCTCAGGGTCGAAGTACAAAGGCGGTGTGGTGATAGTCATTGGGATTTTCCATGTGCCGTCCAGTGATTTAGATTGATGATCAAGAGAGGATTACTGGAATAAAATTTCCCATTTTGTAATATGATTAACTGACGCACATGCATATGTCTGCAGCTTGTCATGTACCAAACAAAATTCAGGTCACGCCAAAAACTGATTACCCACGGCAAAATACCAAAAAAATAAATAATATGTACATAAACGACATTTTAATGCAATTGAAGTGACAGGTGTGGAAAACAGTAACATAAACTGTAATATGACATGTAAACGTTACTGATTAGTGATAAGATCCCGCGTCAAATGTCATAGTTGTTTTTAACAAAAATTTACATTTTGCTTGGCGTTATAGAATGACAATTTTGCTGCTGCAAAGAGCACAAGGACTTGTTTTCACGGGAGAGTAAAATTAATGACAATTTAATCCCGTTCACAGAACTGTCATCATGTCCAGACTGGAGTGATCTGTTGATTGCGGGATTAATTTATTGAGACACGACAAAATAATGTCATTCTGTTTCTCATCCTAAAAATGCTGTATGAAAGTACGTGTATATCACATATATATTCTGGAATACATTAAATTTTGATATAAATAAGGAGAGTCGGTCCATGCACTTCATTCAGCCCGTGTCTCCGATTACATCCGTATACACAAAATCATTTCACTCTAAAAATGAATTACAGTAATATCCTCGTTTTGGCAATACTGCTCCTTTCCTCGAACGCCGGTAAGATTTTCGCTTGATGTTTTTACTTAATTAAACCAATTTCGTTACATGTTCTTATTCAATATATTCATTTGAACAGATGGCGCTGAATGTGAGGCTGGTTGGGTGGCTTTCAAGGACGAGCTATGCGTAAAATCCTTTCCAAATCTGGTTACGTACCATGAGGCCAAGGAACTGTGCGCATCCCAAGGAAACGAGATGTCCAAGGCGTCACTTGTAATGGTCAAGGAAGAAGAGATGCAAAACCTTCTGGTGGACTACACTAATGATGTATTTGACTACGCCTGGCTTGGGAGCAAGTATGACGAGGAGTCAGGCGAGTTCAAATGGGACGACGGAGTGCCTTTGACGTACACCAACTGGGAAGTGGATTATCCAAGAATTACCAATGCATCCAACGCTTGTGTGGAACTAGTTCCGGTCAACGCAAAAAGTTCCACAAAAACTGACGGCAAGTGGATAGACGGTAACTGTCAGCGACGAAATATGGTAATCTGTCAAAGGACTCTTTCCTGGTCATTACAAGACGCAATCAATGAAATCATTAAGATTCGGAAGCAACACCAGGAAGATCTTGACGAAGTCCGAGGGGATCTTCAAGCAGCCCTGGGCGAAATCCAGAGTCTAAACTCCCGAGTGGTTCCCGTTGGGTCAATTTACGTTGAGTACTACAATCAGCCGAGTCCATCAACATTGTGGCCAAGCTTGCAATGGCAGGATATAAGTAATAAGTATGCTGGACTCTTTTTCCGAACAACGGGTGGTGGCGCTGCTAGCTGGGGATCCACGCAAACAGAATGCGCTCCACGTATCACTGAGGCGGGTTCCACTTGGGCCCCTATAGAAGCAGGAAGCTACCCAACCACCGTGGGGATACCAAGCAGTGGATATTCCGAGTACGTCCGAGTCGGCGCGTTTAATAATGAAGGCACCAAGTGGTTTCACGAAGGCTTGAAGCTCAACACACAAGGTTGTGAGGTACGTCCCAGGAATCAAGCTATTCGTATCTGGAAGCGGATAGCCTAGATGTCACGGGCAGTTTATTTTTTTCCTCGAATTTTATTATCAACTCAGAGCCATTGAGTAGTCGGTTAAAAAAGTCAAAGTTTTGCCATAACCTAGTTAAGTTAATAATCGGTAGCCTTAACATGTTTACCATTTTTTGTTTCATTGGATGCACGTATGCATAGATTAGTTATAATAAAGGAAAACACTATTTTGTTCAACAATCAATATTGTCAGAATATGAGCTTGTCTCATAATAATAATATTTTTGTCAGAAATGTATTATGAGAAATTTGTTTGATGACAACCGATTATGGCCGTTTTCATACAAATTGAATACAGGACAAAATATTTTTGTTAAGTCGTAAAATATTCATCAATTTATTCATATCCACAACAATCAAGCTGAATTATACTTGTATAACTTGTTGCATTGATATCATAACACATACGAGAGTACTTGTTCCATTTAAACATAATAATTTGTTCGTCCCTAAATTATAGCCGCATGGTCTGCCGAACGAAGCTCGCATTTATTAAATACACTTACTTGACGTTTAAATACGATGACAAGTTGCCGCTTTTGATTGTTCATATTGACAAAAAAAGTACCATCCGATGTCAACATCAAGCAACCTTGTGATCCACATGAGTTGCCGTGAACCATTTTCTACTGAAAAAATGGATGACGTTCATGATCATCCTGACTAGCTGCATCCAAGATAACGTTTATAGGTACTTTGTCTTCTGTTTAAATGATATGTGGTAATATTTTCCGACGCCACCGGTATTTGTACGTCATATTTTTTCTGAATCCCCACAGCGTTCATGATAAGTATTAAGAACATGGATCATTCATATTCGTACTCAAAGAAAGGCCGACACGGGGATTAAGGATTTCAACACCGAATGCATTTATTGCGTAAGTACAGAAGGGTAACTTTTACCGGCATGATGTTTTGATGGTTAGCGGGATCAAATGAATTATTTTCCAATTTTTGTTATGACCCAAATTTTCGTTCATGTGCATAGCGCCTGAATCATACCTATCCAAATAATACTAATATGTGTAAAATACATAAATCCACGTTGTGTAATGTTAAGCTGCTGGGATTACATGGAATGGCTTATCTTTCTCGTGGCGTGAACAAGCATAGTAGGACCCTAAATCCTAGGTGACGAGACCCCGGCACTTGATCAAAAGTACGAAGTTTACTTGGTAATGGCTACTGCATGATGTAACACACAAGTAATTATGTAATCCGCAACTGTGTCTCACTCTCAACAATAAAAAACATAGTATAATATGCACGTTAAGCTACAGGTGGATTTGTTGGCTTTTGTTAATCTGCACTTACACGAAAAAAACAACAGTGCTAAATTTTTCCTCAACACAATGTTATCATCTGAAACGAACTTTGACTTGGAGCAAAAATTAATTTATTGGTTAATCTATGCACAGAAATTACTAATATCAGCAATAAAACGATTAACTTTATTTTTCTTGCATAAAGATGCCACGAATTATCTCATGTGCTCACTAATGCGAGTATTACAAGTATAAATACTTCTGAAATTGTGCATTTGTATTTAGTCGTTACCTGTTATTGAAAACACATACACATCTGAAAATTCTGAAAATGAATTCTATTTGTACTTCCGTTGTAACATTACTTCTATTGGCTGCATTCAGAGGTACTTTTTGTTTTAAAATTTATTAACTCTTAACTTTTTAAATGATTTCTAACAGTACTACCATTTGAAAATGTTCCATTAGGAGCAGAAGCGGCAGAATGTGAAACTGGTTGGGTGGCCTACAAGGACGAGCTCTGCGTGAAATCCTTCCCCAACTTAATTACCTACCATGAAGCCAAGGAGTTTTGTGCATCCCAAGGCAACGAGATTTCCAAAGCCTCTCTGGTAATGGTCAAGGAGGAAGACATGCAAAATCTTTTGGTGGAATATACCAACGATGTATTCGACTACGCGTGGCTCGGCAGCAAGTATGACGAGGAAGCAGCGGAGTTCAAATGGGAGGACGGAGAGCCATTGACTTACACCAACTGGGATGTGGACTACCCAAGAATCACGAATGCCTCCAACGCGTGTGTTGAACTACGACCAATAAACGCGAGAGGTTCCTCGAAGGCGGACGGCAAATGGATTGATGGCAACTGTCAAAAGCGCAACATGGCCATATGTCAAAGAGCTCTGTCGTGGTCATTGCAAGACGCAATCAATGAGATTATCAAGATCCGCAAGCAGCACCAAGAGGATATGGACACTGTTAGCACAAGACTCTCCAGTACCGAAGATAAGAATAACGAGTTAAAGGACCAGCTTCATACAACCCAGCAGCAACTTTGGACGACACAACAGCAACTTGAGACAACACAGCAAGACCTTGCAACTGTTACCACCAGAGTGGTTCCTGTTGGATCTCTCTACGTTGAATACTACAATCAGCCCAGTCCGCGTACCCTTTGGCCGGCGTTAGCATGGCAAGATATAACCAGTACGTACGCTGGCCTCTTTTTCCGTGCATCTGGAGGCGGGTCCGCAAACTGGGGAAGCATTCAAACTGAATGCGCTCCTCGAATTTCTTCGATGGAACATTCTTGGAGTTCAACGGCACCTGGCAGCAATACGCTGACGATTCCATCAAGTGGTTGGTCTGACTACGGGAGAACAGGTTATTTCAACTTTGGAAATTTTGACTATTATGAGCGTGTTAGATTTTTGACGGATGGTTGTGAGGTACGTCCGAAGAATCAAGCAATTCGAATTTGGAAGAGGACTGCTTAAATGTTTGGTATTCAGTATGAAATTGATGTGGTTCAGTCAAATGGGAAAATAATTTAGTTAGCTGACAGATATATATAAATGCATTAACATTTTTAATAACAAATATGACATATTGTCCTTACCCTATCCTAAATGTGTCATTTGGACCTTGTTGTCTTTTTTTCATTCTGCCCTTTTCATCAACAACGTACATGCCGATTCATTGGGTGTTTCCTTAACGGTGCATATACTATTTTCAAATTGGGTCCGGTCATTCAAGCATAGTATATTCAAAGATAAAATATATAAAATTCACAGCACAATTACAACTATTGACGTGATTTTCTTGTTGTCGCGACGTGACTTGATTAGTGTCGCTTGTTGGTTAATTCACTGCTGAGCAACTGAATAAGTTTTAGTAAACATCAACATCCTAACAGCTCAAGCTTTATAATTTCAAGCTACCTAATTTACTGGCCACCACAGGTAACAAAGTTGACGTTGATATTGTCATTTTACTATTATGAATATCTCACTAAACATTTAAAGCGTAACGTGGTGAACGCGTCCCATAAATGTGGTTAGAAATGTGACGGAATTGATAATTGTTAATTAAACATAATTTTCCATTTTATATTTTAATGTGGAGTTGAGTCGCAGATTTCTTGCAAATAGAAGTACTTCTACCTATGTCAAATGAATATGTCATACAAAAGTGATGTTGACTTTCCACATTATCCTCCGAACATTGAGAATGTTTGGTAGAACACATGTTCGACCATAGCGTTTTAGCGATTGATATGGGATACTTTATGGGCTTGCTTTATGTCAGTTGACTTAGAATGGGCACCTGATGTACTGCTGACCTTGAAACCTCAACATTCTCCCCTTTTAACCCTACAACCACTCCACTTGTCGAACACCTTAGCTCGGAAACGTGTTTCAGTAGCATATTTATTACAATGTCAATTTCTCCGGCCATTTTAACGGAATTGTTCTAAAATTTGATACACGTAGAGAAAAATGCCTGGGGGAGACTTTACAAAACATTTCAGGTGAATTGCTTAAATCGTTTCGTGGTAATACGACCGCGCGCGTGCTTCAAAAGTAGTCTAAAGACCTCTGTATGCAAACTACTACAATTTTTGACAACTTGTGGCTTGGTGGTAAATACGACATTGAACGCGGTAGGTTCATTTGGGACAATGGATAACAATTAGACTATTAGACTATACAAATTGGGAAGACGGATATCCTACAAACATTACATCTCCTGAGCACAGCATCGAGCTGAAACCACGCAATTCCAGGCACTCCAAGAACCCGAGTGGCAAGTGGACCCATTCGAGATGCGAGAAATGAAATATGGTCATTTGTCAAAAAAAAACACCATCTTGGAACCTGAAGGATGCCTTTGATGAAATCGAGAGAAATCGAAAAGATCTTGTGGAGACTCGGTAAGAGCTGCAAATGGTAAAGTCAAGGGAAGTTCCCGTTGGGTCCATTTACATTGAATATCATGACCAACATAGTCCTCGCACACTTTGCTTACTTTGACGTGGCAGGACGTTAGTGGTACTTATGCTGGTCTATTCTTTCGGACGTCTGGTGGTGCAGCTGGTAGTTGGGGGACAGTGCAAGCTGAATGCGCAAAACAATTATCAGCTTTTTTCCAATCAATCAAACAATATTATTGTTTCGATGGAAACAATGTTACCTGTTTTTGTGGCGAACAAAACAATTGAAAATACTAGGGCGTATATTGCCGCCATTGTCACTAATTTTCGCTAATTCCCCAAAATGTATGGACGAAAAATCGTGTGTTCTTCACCAATACTATATCAGTACGGACTGAGCATGAGTTCACCGGTGTTCCTTTTTACCATAATTAGAATGAATGCATAAAATCTTCCACATTTCTGTATGTGTCTGCGAGAGGAAGCAAGGTATATCAGTGACAGGAAGCACATCCTCAAACATTTGATTAGAACGCTTGCTGGCCAGCAATAATTTTGTACGGCTTCGGAGCAGAAATAATTCTCTTTTGCGCATTACGTGGCACGTTTTCAGTTTCCGTTCCAGCATGGTCACAGACGCTTTTTTCCTAACCATCACACCGTCATGAGCCACTTATTATTTCCCGAATGGTAGGGACGCAGATATACATGCATTGATGATTTATTTTGAACTTGGCAATTCTGTAAAGACCGCCAAGGCATGGCTTGAAATGCAAATGTCTAATAGTGCATTTTCATTTATCAAGTGCAGTACCATGATGATATTACCATCCGTGTGCACAACGTAATTTCCTTTTACATAATTTGAACTCACGTCTTCACGAATAATGGATACATATTATCTAAAACATAAATTTTAATTGAAGCATACCTCTGGACGTATTTATAAATAGGTTTTCAGTTGAAAAGATGAAATTGTTTGAGTGTTCCATGGCTGCATTGATCAGCATGATTTAAAGCAAACTAATCAATTATCACATGAAAGTCATGAAGCATACAGGTAAGTTTCTCTGTACCCGATAAAAATAGTTTTGTCTCGACGACAGTTTATAAATTGAGGATAACAAGTTACAATGGCGACGTGGTGATAATGAAAGGGATTTTGCAGTTGACGTCCAGCGGCTTACATTCGTAAGCCAGAAAGGATTACATAATATTTTTCTGACTGTCGACACTCGCATAACATTCGGAGTCCAAAATCCAGGTGAAAGATCAAAAGCTCACATATATGATCATCCTCGCCCAAAATACTAATGAATTATGTAATAGGTACATAACTGACATGCTAATCCACGGCAATGACATGTGTGGCTTAACATTAAAATTACAGTGAATATGTAATACGGTAGCGTGTCAGATGCAAAGTTGTTTTTTCACCAAAGAGGAACTACTTGCGGAAGATTATAAAGTCCAAATTTTGCTGCTATCTCACAGAGCACAAGACCCGTTTTCACTGGAAAGTATAATTAATTACAATTTAATCCCGTTCACGGAACTGTCACCGTGTCCAGACTGGAGTGATGTGCTAATTCATGGATTAATGGATTTAGACACAAAAAATAATTTTATTTTTGCTTGACAACCTACAAATGTCGTATAAAATTCCGCGCATATCAAATACATAGTCTGTAATACACTGCATTTTGATATAAATAAGGACGGTGGATCCATGCGTTTCATTCAATCCGTGTCTCTGATTCCTGCCAAGTACACACAATCACTTTACGCTGAAAATGGATTACAGTAATATCCTCGTTTTGGCAATACTGCTTTTTTCCTCCAACGCAGGTATGATTTTTGCTTGAAGTTTTTCTTTTATTAAATCTTGTTACATGCTTTTCATTAAATATATTCGTTTTCAACAGATGGCGCCGAATGTGAGGCTGGCTGGGTGGCTTTCAAGGACGAGCTATGTGTGAAATCCTTTCCAAATCTGGTGACGTACAATGAAGCCAAGCAACTGTGCGAGTCCCAAGGAAACGAGATCTCGAAGGCTTCACTTGTGATGGTCAAAGAAGAGGACATGCAGAGCCTTCTGGTGGACTACACAAACGACGCAGTTGACTACGCCTGGCTTGGGAGCAAGTATGACGAGGAAGCAGCCGAGTTCAAATGGGAGGACGGAGAGCCTTTGAGTTACACCAACTGGGACGTGGACTACCCGAGAATCACCAATGCATCCAACGCATGTGTGGAGCTAGTTCCTGTCAACGCAAGACGTTCTGTAACAGCCAATGGCAAGTGGATTGATGGGAACTGTCAGCGCAGGAATATGGTAATCTGTCAACGGACTCTGTCTTGGACATTGCAAGACGCAATTAATGAAATTATTAGGATGCGCAAGCAACACCAGGACGACCTGGAGATCGTCCATAGAGATTTGGAGGCTGCACTGGACGAAATGCAACAGGTAAACTCCAGGGTAGTTCCTGTTGGTTCTATCTACGTTGAGTATTACAATCAGCCGAGCCCCAGAACACTTTGGCCGACATTAGAATGGCAAGACATTAGTAGTACCTACGCCGGGCTCTTCTTCCGAACGTCCGGGGGGAGCGCTGCAAGCTGGGGATCGACGCAGACGGAATGCTCGCCACGTGTTACCAGGATGACCTCCATCTGGCAGTCACGAACCTTAGGTGATTATTCAGATGATGTGACCATTCCAGATAGTGCTTATTCTGAATATGTCAGGGTAGGCTTATTTCCAAATCATGGTGGCGAAGACTATTACTGTGAAGGGTTGCGCCTACATACACAAAATTGTGAGAACCGTCCCCGAAATCAAGCTATAAGAATTTGGAAGCGAACAGCTTAGATTTTATAACTGATTGGCGTAAGTTCCCGGTTTCCATGTGTGTTAAAATGTATATAGTTGACATCAATTTGTCCATTCGTTATTACCATTGCATGTTTGCTAATTTTTAGCCTTTGAAAATTTATAGAGGTGGATTTCCATTTTCAAAATTTTGGTGTAAGGGAAACCATAACTTCATTAGTAAATATTAGTAAATACAACATTTAGTTAAATTTGATGGTGTTAAATTAAAGCGAATTGAAAAGGAATTGAATACATCATATATGATGTGCATAGAAATAAGTTATTTCAAATAACATTATAACATAGCAGCAGAGCTTATGCAATAAATGCACAGTAACATTAATAAAGTTTTATTTATTAGTACTCTCTACGATGAGATTGAATTGGAATAAATTATGTTTAAAACCATGAATACAATAACGTGCATCCATTGTTTCAATTATGCATCCTCAATTATTCAAATAATGAAATGCATCCCCAATGAACCAGCCCAACACAGCGCTATAGTCAGAAGAAAATCCGACCAAAGAGAGCGTGGACTAGGTTGACCATGATTATTCAATGTAAATGGATCACCGGGTATAACCCAATTGTTCACCGTCTCCACATTTTCGTTTGTAGTTCAAGATTTTCTTGCGTTGTCCCTAGTTGTTTCCTCATCTTCATTATTTCGCTTATCGCATCGTGTAATGTCAAACACAGCGTCCTCTAGCAAATCACCAGATTTCGTTTATTGCAATTCATACCGCCATACCTTCCGTAAAGGTAGTCATGGAGTTTAGCATTGATGGGCTTCTTCTCCGAACATATATTTGAGTCAGCGTCATTTCTCGGGGACATTCCTGTCAATAGGGATAAATACGTCAAGGCGTCTCCGTTGTCCCATTTACATATATTGAGCTGTTTCGTTATCGTATCTGCGCCAAGGCACAAGATGTCGTAAATGGTATTGGTGATGTTGGCCAAAAACTCTTACATACATGCTTCCTTAGTCATTAGTAGGGACGATTTGGATAACTCATTACATTGAATCTTACAAAAATCTTTCGCCTCGTCACAAATGAGAAACGTTGCGGGAAATGTTTTAATGCATACCTCGTTTTCGTATTTCTGCTACCCAGACTCAGATTTGGCGGAACCTGGTGAACAAATAAAGTTATACTAGTGCCGTCAAATCTCACAGTGTGTGTTACCAGAAAAGTAATTGTGTATGCCGGAAAAAATTAGAATCGTTAGCACGATTATTCACCTCATTCTTTCTGTGTTCATACTGGATGCCGACGGGCTGAATGATCATATGTGAGCTGAATGGAGATACTAATACGGCCACTCAAATAACCTATTATTAACAAATTTCGTTAACATACATAATTACACTCAACTTATCAAGGAACATATTTCTCAATAGTAAATTAGTGCTTGTTTCAGTTTCCTCTGCTCGGCATGAATACTTCCTCCAAAATGCCAATCGTTTCATAATCATTGATTTACCTGAAGTTAATTTTTAGCCACGCTTGGTTGGTAATGAAGATGATTAGCAAAATTGTCCAGTTGAGCTATTAATTATTATGCCATTTTTATTGAATCAAAGAGATTTTTTGGTACAAACTGGAATAAACGAGTCTTTGCTTGAGCGACTACCAATGTTGCACAATGAACAACTGACCTGAACCTGGTGTTCAAACTTGAACTAGGTATTTTGAAGCTTCGTGCAAAATGCTCTGGAAAGATCTGCTAAGGAATGTTAAGTCACTTATATCCTCAGACAAATAAAGATCCTCAGATATTGGAACCTTAGAGGCAACAGTCTTGATAAAAAATACATGTGGTAATACGCAAAAGTTGTATCCCAATAGGCAACTGTATGTACCTTTCCTCCGTAGCAAATATAAATATAATTACTCAATGGAATCCTTGCGGCTTCTCGCAGAGATATGCCCGCCTGTGGTTCTGGCTCCATAAATGACGCAGCTCCGTTTTGGCTCCATAAATGAGGCAGCAACAGATTCGGACGAAGCATTCTGTAAAAAGCATATAAGCAAAACTAAATAATCTTAATAAATACCTGGTGCGGATGGATTGGATACGCCGCTCAGAAATAAGGGAAGATTACAAGTGCTTGTGGCAGATTAAATAACCGCTAGCATTAAATTTGGCTCCATTGATTCGGCATTCTTGTTGCCGTGGATACAGGAAAATGCACGAATACTCAGGAATACAGTGGTTAATTAATATCAGCAATACAATGATTTGCTTTACTTTTCTTGCATATGCTGCATGGATTCCCCCTTTCTCACTAATGCGCGTATTACATACATGTGACTGAATTAAAAGTGTAAATACTCCTGCACAAGTCCAATTTCAATAATACCTTACCTGCGATTTGAAATTGTCGTTAGACTATTTCTCGTATATTTAAAGAATTATTGCGCTCAATTGTCGAGATATATGCACATGTTAATTAATTTTTAGGAACCCGGCAAAAGCCATTGAGCAATCTTATTTAATTACGAGAGCAAATGCTAATAAAAATGTTCCGAGTTGAAACCTTGGCGCTATTATATGATGAATGTATGATGCTTTAATAGTCGATCTTAGATTTCATATTTAGAAGAAAAACATATTTGGAATATTACTGTAGCAAGTGCTACATCATCGGGTAGCATTATGTTCCTTCCGGCATTTATAAATGCGTATTATGCTGATGACCACCTCTCATAATAAGACATTCAATTAATGATAGCATTTACACTATTTTCATGTTGTCAATTATCTCTATGATTCATTACTGGGACTAGCCGCAGTGTGGGAAGACGAATCAGTAGTGACGGAGTTAGCAATTGGAGAAACGGAAGCAGTAGGAGCCGAAGTGGCAGTGGTTGTTGAAGAAACAGTAGTAGTAGAAGGAGCAATGGTCGTTGTAGTTTCTGTTTCCTTTTCCTCACTTTTTGGTCCCCTACGCTTGGTACTTCCTATTTTACATGTTTCCTTCATAAAATTTGATATGCATGTCCAAAGTTTTTTTCCTTCTTTTTTCGCGTTTCCATCAGTACCCAGCACTATATCGTTCAGAATGGCAGTTACATTTGATTTTACGCCGTCCTTAATTAGCTGATCCACTTCATCTTTACAGTCGTTTTCCAATATATACATAAATACTTTATAATATAGGGAATCCGGTTTATTTTTTAACTGTTCACGTTTCTTGTCACGGTGTGCTATCTTTTCCTCTTGCGTCATTTTCTTCCGCTCTACTGGTGGTTTGTCAGCCTTCTTAGCAGTTTTTTGTTGGCGGAACTGTTCTATCGTATAATCTTTCAACTGTTTGCACGGATCTGTAATGTCTGTTGCTCTCGGCAGTCTGGCAGGTAGCGTGTCAACGTAGTCGGTTCTCGAAATGTAAAGGGCATTATGGAAGATGTCGGCCTAAATGGGATAGTGTGGGCTTAGATGTAATTTAATAAAATATAATATATGTTTAATTTGGAAACACTCACTTCATAGCTATCTGCAGCCAATGAGAGGGTGCACAGGTATTGAAATCCTATTACCGTTGCGAGACTTGCCATTATCATTTTAATTCCAGATTTTTTCTAATGTACAAATGTCCTCTTTGAACTCATCCACCAGGTCGGTCCCACTATAAATCAGAGTAGATCAGTTTCAGATTTTGCAGCGATTTTATAGTAAATATTGTAAAAATTGGCATGATGGTTTGAAGAGATTATTAATGCAAGTGAGCTTGAAAGTTCGCATTTTACAGAAATGCTATATTGCATCAATCCGGCGCAATTTAAAGTTTCAAAATATTTTTTTTCAGTGTACATTTTGTGAAGGAAGTTCAGACAATGACCATATAAGGAGCTTTACACAGTGTACCAAAATTTTGGAAGAAATTGAAGTAAATAGTTGTTACGTACGTGATATAGCACAAATCCCTGGTGAGCTGGGAACGAAACTTGAATTAGAGGGGCGGCGAAACAAACAGAAACAGATCAAACACAAAAAGAAACGGTCCCAAGTAATGTTTTCCCACTAGTCCTTGTACAACGAAATTGGGTTTTAATAAAATATAAGATGACGATCAATCGATTGAAATGTTTCTTTACTACTGGTTGCTATATCATCTTTGCATTCAGTTCTCACTTAAGAGCTGGAATTCACACAAATATTTTACAATGGAACGTTATCACACTGTCTATCATGTTGCAATCACAATGCACAACAATGGAGAATGTAGATGTATGACTACGCACGGATGCTGATACGGGAGTTTGCACGTTTGTGTAATGCAGTAACACAGACAAACGTGCCTATATGTCTAGCTTCTACAGTTGTAATCTTTCCGTGAGTCTGATACTCTTTAGGAAGACACTTAGGTCACAGATATTGCCAGTTTGTCCGTAAACACTATAACTTCCATCGATGTTGACCGATGAAGTTAATGTTACATCTTACAAGTTAAGTCTTAATTGACATTTTGCTAAGCTGTTGTTTTGTAAAGTAGCACTTTACTTTAATTTCCATTTCATAGGAGATGTGGCAGAATGTGAAGCTGTTTGGGTGGCCTAGAAAGACGAGCTGTGCGTGATATCCTTTCCCGATGTAATTACCTACGCTGGGCTTTTCTTTAAGGCGTCTGACGGTGGCGCAGCTAGTTGGGTATCCCTACAAACCGAATGCATCCAGTCATGGTGAATTTCAAACCCTCGTAACCTCTGGGGCCAATATATAAATTGTAGCCCGCCAAGCCGTACGCCGAGTCGCTACTGTCGGGAATTTACATAACTTGAAGCAGCGCTTCTGCGAAATTGAAAGCATAAACATCAAACATAATACTGTACCCCAAACACTTTGGCCGTCATTACAATGGCAAGATATTACTAGTGCCTACGCTGGACTCTACTTCCGAGCCTCCGGTGGTGGCGCCGCCGACTGGGGATCCACCCAAATGGAATGCGCTCCGCGTATTACTGAAGCCGCCGGCATTTGGCGGAGCGTAGATGCTGGTTCGTTTCCAGCTAGGGCGACCATCCCAGAGGAGGGTTACTCAGAGTATTTCGATGTGGGCACTTTTTTGAATGAGGGAAGTGGTAGATGGTATCGAGAGGGGTTGAAACTTCAAACACAAGGTTGCGAAGTACGCCCTCGAAATCAAGCTATTAGGGTATGGAAGCGGACATCCTAGAGTTTTCGGCGCGTACAAAACTATTTGCATCTAAATTGCTATGACACTCGCTTGTAATCCAGTATACAATTGAATACACATCCTATGCCTTAACTAATAATTAAAAATTGTCAGTTATTTCTATCACCTTTTGATGCTCTATTGATTTCCTGATTTTGCGAAATAAATGATTGTTTACCGTGATAAATTGTTCGTGTGCGATAATTTGTATTTAGGTATTCAGAAGTAACACTTAGCATCTAAAAGTGTTAGCCGTCTAAACTAAGCTGATCATCTGAACTCTAGGATGCTGTCAAAAAGTTGTTTTATTATATGCTTTTTAGTTACTTAATTTTTTTTCTTTATTTCGAATTGATAGATTAGTGCAGTAATGTTAATACGTTTAGAATGATAAGAGCCAGCAACAATAACAGTAACATAGTAAGACATAACAAAATAAGAGTATATTTATACTGACTCAAGCTGTTCTCTTCCAAATTCGGATGGCTTGGTTTGCTGGACGCACCTCGCAACCAGCTGAGGTGAAGCGTAAACCCTCCCAATAGAATTCTCCACTTGAAAGTTTATAATTATAATGACCAGCAAGTCCAAATGCGGACGCACCATTTTCAGGAATATCGAGTGGAGTTGTTACAGAGCTACTATCAGTCGAAAACTGTCGCTCCATCTTGGTTATACGGGGAGCACATCCAGCTTGAATGGTTCCCCAATCGGCCGAGTCACCACCGGAAGTACGGAAAAAGAGACCAGCATACGTAGCGCTAATATCCTCCCAAGCTAACTCAGGCCATAGGGATGGCGGAGTCGGCTGGCCATGGTATTCTATGTAAATGGACCCAACAGGAACGACTCTCGAGGTAACCGTTTCAAGCTGTTTTCTTACCCTGACGATCTCGTTGATGACAACTTGTAACATACATTCCCGAATCCTCTTGCAAATGACGACATTGCGCTTGCCACAGTTGACGTCGGTCCATTTTCCTTGAGGGCTCATAGGCAACTTGGCATATATCGGTCTCATCTCGATGCAGATCCTGGAATCCGAAACGTTTCGAGGGAAGCCTTCCAGCCAATTAGTGCACGTCAGTACGATTATGCAGACGGTCAAGTTGTGCAACTCAAATGTATTCCCTTTCGGATACGCCGCGTCCTTACCTTTCTAATTATTGATATACAAGCGTCAGATGCTGGAACACAATGATTGGCAGAATTAAAATTTTGGGGAGTAGCGTAAGTACATGTTTCACGGAATTAGTTTCGTTTGGCATTTTAATGTGAATTTGAGTACCAGATTCCATGTAAATGCAACGACATGTGCACATTTCACATTAAATGTCAAATAAAACTGTCATTGAGTTGACAGTTATGTAGTGTTATCTAATCAAATTTAGCATGCAATATGCAGAATGTATTTCATGGTAGCGGGCATGTGGAGCATTTATTCTTGGAGAGCACAAATTAGTATCCGAAAAATGGTGTGTATGATGATACTATTTGTTGATATACAAATACAACCACCGCAATGAGCAAAAAAGCATATTTCCGTGAACTGTACTCAATCTTCCAACTGTCTTATTTAACTGATTGATGTTAAATTCCTCATTTTTTTACACATTCTGCATAGGTCATTCTAAACGCGTCATAAATCTGGTAATCATCAACAGTTGGTCAACATATGAAAACAACATATCTCAAATAATGAACTATGAACGAAATGAGCAAAAACGAAGTTAAGTAAATCATAAACACGTCATTTGTTTTGAGATGAGCGGTCAATATTTATTAAAGACTGGCATTATCTTAATCATATTTAAAGTTAATTTAAATACTAGATATAACATTAAACTATGTATACCTATGTATGTTTGCCTTCATGTTACATATTTCCATCATCTACGCCACCCGTTTCCAAATTCTCACAGGTTGGTTCACCGGACGTACCTCGCAACCAGCTGTTGTAAATTGCAAACCCTCATAATATTGAGTACCTGCTGTCGTGTCGTATCTTCCCACCTATGCATAATCAGAGGGCCCATTTGCCGGAAGTCGTAAATACGTTTGGCCGAAGCTGTAGTTAGAGGAGAATGCGTATCTCGTTTCAGTTATCCGAGGAGCGCATCCACTCTGAATGGTTCCCCAGTTTCCAGCCTCACCACCGGAAACGCGGAAAAACTGACCCGCATATGTGGAACTAACATCCTGCCAGGTCAAGTCAGGCCAAAGAGTGCGTGGACTCGGTTGACCGTAATACCCAATGTGGATCGATCCGACTGGAACAACTCGTTTCGTCACCGCTTCCAGATTTATTTGTGTTGTTTCAAGATTTTGCTGCGTTGCCTCTAATTGTTCTCTCACCTTGATTATCTCGCTTATTGCATCATGCAATGTCCAGGACAGAGTCTTCTGACAAATCACGAGGTTGCGTTTATTGCAGTTAACATCGACCCACTTTCCCTGAAGGTCGTCATGCAGCCATGAATTGATGGGCTTCATCTCGATACATATACTTGAGTCAGCGTCATTTCTCGGGGACCCATCCTGCCAGTTTGTATACGTCAAGGATTCACCGTCGTCCCATTTAAATTTGTCAGTTTCGTCATCGTATCTGCCCCCGAGCCACAAGTTGTCATAAATGTCGTTGGTGCTGTTGACCAAAAACTATTGCATTCTGCGTCCTTGATCATGGCCAGGGATTATTTGGATAACTCATTGCCTTGAATTCTGCAAAAGTCCTTGGCCTCGTCATAATTTAGAAACGTTGTAGGAAATGTTTTAATGCAGAGCTCGTTCTTATACACCTGCCATCCGGTCTCGCATTCTGCTGCACCCACTGTAATAAAAGTAAAAATAAATAAACTTAATAGAAATCTGGCACAAATGGATTGCAATGCTTTTCTGAATGAGGAATGACTTACCTGTCATTGTCGCAAATATAATAACCGCTAGCACGAAAATTTGATCCATTGTAACAGTATTTTTTCTGCCGGCAAGGTTTGGAATGATCAAGAAACATGTTTGGTCCCGGTATTTATACGATCATTCAATTTACCTGTTTTACAGGTGGAACCAACAATGATGAACTTATCTAGAAATGAATTGCTCAATAATTAATTGGTACCTGATGACTTTCTTGTTACGGGTAATTGCTTCCTCTAATATGTCAATCTTCGTTTGTTTGATTTTTGTCCATAACTGTTACGTGACGAAATCAGTGTGCAAATGTAAATCACCAATAAATCTATTAATCATTTCTGTAACTTGTATTCAATGAACGCGGTTAATTTCAGTTCATTTTCCTTGTCACCCGATTGTGGCTTTTGTTTTTCCTTCAACGATTATCAATATTTCGCAACAAAAATGAGCTTCTCAATACAATAGTAACTTATTGATGCAACCATGTTGCTCAACTCAACTGGACAAGGGTCAAACTTGCATGTAAATCTCCAAGGTGGAATGCGATGTTTTCAATTGTTTTCTTACCTCATTTTGGTGCACTTCAGAGAATGGGATTTTATGGTCACTGCATACATGCCAACCAACATGTTCGAATCAGTGTCCTAATTATGCTCAAATGTTATCAGCTTATCTGAGTGGATGAAAAAAATTGTGAACAGATTGATGTGATCGGTTACTCTGTAGTTACAACAAATGTATTTGATGGAACGATGTGAAGCAGTCGATGGAATGCAACGATATTGTAATTCATATGTTTTCACAATCATACCTTATCCGTATATTTGTCCTTCCTACAATATTAAATGATATGTTATTACGTTGCTTAGAAATAATTTGACGCCATGTAAGTTTTGAACTTTTACAATGTCGGAGATGTCTGGAAAAATATTCTTTTGCATTTGGCAAACTTCTATGAAGTGTCAAGGTTCTTCTTCCTTGCACTTTGAAATGATTCAGATACGTTCAGATTGAGATGCCCATCATGGATGGATGAATGAGTGAACTTCTGTGTGTCGTACGCAGAATGACGATAATGACTATGCAATGTATTTAACCAGCGTAGTAAAAGTAATTACGATTTACTTATGAAGAAACAGCTGTCTCAATAACAAATTTGTTGTTATATCAGTATACTCTGTAATGGCTGCATACTGAAACAAATACGCCAATCAGTTCGTAACCATTGAATCGCCGTAATTCAGTTTCCTGTCACAATTGCTGGGTGATGAAGATGGCTGACAAAATTATCCAGTTGATCTATTAATTATTTTGCTATATATATGGAATGAAACCGATTCATTCTGATATCATTTTCCTGGCCATGAGTACAATATAAATAATCAATTTACGTAACCGCATCGAGCATAAACAAGGGACGGTGTTCTCATATTTCTTCTGTACGTTCCCTAGGCGGTACAATGTACATCCATTTTGCACAAGCACTTTCCCTCGCAATGATGTTAACAGTTCGTATGATACATGGTGCAAATTGAGGATGATCGCTACTCTTGAACTACATGCCGTATTCATAGGTAGTTATGGTTTAACGTTATCTTCTTATCTTAAAGAGGTGACATGTTCGTTGCCCAAAGTTATAAATACTTATAGTTAAATTGTTTCTTTATGTGATATTTATTTGATGATATGAATTTGTAATACTTATTAATAAAATGGTCATTTAGTAATTTGATAGTTCGGTCTAGCTTTTAACGGAAACTGCAACATATATTTCGAGCAATTCATGTAATGTAACATCTTTTAAATTTTATTGGTTTATCTATTTATGGTGTTTATTCATGACTATGGAATTTTGTGATACATGATTTGTACTCCAATTCAATTGAACATATTTTTACAGCAAGTACATACCTATGTAACTATTTCATAAAATGCAAGTTGATATTGTCATAATATCTGTCACCGATATCGTAAAACGTATAATTGTAATCAGATTTAGCATTTTAATATAACCTTTTCCAAATGCGGATTGCCTGGTTGACTGGCCGAACTTCACATCCAGCTACCGTGAAACGTAAACCCTCGTAGCCAATAGCACCGGTAGTGTAATGTCGACCCGAGTATCCATATTCAGAGACTCCATTTGTTGGAATATTCAAAGGGTGTTCCATTTCAGAATAATTACTATGATACAGTAATTGCATTTGACTTATACGTGGAGCACATTCTGATTGGTTTGTCCCCCAACTAGCAGCGGCACCACCTGTAGCACGAAAGAAGAGGCCCGCATACGTGGCGCTAACATCTTCCCACGTCAAGTCCGCCCACAGGGAACCAGGACTCGGTTGTCCGTAATATTCAATATAAATGGAGCCAACGGGAACCACTCTTGCAGTTACAGTCTCCAGCCGTTGTTCCGTCCCTTCAAGTCTTTCCAGAAGCTCCTTCCGTTCATCAGAAGCATCACCCAGATGTTTCCGCATCTTGAGAATCTCGTTTACTGCATCTTGCAGTGACCACGACAACGCTCTTTGACATATCACCAGATTGCGCTTATTACAATTAACGTCTGTCCACTTACCCTGAGGATCCGCGCATGACTTTGCATTGATTGGCCGCATATCAATGCAAATACTGGAGTCGGGACCATCCCGTGGAGATCCTTCCTGCCAGTTGGTGTACGTCAACGGTTCGCCGTCATCCCATTTGAATTGAGCTGCCTCGACATCGTATCGGCCGCCCAGCCACACGTTGTCATAAATATCGGTTGTGGTGTTTACCAAAAGCGACTGCATTTCAGGTCCTTTTACCATCACCAGTGACGCCTTGGATAGTTCGTTGCCCTTTGACTCGCAGAAGGTTTTGGCCTCATCGTACGTTAATAGATTGGGAAATGCTTGGACACATAGCTCGTCTTTGTAGGCGACCCATCCCGTTTCACACTCGACGGCTTCTGAAATGGATTTCCATACAAACGTATATATAAAAAATGTAGTTCAGGTGAGAAGCAATATCCTCAACATTATCTACTAACCTGCACTTTCCGAGAAAAAGAAAATGACTAGCGCCAGGATGAAGATGCGAAAAGTCTCCATTGCGTTTGGTGGTCCTCTTGTTGCTTCTGGTTTAGTAGCTTAGTAAAAACTTGAAGCTTATGCTCAGGGATTCCACCTTTTATACCAAAAATTAGTCTGATAACATTTCCGGCATTTTTTGTCGGGATAAGTCAAAAGGATGCCGACATCAATTAAGTTTTGTTCTTTTTATATTTATTTTATTGCGTGGACTAAATGCTCGTTATCATTCCATTTCAGTTATATCCATAAACATTCATCGTGAAGATAAGGTTGCAATTTACTGTGAATAAATATCTTAAATCTTTTGATTATAAAGCTGTAGGTAAATAAACGGCGCAAATGCCACCGTTTATTTCAGTATATTATTGAATGGCCAATATTCACATCAAAGCTCAGTGGTACATCCGCTCAAATAAAAGGATTTAGCATCAACCAGTTCGCAGTATTGTGATGACGGAAAAACCAAATTGACCCAAGTCTATTGAAATGGGATTGAACATTAATTCAATGATAACATCTGCCAATATGATAGCTTGTGTGTGAAATAGTATGGCATGTCCAATAATATCTAACCAGCGATAACGAGCGAACAATTACAAAGCATTTTTGTTACAGTGTTGAAATTTAATGATCATCAACGACCGTTTATGATGTTGTTTTCGAAGTTGGTCCGAATGTCAAATAACAGACAATTGAATGCGTAATCCTAAAAACACTAGTTTAAATGTGTTCATCATATTTAAACAGTTAATAACTTGATAGAGTATTTAACAATGCACATCACTGCTTTTGTGTCTTAATTGCACTAATAAAATACATTTCGGCGGTCTTGAAATATATTTTATCAGAGTCTATGATTGCACAAAATAAACTTTTTTGTTGACTACTAAATAAGTTTTTTGATATGATGGGTATGCTCAAAGCAGACCATGATACATGAATAATTATAAAGTGAGGTCAGCAACAAAGCTGACTATAGGCATCATTTTGACCAAAATGTTCTTTTCCGGCGTCATACTAATTTCAATCAAACACGTATGATAATGGATACGCAAGATCATGCATGCATAGGTAATGAGTACCGAAGCTGCAACATTAAAATTAGTAGGTCGGATGTACAATGTAAAATTA
The DNA here is from genome assembly GCA_004115045.4 of Sinella curviseta. Classification (NCBI taxonomy): domain Eukaryota; kingdom Metazoa; phylum Arthropoda; class Collembola; order Entomobryomorpha; family Entomobryidae; genus Sinella; species Sinella curviseta. The sequence goes on along the minus strand of CM023201.3, from coordinate 3,028,411 downwards.
AGATAATTTAATGAAAAGTATTTAAAAATTTACAAAGTTTCGTAGTATCACTAATTGATAAGCAAATGACACATATTAATTGAATAGTAAGCACAATGACGTTCCAGCTCAAAAGACACAAGATGAAAATTATTACCAGTTTCAGATAAATGCGAAAGTGTTTAAGCCGTTCGCTTCCAAATTCTGATAGCTTGATTCTTCGGACGGACCTCACATCCCGCCGTATTGAATCGTATACCTTCCCTGTAATATGCGTCCGAGTGCCAACGTCCTACCCAACCATAATCAGACCAGCCGTTTGCCGGAATGGATAACGGATTCACATACGCAGCACCATTTCTCTCAACAAATGACATTTGGGTAATCCTCGGCGCACACTCAGCCTGATGCGCTCCCCAACCGGCAGAGCCGCCACCGCTGGCTCGGAAAAAGAGACCGGCATACGTCGCGGTAATATCTTGCCAAGTCAGGTCAGGCCAGAGGGCAACAGGACTGGGTTGGGTGGCATATTCAATGTAGATAGAACCGACCGGCACCACTCTTCGGTTTATCGCCTGCAGATTATTCTTCGTCACCTCAAGTTCCTTCCGTAATTGTTCCCGTTCTTCAGACGCAATCACATGTTGCTTCCGCATCTTGAAAATCTCGAGAATGGCGTCTTGTAGCGTCCATCGCAGAACCTTCTGACAAACGACCAGATTCCGCCTGTTACAGCTCACATCTGTCCACCGTCCCTGATTGTACATCTGCCTTGCATTTATCGGTCTCATGTAAATGCAAATGTTGGAGTCCGGATCGTCTCTAGGAGAACCGGCCTGCCAGTTGTTGTACTCAAACGGCTCACCGTCCACCCACTTGAATTGGCCAGTCTCTTCATCGAATCTTCCTCCAAGCCATAAGTCGTCGTATACTTCCTTTGTGTTATTTACCAGAAGCTCCTGCATCTCCGCATCCTTCACCATTAGGAGGGACGAGGTCCAGTGTTCGTTACCATGACTGGCGCAGAATTCTTTGGCGTCCTCGAATGGCAAATACTGTGAAGGAAATGTTTTCACACAGAGCTCATCCTTGTAGAGCACCCATGCATCTTCACATTCAGCCGCGCCTGGAAATTGAATTTGGAAAAATAAATTGAGTGGAAATAAATCGAAAGCTTGATGGATGAAAGGTGTCAAAAATACCTGTGCCGGCCGAGAACGCGAATATTGCAAGCAACACTATATTAAAAGTACCCATCTTTTGTGTTTGTAAATCGGAGGATGTGATTCTTGATTACCAAGTTTAGAATGATGACTGAGCCTGTTGGACGCCCCTATATATACCAGATTTCACCCACGAACAACTTGTAAGGAATACGTCAATGATTCCGTATAATTTGTAATTGTTTAGGTTTAATTCTTCACTGTCTTCATAATCCGTTTCATAACGTTTTAAAGTATTCACGGAAATCGTATTACGTGGAACATTTTACTGCGAATTTTGGTACGAAATTACATGTTGCTTTAATATGTCAGTGGAATGTATATTTTACATGAGCCTCGGAAATGATTCCAAAGTTGTTGACCCGACATTCCTTAAAAGCATTGGGTTCAAATCAAGTCAATTTCGGATAAACTCATGTTGCTTCATGGTATTTGCAAAGTCATAGTTTATCACCCTGCAATAAAATGATTTGCCTGTGGATTTTACTGTTTGTATTTGTGTTATGATTGTTGTGACGCACGCTGAGAGGATTAAAATAGCTTCCACTGCCGTGCTTACATAAGGCGATGACCGTAATAAAATGTATGACTCTCAACAAAAGCAGCTTGAGATACAGGTATTGTAGAGATCAACAATATATGAACTAAAGCAAAGAAAGTTACTGGAGTCAGTAAAGGGGGACACATGTAATCTTTCTGGCGACGCATATATAATTTCAATTTGCCAAGCAGGCTACGCTAGACCGTTACAAGTTACCATATTGGTGACAACGTTTGATTATTATGCTGTGCAGAAGATTATTTAATGATCATCACCAAAAAAAAGAAGGTAAGCTTGTGTCAGCTTACGCATGAAAACATCACATCATCATGCTCTTATCATTTTCCACATCTCGCCTTATCTGTAGATGTTTGATCTATCACCTGCTTTTGATGTGGCTCTTTGATAAGGCCGCAATCATTTATGGCTCGCATCTCTGTGGTCTTTGGTCTTTGTTATAAAACATATGCTACACGAATGTTAGAGATAATGCGAACGCTGGCTGTCTGCATATGTATTCCGACTATATTTTAAACTAGAAAATATAGCACAATTGTGAGGAGGGTTTCTGAGTAAATAGCTGGTTATTTTTGGTCGGTTTTATTCGTCGTAATGTAGTCCAATGAAAATGAAGCCATGAATGACAGAGTCATGTACTTGTAGTCAGTACTCATTTTGCTCATCGAAAAACGTTTGTGAAAGTCAAGAAGTTAATTACCTTACAAAGTAATCAATACGAGAAACATTCCGACATAAGTGATGTATTGACGCAATATTTGTTTTGATTGAATTGATTCAGTAATTTTACAAACATAAGTTATCATTACTTTACACACGCGATGGTTCTGAAGTAATTTCGTAAAGCCTCATGTGATGCTCGGATGACATTCTCTCATGATTCTGTTGAAGCACTAGGCAGTTCACCACAAAACAATACCTTTGTTGGCACAAATGATAAACTCTTGAAAATGGAATACATTTTAATTGGGTTCAAATATGACAAATCTAGTAAGCCAATCGGCATTGCTTTATATTGTTTTGATATGCATCATTACCAGTAAATTTGGCAAATTATGCAAACTACTAATTGCAAAATCATGTATAGATAAACAATTCATATTTGTAGGTGTCAGTCATTAGATTGATGAACATGTCCATTGAATAAACATTTTAGGTGATTAGCGTCTACAGAACGCCGACGAAAGAAACTATGGCAAGATTACCAAATGTTTTCCTCACCATGCAAAAAATAAATATTTCGTAGCACTTGAATTTCAGTATAAATACTGAGGGAAAATGAGTTGGAATCATTGAGCATTTTGCTGTTGTAAACTAAGTATTCCGGTAAACATGAAGACGAGTTTCTTTATTCTGCTGGTAATCCTTGCGCTCCTTGGAGCAGGAGGTACGTGTCACGTAAAACTTGCAAATATTTACATTTGTGACAATTTCTTGTATTTACTAAGACGGACTTTTCGTTCCTGCAGATGCGGTAGAGTGTGAACAAGGCTGGAACCCGTACAAAGACGAGTTATGTATCAAAATGTTTGACAGTATCGTCACGTATCAGGAGGCCCAAGACATGTGTGCTGCCCAAGGCAACCAGATTTCAAAATCGACCCTTGTTATGGTTAAGGAGGCAGACATGCAGGATCTGTTGGTTAATTACACCAGAGGTATGTTTGACTATTTGTGGTTAGGGAGCAAGTACGATGTAGACTCCGCTCAGTTTAGATGGGAAGACGGTGAACCTCTAACATATACTAACTGGCAGGAAGGCTATCCGCAAAATACCACTTCCGATGCTTGTATTGAACTGAGACCCGAAAATGCTAAATCAAAAGTTAATGCCGGAGGCAAGTGGGCTGATGTGCACTGTCAGAAACGCAATATGGTAATGTGCCAGAGACATTTGTCCTGGTCCCTTCAAGATGCAATCAATGAGATTATTATAATGCGGAAACAGCATTCAGACGACCTTGAGATTGTAGAGAGGAGACTGTCAGATGCTGAAACTGTAGCCAGCAAATTACGAGACGAACTCCAAGCCACAAAGCAAGAGCTGGCAGGTATGGTTGCGAAGGTAGTCCCAATCGGTTCAATCTACATTGAGTACTACAATCAACCGACTCCCAGTACTCTCTGGCCAACATTGACCTGGCAGGACGTTAGTAACTCATATGCCGGCTTATTTTTCCGTGCGTCTGGTGGCAGTGCTTCCAGCTGGGGATCCACTCAAACTGACTGTGCCCCCCGAATCACGGAGAGGCAGTACGGCTGGTCTTCTGGTAGTATTTACCCATATAACATAACCCTTCCAGCAAATGGATGGTCGGTGTTCGGACGTGCAGGGAAATATACTACTGATACTGCAGATAGGCAGGTTGCTGCAAGATTCTACACAGAAGGTTGCGAAGTTCGGCCAAAAAATATGGCCATGAGGCTCTGGAAGAGAACTGCTTAGCTTTCGTGATGTGTACTTGTAATTATGTTAAAACATGTGGCAAGTATGTTATTAATCAAAAAAATATTTTTGTCATGAATAAACATCCTTAATTAATTTTATAATTTATATTGCATTTATTTCATCAATGACCGAGATGATATGCTTCATGGAACTCTTGTTCACTACTTACTGGTTGGTTTACCGACGTGACAATTCTGCTACCAGGCATTTGTTTGTTCAAATGTACATTAAGTCACGTTACCATAATTGTCAATGGAGTTTTGCGTGGAACCTATATAAATCGAATCCATAACGCATATACAATCCCCTCGCAAGCTTAATACAAAATATCGTTTCCGGTGAATGACAACTTATCGACCACATCGGAATTTGAAAAAAATTAACCTTACCATTTACATACATGTAAACGCTACATCACGTTCAAACAATTGCATGCCTGTCTGATCCACTCTGTGTCCCTACACACACGACTGCGATAAGGAGGTATACCTAGCACGTCCTGATATGTAGTAACAAGGCAGATTAATCAATGTTTAAGTTACTTTTCCTGCTGGATCGGATATTAGCTTTTCCCGTGCCGTTTTGACGGCACCATATCGTAGCTGGCTGATTTGGTTGCGCACTCTGTAGTAACCCCAGCATCCCCGGCAAGATTTCACATTACCGTATCGGTATATGGAGTTGATGATGAGCCGTGGGTTTAAATGCGGACAATCTTGATACGAGATGAGATGACGTGGCATTTCGGCAATCATGATATCCACATATATTTACAGGTGGAGGATCCGGTAAGCAGAATGAATCAGCTTTCGATTAAGCACCCAGCAAATAAAGCGTGGAAATGTTTCCGGAATCCCTCCGGACAGAAAATGTATATGGACATTTCCGAAATTTTCAAACAATTTGCGTTGGATGTTACTGAATATCAGTACATAATTCAATATAGTGACTTCTATTTTCACTGTAATGAATAGGCACTCCGCAACTCATTAGCCCGGTTCCACAATGCACTCGCATATGTATTGTCGGAAACGCTGCAGAAATTTGGCATCGACGAGATGTGGAAGGATGTTTTCAGAAACGTCTCATATTGGGGCATCTGTCCCGGGAAACCCAAGGGACCATCAGTCCGAATGTGGCAAGCAATTACCTAAAATCGTTTAACGATTTGTTAGCTGTGGTCGGACAAACAATAGCGATCTCGTGTTCCATGAGCATGTATCTAGCTTTGATTTACCAACCTGGATATGAATTGTAGTCGTAATGTTGAAACCAGCCCCAGTGGCAATTTGTCTGCTGGACTGGGTCAGTGTGCTGGCCAACAAACTGAAGCCATTGAAATTATTTCCAAGGGACACTCCATTAGTATTTGTACTATCGGGAATGGCAGTATGAAATACTTTGGTGAACTTTTAAAGTTTCAAGCATTGGATTCGCAATTGCAATTAATTCTAACCGAGCTGGCCACATACGATAAGTCTGCGACCAATTGGCCGGAAACGCTGGCAATGTCAGTTGAAGCCAGCCTGATGAGGACCAATAAATATCGAGTAATAATGTTTATGCGATTGTGGCAAAAATACTCTTGGTCGAGAAATCTCAGCGTTGCATCGTCGGTGACGAAACATTTTCAGTGATTAAACCTAAAGCTTTTAAATATGTTGTTTCCAATCATTTAGTATTAACAAGTATTCAAAGTTATAATAGATTTTGTTCCTGAAAAAAGTTGTTGTCGTCATTGTATAAGTACATGCGTCTCTACAAAGAATCACTGTTGGTTAAGAAATATCAGCGCCGTAAAATATATATTAAATCAAAGCATGTTCTTATTACGGTCAAAACCGCATGATTGTCATTTCAGAGTCGCATTGGTTTTATCTGAAAAATTGTGATTTTATTGCTGCAGTCTTGAGGTGCTTCATGTTAAAACTGTTTTTTACGGAAGTACTTTTCAAGCCACCCGAGACGCTACTTTCAATGATTATTTAAACGACTCTTTGTGATGCATGTATTCTTTGTGAAAATATTATTATATAGAAAATATACCAGGCATCGATGCTCATATTATAAAAATGCACCTTTTGTGCCAACAAATGTTTTAGAAGGATGTTTACCAATATAACGATTTATTACAGTATGAAACCATATATCATTGGTCTGTGGGTCAGATTGTGTAATTAATGTACACTACCAGCCCCAGTGCAGACGAGATAGAAGGCATCTCCACTCTCTTCCTCGCCCTGGTAACAATACCTATCGCTGCTACAGCAAGTGCATTTCCCTGTGCGAAGGACGGTGGCGCCATCTGTGGAGCCCGTGCTGGAGGCAAACCGCACTCCGGCACAGCATCGTCGGTGTTCCGGGCAATTACCAAGGCTCTGGGCACAGTCCTCGATCCGTGAACACACTGCTTGGCCTTGAACATTCAACTTCAGTTGAAAGAAAAAACATAGCAGAACAATTTAATTTCCCATATAGTTTTACAATGTGATTACGTTAACGTCGCAATAACGTGCCATATTTAGACTTTCTTGGTACCGCAAGACATGCAAGCAACACGAAGGACGAAGCCACCAGAAGTGCTGAATAATTTCTGTTGTACATTTCGGCTTAAAAGTAAGTTTTATATGTGCTAATACGTACTGGGTAAATTATGAAACGTGGTACTTGTAACGCGACAGACGTTACTCACTGAGCATCAACACACTCAACTGAAGAAAAAACTCATGAATACCATTCTAATATTTACCAGTTACATATCAGTGCCAACATGATGCAAATGCTAATTACATATTAATTCTTTCTTTGAAATTACCACCCTCTACCGTCATCATGACACTTGCTAATTACTTGGTTCAATTCACTAATGAACATAGATACGATTCATTACTCGTTATGATATATTTAATCATAATTGTCGTGCGTAGTAGCCCGTCCGGAAAACGTGTTAACTGTGGTTTCAGTTTTAACAAAGCACGTTATATTTCGGACAAAGTTTGCTTGGAAAATACATAGCAACTAATTAGTTCTGTGACAAGGTATAGCTGGAATCATTATCCCAAATGCAATAAGTCATCCAGTTTCGTTTCTGGGATTTCCTATCATTTCATTGCGTTTGACATTAGCAATTTTTAGAATATTTTCAGCGTCCGTTTTATTAAAAGTGGAGTTAACATATTGAATTTGGGCAGTCATAGAATACCAAGCCAAGATTTCAAAGATCGAAATTAGCATAATCGTGCTACCAAATCATAAGAAAAGCGAACAATTTACATTTTACAGAAACTGTCCATGCAACCGTCAGTATCTGAAAGTGCCTTACAGAACGTTATGTTTATATGGCAGTTCTAACAGACGAACAATGTTGACGTTGTACGTATTAATATTATATTATGTCTGAATACGACTTATATATCATCGTTTGTTGCTTGAAGCAAACAGGATAAGAATCACATATGAATTGATATTTATTTGTAAGTATGGAATACTTTTCGTAATTGATACTTACCCTTAATTATAACAATAATTGGTCCGCTGGACCGATCAAGTTGCTGTACAATTTCAGTGTCAATACTCAATCGTGTAGATGACATACTCTGTCATATAACATCAAAACATATATCATGTAGGCATTGAAACTTTGAAAATGGACTGATCATTATCGAGATAAATGATTATCGTATGTTCCTACGAATTAAAAAATACTCAGTGATACGTATGTTCGGTTAGCAGGATCTCCTGCTTCAATCTCTAATAAGCCAGTTAAGATATTATTGAATTCCTACCATAATAACTAAACTATATCCTGAATAATGTGCCGACAATTACTTAATTTGCTTCCATTGCTTATATACGCTGAAATTACATCCACTTTACACAATCATCCTTTTCGATCAGCAATTGTGGAAGACAATTTCATTGGAAGCCAGTAATTATGTATATAATCCGCCAATTCCCGCTTCAATTTGATAGGTAGAAAATATTTTCATTATTCAAGGAAAGTTAATGAAGTGAGTATCTACGGTATTGTCAAAAAATATCGCATTGTGTTTTTCAGGTTGGGTGTTATAAAAACCGTTTTCAACTCAAGAAGTTAGAAATGCTTTAATAACCAACATTGTGCCAAAGCCAACTGTATTGTTGAACACACTAATGTATCAGGCATTTGCATTCAAGACCTAAACTCATGGTTTCCCCGTCAAATTACGCAATTCCAAAGAAAATTAACCAATTTTGCCGGTGAAAAATAAAACCATTAAATATCGATGTGATTGTCAAACAGTAGCTTAATTTATTATTTGAAATTGTTCAGACAAATAACTGCACAGTTCCATAACGCAATAGTGCTACTCCTGAATTCAAAGCATGAGGACAATATTGTTTTGTTCATGTTAACAGTTTTATTTTTAATTTAATCGGCCAACTAAATCATGAAGCGAATGAAAAGGACACGTGATCAATTGCCTTGGCGCCATGATGGAATATACACAGGGTTTTTTTCACTTGGCAACGACGCTGTAATGTAGTTCATTAGATGACGCGCAGTTGTTCGCTCCAGCTCGTTTTCTAATTCCAGCATTCAAGTTTGCCTCCTTCGAAGCAATTACATTTTCTCAAAAATGCTTTTTAGTATCCCTTTCATGCACTGCACGTTCATTTTGAACATACTTATATTCGCAAGTTCACCCGAACAGTCAATATGTGATACTACGCAATTTGAATTGCTCAGCGAAAATATCCGAAGCGTATCAAAAGATAAGTTTGGCCGTTTTGAAGCTTACCTTTACTCCTTTTCCACACACTGCCAGTTGGAATTTCCAAATATATTACAGCTAGTATTCAACAAGCAGTCCGCAAATGTAGGCATTCGATTCAATCGAAAGCACTCCAGTCCGTCGCGAATTGTCTTAACGCCTTTGCAAGCGTATTTATCAAATGGAACTGTGTTCGACGTGTTCCTTCATATTTCAATGGCTACGGACACGGCCTTCATGTTCATTACTAGCGACAAGGCTTTTCGAGATGAAGCCGCAATATTTTCGGTTCAACATCGTAACGTACCTGCTCTCAAACTTATTATCCTTCTTGTCGACGAGCCAACGCAACGTCGGGTGTGTATTTCCGAGTCGTTTGCAACGGGTACTGCAACAGTGAAACGAATCCATTTTACTTGACAATAGTAAGCCGCGTACTTGTCACTGCTGCTGGACTTCATAAAGATATTTTTCGATCCGGAAACCACAGGCTGCTTTTGGCTCATTCTACATGGCGAAGTAGATTTGTCCTGCTGAAGAAGAATACACAAAATAAACCGTGCTCGGGAAGCACTTGATTCTGAATATTAAATTAGATGGTACAACCGAAGCCTAGCTTTATATGAGCATCCTCACAAAACATTTTATCATGCTTATAAAATGAAAGGGATTTTATATCTTCTGAATACCTCCTTTGATTACGATCATAGCAACACAACTTTCGATAGGTACAAAGGTGGAAAGTACCTGGTTACAAATTATAACAGATTTTTTGCGTCGTTACAATGGGCGAATGTTAAGAAAGAATTCGGCAAAACTGCAAATGTAAATTGTTTCGTGATTCCGGAACCACTTGCGAAAGAGATATTTTATTTCGTAGCTTATACAATCAATAGGGATTATGTTATTGAAACCTTTGCCAAGTTCCATGAAAACGGTTTTATCAGGCAATGGGATATGTGGGCTGACAGGGCTTACATATGTACGAGATAATAATTTAGAAATGACGAGCAATGTAAAAGATATATCCAATACATACAACGATCTAATTAACATTAGCAAGTTTTGTGTTATGGTATTGTTTGCGGGAGGTATTTTACTACTGTGTACTGTAGTGTTCTTATTTGAAATTTACCTTCATAGCCGGCGGACCAATGTACTTGTTCTGTAATGTCTGTGAATTTAGTAGTTTGGTAGCAATAGTGACATGTTCGTTGTAAGCGGAACAAGGCACGAATTAAATTAGTTTGCAAGTGTTAATGCACATCAGCATGATAGTTTTATGGCCGCCAGTGGCGTAGCCAAGGGGGGCAGAGGGGGCAAATGCCCCCTCCTGGACCTGGGATTTTAACGTTACGTAGATTAGAGGGGAGGGGCAAACTTATACATTACTTGTATTACCTTGCCCCTCCCTGGCGCCCCCTCCTGGCTACGCCCTTGATGCCCGCACGTACATCACTATTTCAAACGGATTATTCATTTAAATTTAAGTTAGTATGTAAGTAATATCAAATGTTTAAAAACGAAATAAATACTAAGTATTTATAAATGGCAAATTCGTCCAAACATGTAATATCCCCAAATCATGATTTTCACCGAATAGACATTGGCTCACCTGTAGCTTTAGCACAAAATCGGATCTTACCGATTCACTCTCGTCTGCAAAAGCTGCAGCTATTCCCAAGTGCCCAGTTCATGTTAACGATGGCTGAAATGTAAATCACTTATATTAGCACCATTAATTGTCCAACTCTGGATTCAACTACTCTATGGAATGAATGGACGTTCCCCATTCATCAACATGGAGGAGAACCGTGGTCGTCACAATGGCTGTTGCATTACAGTGACGTCGAATGATTACAGTGTGTCAATCATTTGCTCGAATTTGAACGACGGCATTTTCAACACAGCGCGGGTAAGCATTTGTTTATGTCGCACATCATCAGTAATATTAAATAAAATGTTTCTTTACTTCCGATGCGTAACGTATCAAGAATGGATCAAGACGGATGACCAAGTGGCTGACGAAGTCCTGATTTTCATGGAAATTAAATTGGTTCAAGACAACATTGATTATATAATTTGTAAACCTTAAAACTATATAGCACAAAATAGACGACGAATTTATATTTGCACTCATTATGGATTATCGAATTGTATGCATAAATTGACATACCCACTAATATGATTCATCAGAGTTAGGCTATATCCTTCCGACATTTAGATGAAAAACCATCAATTAAAATGAAATGGCAAAACACTTACTAACTAATAACTTTTACATACTTTTTGCTTCTTTTATTTTGTCATAAAGCCAGCATATGTCCTCAAGATGAGATTACCTGTGGATTTTGTCCATGTTAATGAGAGAGATGAAAACCTGAAAGTTGAAACACATTTTAATTAGGATTTTAATTAGGTTTGCTTTAACCTTAATTTTTGCGAATACATGGTTTTTTTTGATGAACTCAATATATTTCTACATAAAATGCATCTCACATACATACATCACTCGAAAAAGAATTTCTTGCTCTTGCTACTGAGTATTCATATTTGCGCTCCAGTTCGTTCAGTGTTGTTTGATATCGACATGAACGTAAATTGATCTGGTTTTGTAGAAAATTTTGAATGACCCGTAAAAAGCCAAGACTTTGTTCCGTTTATGAAACCTATTTTGCGGGGTATTTTTTGGCTGGCAATGAAACAGGCATGCGTGCCAATGATGATAAAAGGAGAGATCGTAGCCACAGTGACTAGAACGGGGTGAATAAACTTCAGTCGATATGGAATAAAATTTATTTTTAAAACTTCCAACAATTTGTCGCACCATTTTACGCAGCATAAATTAACGTACCTGTTCATTTACGAAACGAATATTTAGAAGCTATCTTAAATATGATCAAAACGAGAATGGTGTATGATAAGGCATTGTGAATGAGACACAAATAAAGTCGTCCCATTTTCATAAAACGTTTACCAATGTATATACAGAATATCCAACTTGGATAGTCCAAGTAGTTAATTGTAATTGTTTAGGGTTAATCGTTGTTGTATACTTTCTTCGTCCCTGCTGATAACGAGGCAGTTTGTCGTCTAAGTATATTATGTGCAAATACAATGTGCTCTGATCAGTTCATCTTAATCCAAGGAAGTATTGACTGAAAAGTCTTCTGGTATCATCTGAACGCGAGGGATATAATCACTTGTACCAATACGTGGTAAAGAGTGGTGCATAAGCATAGGTAGACGTATTTAACAATTCCCCTCGAAAATTGTTATGCCAACTAGATTAGGCACACACACAACGAGATATGTATGTACCGTTGCATGAACCATTTTAGTAGAGTAGAAATGATTTTATAGAGTTATACGGCGCAGTTAACTGATAATAAATGCACCTACACCAATTTGCAATTTTGATACCGATATTTTGTACGATTCAGCCATCAGCAAAAATTATAATAATAATGGAGCCATGCGTTCAACCCAAAATGTTCATTTCAATGAGAATTGAAGCGACTCCTAGTGACAACTGTATTATTTGTTAAATTGACAGTCAAATTTGTCGTTTCAGCTTGCCCATTGTCAAGTCACTTTGAAACGTAGGTAAATGACCCGCAGCTCTGCACTGCTTGGGAATACAAAGTAAACGCATTTACCATGTATATCCGCATTCATTTACCAAGTAAACGCGTCTTATACACAATCATAAAGAACATGATGTACACTTCAGACTATATAATATTTGTATTGACGTCAGAGTTAGTGACAACTGCAACAATATCAGATTTCATGAATCATTGACAGCGAGATGAGCTAAATGTATTTGTCCTCGCTGAGCTAATCGCGCGTTATTGCTGATGCTCCAGTAATATTTACTAAGGTTCCGATCGTTTCTTAAGTTGTTTGTGCAAAATCGGGATTTCAAAATTCCTCCAAAATTTCCTGCTCAGTTTGCATTCGAATGAATTAAGCAACAAGTTAAAATTAGAAATAATGGCTACATTTGGGGCACTCCTTATCCTGATGATTCCCGTCTTGATCGGGTGCTGTTGTGGCTGTTGTATTGCGAGCTGCTGCATTAATCGGCGATCTAAAAGAGAGATGATGGAGACCACTCCGGCACCACAAGTTGTTTTTGTCGCGCGTAAGTTGGCTTGAACCCAATTTCTCTACTGCACATTATAAATTAATTAAAACTGTATATTTTTAAAACTATGTTATAAGATCCAGGAGCAAATCTACCCAACCAACTCCACGAGAATACTAACGAATGGACATCTCTGTAACATTGTCTCCCGTTGTTGCTCCATCAAGTAATCAGGAGAATGATCTTTCGCCATCTTATAGTTCATCTGTTGCACCCAATGATCCAGAATGCGGTCTAGATAAATAAATTGAAATTGCAAGCCAATGAACGATTGCATATTTTATTGAATATACGTCAGTTTAGTCAATGTCTTTCGGACGACCGCCACGCCATCAAAATTTATTACCCAAAGTTGCATAGAATACAGTATCCGATTCAGTAAATTTAAATATCAAGTATGGCATGATTTACTAAGGTATTCAATCAACACAAAACAGAAATAATAAACACACTTCTTAATTTTGAATAATTCAAAACTTATTTTGTAATGTGTAATGTGCAATGTCCTACCATACCATAAATACCATAAATGCATAACTACACTTAAATAAAATGGACATTTTACGGATGAAATATGGCTGTGCTAAAATACGCCGCCCGGACCAAGACAGTAAAGATAATGCGCGTCCTTGGGGTGATCTCCCGTCTCCTCCTCGCCAAGTGCACAGTAGTGTTTGGGAGGACAACATGTGCACTTGCCTGCAGAGGAGTTGTCAGACAAGCATGTAACCGTAACACGTCGCATTGCCCCATGATCTGTGCAATATGCATGAGTTTACGTGATTATTGCATGTAATTATGATGAGATGATTGCTAGCAAAGATGCAATGTCAAATAAATCAAATGCATACTACGAGAGAGAGAGAGGAGTAGTTGTTGGTGAATAGAGGCTTTTAATCAAAATGAACAACTATTACTCTTTGTCATACACTCTTATATTATAAAACTACCTGTTCTACCTTTTTAGCTATTACATGTTATTTGCATGGTTACGAGCTTGCTGTGAATCTTGCTTGTTGCTAACTGCTGCTACTGCTGAGGGGATGATGATGATCACGAGGAGAGGTGGTGATGATGATGATGTAACACAATGAACTTAGGTATTAAACATCTGATGAAAAGCAAGTGCCGTTTTTTCGGCTTGTTTTTTAGACCAAAAAATTCCTCTGCATAAAAATAAGGCGTGCCTCATAATTACATGCTTTATTTTATTTCATACTTACTACCAACAACACATCCAAATCGAGTGAAAACCAGTATTTAAATGTAATTTAACATGTAGATTACTAATGCAGTGCTTTTTTAACTAAATGTTACACTAATTAAGTTAATTATAATTAAATTAAATTAATAGTTAATATCTAAAACTCGTCCAAATCGAGTGAAAATCAGTATTTAAACGCAATTTAACATGTAGATTACTAATGCAGTGCTTTTATGTTACTACTAATGTTACTAATGTTAAATTAATGTTACTAATATTAATGTTAATATGTTAATTAATGTTAATATTAATGTAATATTAATGTTACTAATAATGCTTTGTACTAATGTTAAATTACGTTTAAATACTGATTTTCACTCGATTTGGACGAGTTTTAGATATTAACTAGTAATTAAATGTAATTATGATTAACTTAATTAGTGTAACATTTAGTTTAAAAAGCACTGCATTAGTAATCAACATGTTAAATTACATTTAAATACTGATTTTCACTCGATTTGGACGAGTTTTAGATATTAACTATTAATTTAATTTAATTATAATTAACTTAATTAGTGTAACATTTAGTTAAAAAAGCACTGCATTAGTAATCTACATGTTAAATTACATTTAAATACTGGTTTTCACTCGATTTGGATGTGTTGTTGGTAGTAAGTATGAAATAAAATAAAGCATGTAATTATGAGGCACGCCTTATTTTTATGCAGAGGAATTTTTTGGTCTAAAAAACAAGCCGGAAAAACGGCACTTGCTTCTCATCAGATCATGCGGCAATGCGACGTGTTACGGTTGCATGCTTGTCTGACAACGCGTACTCCTCTGCTTGCCTGTCTCCGTCACCGAAGCGCCAAGTGTCGAACCGGTGCTGGAGGAAAACTTTAGTCCGTCGCAGCAGAGCCGATCTTTTGGGCAACCTGCAAGAGTCGGTCCAGCACAGTCCTCATTTCTTGAACACATGGGATAACCGTCGGGATCACATGGAACCACTTGACAGTGAACGTGTACCTTGATTGAGAAAAGAATTATGAACTCATTAGGAATAGCTGTTTATGCATATTTCATTTTGTCACCAGAATTCTTACAAGATATAGAATTTAATAAATTTTACAGCTTACCGTTAGATGAACTAAAAGTGACACGAGCACATACACAATGAAGGCGTTTTCGAACATTATCCTTCTCATTTTTCTTGTAAGTGGAACTAACTAGTTGAAAAGGAACAAACGTCTTTGAAGCTATTAGATATGTAACAATTTTAGATATAATTTTCAACGTACTATTCGGACATGTGTCCTTGATTTGGGTCATTACGTGTACCCATACGGAAGATAGTGCCGAATACAATATATTAGACGTGTACTAAGCCGCAATGGCAATTTTGATGGTTTTACCAATGGCAATGAGATAAATTTAACCGAATCATATTATCACCTATTAAGTATTTTGGTGACATTGAAGGTAACACGAGTTCCTGAATTATGTGAAGCAGCACGATACACACTAATGTTGATCATGTAATATACAAGTACTACCGGTGAACTTCATTTTGGGAAAATAAAGGTGTGCAGATACTCCAAATCACTTTGACATTTTATTGGATGCCTTTGCAAAGTTGAGCATGACATTGCAATCAGTGAAGATATTTATATAAATTGAACCTTCAGCGGAAATGTCACGGACAACAGTTTCAATTTTGAATTCTACCTTAATAATACCTGAAAAAATGTAAAGCTGTTTCCAGGTCTGCATATCAAATGGCCATAATTTCGATAAGTGCTGTCATGTAAACTTGGTCAATCAATGTCAATAGTAGACGGACTAGACATTTGACAGGACCATTTATTTTGTCGTGACATGTATATGATCGATCTTGCTGGAAGTATAAGTCGCGTGAGTTAAATCCACAATCCATTTCAATTTGTAGGCGAACTCAACACACACGAACTGGCGTAGCAGATTTCATGCTAATGTCTTTATTTTTCATTTTAGTATTGAAAATCACGTAAACATGCCATTACTCAAAACCACTTTCACTATTCACGGCGTCATTCAGAAAGCAGCTTGTCTGCCGTACAATTTTGACGGCAAGCTGATTCATTTGGTGAAAAACGAGAAATATCATACTCCCGCGCAAACAATCTGTCGTCAATGTCTGCATGGTTGCATCATCGCAATTAATATAATTTCACTATTCCGTCTAGCACAACTTTACTGCATCTGGAATCGTATCAACAAAGACGTAACAATGGAAGCAGCGCTATGCCTGGTGCTCTTTTGCGGCACTGCGGTTGTTAACTCTGCAGCAATGGCAGTAACCAAGCACGGAGGCAACATAATTCCAAATCTGAATCAGTGCTGCCAAATCATAAGAAATAGCCAGAATGCTTCCACTCACAATTTTAAGCTGACACACGCATCGGAGTGTTTCGTTTACGGTTTAGGAGTCGCAGGAATGACAATTTTACTTGCGATTACAGCCTTTCCAATTGTGATCAAAGATAAATGGATCAAAGAATTTCAATTGGACTGGAAAACCGCTGTGACGAAACTTTTCATGTTTGAAGTGTTTTGTTTAGTTGCAATTTATGGAATATGTGTACTTTTCTCGTTTTTTATAATACTGGTGCTAATTTTGATTGCCGATATCCTTTATACAAAAACATTGTGCGCACATGAAAAACATGGATTATCAGAGCTGCAGCAATTTTACGATTGGCACAACAATTACATGCGTTACCGTGTGCTGCTGATTGACTTTTCAATTATTATTCTGGATTTTCTGCGAAATCTTATAATGGTGGGTACATTGCTGGCATCGTGTACGGGTTACATCACAATTCAAATGTATGAACTGCTACCGACGATGGCCTATGTAGCTGCACCTGTTACTACAATAGTGTGCTTCGTTACGGCGAATTTATTCACATACCTGGGAAGTATGCCATACGCGTATCGTGTGCGGTCCCAAATAAACTGGCGGAGAAGATTGAGAGATAAAAATGCGAGACGAATTCTTAAAGCTTGTCCTGCTATTGGATTTTACATTTCACCATACGGGTTGATTACCAAAACGCTAGGGCTTAGAATTTGCGATGATATTGTCGACAACACGCTCAGTTTGGCGTTGATATTTTCCAACTGATTTTGTTGCTATAATTCCCTGAAGCACATCATCAGTTTCTATGGGTTTTATAACGAGTGTTTTTTACAATCATTTGGAAATATATATGATGTGGGCAGTTTTCTACATTAAATACAATACCGCGAAGAACTTTGTGCACAAATGGAAGATCCGGAGTAATACTTACCTGTTTGATAATTCTTCCAATACGTATGATATTCGCATGCTAAAAGTTATTGTTACAATAAGCGGTAAGAACCAAGTTGCGATCGGTTTACCATTCCAAAATATTAAACACTGATTCATTTGTAAGTATTCTCTTGTTCACCGTCTTCTGAAAGATTCATTATTACAGTTATGTTACATGTAATGCGTATCCCATTCGTTTTATGTATATAATAAAAATTAATAAATCTGAAACACTCGTGTCACTGGCACAGCACAATTTCATGGCGATTATAGCAAATACAGAGTATTCTGATCAATTCATCATAACTCAAAATACACATGTGGTGCATTCAATTGGCTCAAAAGTCTTTTGTTATCAACAAAACGTGACGGATGTATTCATTCGTGCCAATAAGTGGAAAATATTTAGTGGTACATAAATATAGAGTAGACGTATTCGGTCGCCATGATTCAGTTTACAATACCTTCGTTGTGATGCAAAATAGTCCATTTATGGGAACATGGATCATAATAATGTAACTGAAAGCACCACAAATTTTACTCCCACGGAAATTGTATATTTAGATATTTTTGGAAATTCAATTTAGAACTTCCGTTACGCAACTCACAAAAGAGAATGTTTTCAATGCCACATTGTTGGTTCTAGCGGGATTGATTAAAAATTGTGAACAGCTTGTATTCATCGGAAATACTAAATACTGATAATTGCAATACTACAAATTCTCCAATTCTCTCCTGGAATTGTTATGCCAACTTGAATAGAGGCGCATAGAATGATCTATGTACGTATCGTTGTATGAACCGTTTCTGTTGAATGGAAACGATCTCCTCGAATTCTTGTTGCTACGGCACAGTAAACGGACAACAAATGTGCTCCGAATTTATCGACGCGAATTGTTGTGCTGATATTATTACAAATCAGCCGTTAACCAACATGAGGTGTAATGCATTCAAAAATTAAATTAAAAAATGAAAAACGGCTCGACTATTTTTGTTACTAGGGAATCAAATGAATATCAATTTTGTTTACGTCCAAAACAATGATATATTTTATAAGTATTGCGTAGGTTCGTTGACCCATCAAAACATTGGTCAGCTATTTTCATTTGAAATTGATAAAAAAACAAGAATGAACTTCTTTATGTGGGTTGTGCTGGTATGAAAGTTGCTGTCATCAATGAGTGATACATAAATTTGGACGCCGTAACACGAGTCCACGAATCCAAAAATATCAATATCCCGAGAGACATAATAATGGTTTATATCAACGGTGTGTACTAATTTGAATTGCTAAGCAGTTATACTGAAATGGCA
The DNA here is from genome assembly GCA_004115045.4 of Sinella curviseta. Taxonomy (NCBI): domain Eukaryota; kingdom Metazoa; phylum Arthropoda; class Collembola; order Entomobryomorpha; family Entomobryidae; genus Sinella; species Sinella curviseta. The sequence goes on along the minus strand of CM023201.3, from coordinate 3,009,448 downwards.
AACCGTCATCTTCTTTGCATATGTGATCCAAATATCAACAACGTATTATATTATTCCATTATCAAATACATTGTACTGATATCTATCTGTTTATTGGACAATGTGAGGTACTCTGGAAATCCAAAATCACTTACGAATTCTTGCTATTTGAAAGCAAATGTTACAGCTAGTTCAGGATAATATTCCCTATTTTGCAAAAGCAATGCTCTTAAACGTGTTTCAGAATTTGTATATAAAGCCAGTTGGAATTGTGGACAGGTCAGAAAACTTCCCTTGTGATAGTGGCGAACAATTTACCTCCAGTTATACTCTCACATTTCCTAATTTCAGGTTCAGTATCGACGAAACGAAACGGAAAGGTGGAAAGATTCGACGAAGCCGGAAAACTGAAAATTTTAAACCATGATCCCAGCCCGTGTATCAATTTTGGTGACATGTCTATTTATTACAGGTAGACAGTGAATGCTTTTTATTACACTTAAATTATTTTTTTTTAATTTTCTAAACAAAACTAAACGACACTTGCACATTTATGTAGGTGCAATGGGATGCAGTAATCGACGACCACCACCACCACTGGCTAGAAGGGCCGAAACAACTTGGATGCATCAGCAGGTTTGTGACGAGTATTGCCCTGAAGAACGGATGGTCATCGACTGTTGTAACGAATTAGGGTACACATCCGGACGCTGCGAATACAACGGCTTACCTGGAGCTTACTGCAGGAGTGATCAAGGCATTGTAATTGATATTATTGCAACCGATGATGCGGCCAATGGTTCATCTGTTGGGAATATTACTGATTCTTTACTTCGTGCTACATACTAATGGTAGTCTGTGAGGTTTCCAATTACTTCATTTTCATTATCAGATTTAAAATAAATAATATGCAATTCGAATAAGCGCGTAATTCCTTCACACTGATGTACAAATTCATTATCTTCTGTACTGTATCTTCGTGATCATGTCGTAAGATGTATACATTTCATAATTCCGGAAAAAAACAATTAGGTAATCAGAAACATTTCTGCTCAAATCAATGTCAAATTCGGTATTCCAACATAGTATGGTGACCATAACATCCCCTTTGAGAGTATAACTGAACTACACCCATCCATAAACCGTTGACGCACCAATTGTTAAAAAATAAGCTCATATAATCCATAAGTACAAAAGTCATGCTTTCGTCTGGCATAATGATTAATTATAATATAATCCATATTACTCAACAGTGGCGGGACTAGTGTAATAATTTTATGCACCGGTTAATGTACTTGCAACGCCATAAGTAAAAATGCGGTACGTTGTGGTGTGATGTGTACTAATTAAATTAGTGAGGCCACCAGGATTAACCGAATCCCATCATTTCATTCTGACGCTGATGCAAGCTTATGCATCTGTCAGGTGCTTCTGATAAAACATGAGAATTCCAAATTCCCAACCACGACGTGAAAGCTCACAGATCCTGCTGGCTTAATGCACAAATCTAAAGCGTCGTATTTCTTCATGTCATATTACCCTCCACGTGGAATGTACTGATAAATTTAATCCATACATCGTTGACAATTATAATCCCGTTGAGATGAATTACAATTCATGAATTACTATGCTATGCCAGTACCTACATAACTGAGAGATACGACACGTTCCAAATGATGAAATATCCTCAACTTTGCTCTCTACATTTATGTCGGGAAGCCGCAGGTAACCAATTTTCATTACATTTCAGTAGCATAAGCCTTTGTTATTTGAAAAAATAAATACTTACATAGTAATCCATTTGTCAGAAATGTGTCCAGACAAGAGTGATGTGTTAATGCATGGATTAATGTGAAAAATGAGAAAAAAATGTTGCGCGCTTTTGACCCTGCTCATTTAAACTATCATTAATCGGCAATATAATTAAGTTTTGTATAAATAGGCGGAATCAATCCATGTTTATATTCAGTCCACGTCTGAGATTCTTGCGCATGAACATAATTGCATAACGCACAAAAATGGATTACACTAATATTATCGTTTTGGCAATATTGCTCTTCTCAGCAAACGCAGGTAAAATTAAAACCTTAACAACAGCATATTAGGTATTTGCCAGGTGATTTACATTTCTACATCCGTTCTCTCGGTTTAGATGCAGCGGAATGTGAGGCTGGCTGGGTGGCTTACAAGGAGGAGCTGTGCCTGAAATCCTTCACAAACCTAATCACTTATCATGAAGCAAAGGAGCTTTGTGCGTCCCAAGGAAACGAAATATCCAAGGCCTCACTCGTCATGGTCAAGGATGAAGATATGCAGCTCCTTCTAGTGAACTACACCAACGACGTATTTGACAACGCCTGGCTCGGGAGCAAGTACGACGAGGAAGCGGCCGAGTTCAAATGGGAGGACGGAGAACCGTTAACGTACACCAACTGGGATGTAGACTACCCATGAATCACCAATGCGTCTAACGCTTGTGTGGAACTGAGGCCTGTAAATGCAAAAGGTAGCGTAACTGCGGATGGTAAATGAACTGATGGTAACTGTCAAAAGAGAAATATGGTAATCTGTCAAAAAACTTTGTCATGGTCATTACAAGATGCAATCAATGAGATCATTAGGATGCGAAAGCAACGCCAAGATGATTTGGAGCTCGTCCACAGAGAGTTTGAGGCAGTCCACTCCAGGGTATTTCCAGTTGGCTCAATCTATGTGGACTATTACAACCAGCCGAGTCCCGACACACTTTGGCCAAATTTTCAATGGGAGGACATCAGCAGTACGTACGCTAGACTCTTTTTCCGAATAACTGGTGGGAGTGCCGGCGGCTGGGCTCGACACAAGCAGAATGCGCACCTCGTATTACTGAAGTGAACTATAAGGAAATTAGTTCATCTTCTGGCAGCTATCCTTCCTCTATAAATATTACTCTCAGTGGATGGTCTGAATCAATCTATGCCGGTTTCGGTGACAGTCAAGGTGGAAATAGATGGGTTTAAAGTTTAAGATACTTTACGGAGGGATGCGAGGTTCGTCCAAAAAAACAATGTGGAAACGGATATGTGGAATGTTTATTTAATTGTAACGGATTGGCTAGCTTTGACTCCCAATGTAAATTTTACTGAAATGTTTATTTAATTGCAACTATTTATTTTGATTTTTGCGATCTCCACAATTAGTAAAAAATATATTTGTCTGGCTAAATACAACATGTCATTTACATGTGTTTCTATGTAAAGAAAATTTTAACCTAACCTTCTTTTTTCGATATACATTTACCAGCCTTCATTCACAACATAATTTCATGTCATTATTAGCATAACGAATCCATCACCTTTACGTTCATATTTGTACAATTATTAAGCCTGTATTTCATAATGGCAAAGGTTAAACTATCCGTGTTTCCGCGTACAATTTGTGCCTGTTGATAAATGGCAATTTCCTAACTTCGACAAAATTGCTACTTATCCACAATTACTCAACCAAATTTTATGATCAATATATCAAATTGAGGCTAATTAACTAGCGCATGACACCGCGTGTTAATAATCGCCATAATATTTGATTTGGTGGTATTTAAACATAATTTAATACAATCAACGTCAATATTTTACACCTACTCAACAATTTTAACAATTATGAACACCGGAGCCCATGCAGTAGTTCATCAGCTTCAATTTGACATATTGGTTACAAAATTTTGTTGAGCAATTGTGAAGGAGTAGAAATTTTTCACAGGTCAGAAATTGCCGTTTATCAGCACGCAGAATACAACTCGACCAGAACAAGTTAGCAAGCTCCTATCCGTCGCGGAGTACTCCGTTAAGACCAGAACATCCTTGTCATTGAATATCCAATAATAAATTGCATTCACATTGCATACATTTGTCAAAATCGTATAGTTTTTACATATGCCAAATAGCAGAGTCGTGTTTTCAACTTGTTTTCACCTAACTTTTTGCTTCAGATATCAAGTGCTTGATTGATTGTCAACACATCATCACAAATCACTAATCTTAAAACATCTCAACATCTGTTAAATCGATTATTCTTTGAGAACTGCTGAGCAATATATATGAAAGTTATAGGGATGCGGTATCGATGCCCTCTTACAATCCATTGTTAGCATTTCGTTCTGGCGTGACTAAAAAAATAAGCCTTTTTTCGATTTCCCAAAAGTCATGCAATTTAAACACAAAATCATATTTTTTGACCTATAGATATACAAATACTATGTCATGTTGCACGAACAGTGTAAAGTAATTGCGACGAGTTGATTGTAAACTTTGGTTATTGATAAAATGATGATCATTACTTATTACAAAATGATTGTAATAAGTACTAATTATAATACACACGGCAAGTACAAAGAACGTATTTATGGTTTCCTGACTGCTCAATGTATATCCGTAGTGTTGGTCATGGTTTTGAGGTCGTCACGGAAGGTCATAAAGTCGTTTGAGTCGAGTTGAGTGACCAAAATTGTCCCAGCCGTGGACCAAATGAAAGATCACTTTCCATTTCATTTTATGAACAGCTGGACAAATATCATCGGTGATGACTGGACCTACAATGAGTGCGAAGTGCTTTATTTTCCTTTATTTATCCCTCCTAATCTGTTCTCTCGTCGAAACTGTGACAGGTAAACTGTTCATCAATCACACTAATACTATTTGACCAATTCTACTTTTCTAATTATGAAAACTGTTAAAGTTTTAATTTGGTGTATTTTTATAACCATGATTATTGATTTATATTCTGGTGATCAAGATACAACAGGAAATGATGCTTCTGCAGATATGTCAGTCGAGTTACTTGTTGTGGTGGACAAAGGCTTCAGTGACCGCTTCCAACATGATCGTCAAAAGATTTTGGATTTCATTGGATGGCAGATCTGGGATGCAAATATGAGATTCAAGAGCTTAAAGCTACTGGACATTTCATTTCGGGTAACGCAGCTCATCATCTACAAGGTATAGTTTCAACTTGGTAACGAATAATATCTGACTATTTCGATATGAACAAATAATAATCATTTTGAATTCTAATTTGCAGAAAGTTTCCGATCAACCTTTCATCGAAAGCGCTAGAGCCCACAACGGATCCGTTTATCTGCACAAAGCTCTACTCGGATTTTCAGACTGGGTGATCAGTCATAAAAACAATCTCACATCCTTCGACATTGCAGTTCTGGTAACTGGATCAGAGAAAATGGAGAAGGGGTCAATCAGTTGGGCGTACGAGAAAGCAGCAGCTTGTCAGCGAATCTTAACGACAAGCCGTAGCACCTTCATCGTTCACTTTGAAAATCTGTGGGATAACGAGTGCGCTGGACTAGCATCACCGCTTTCCCACCTGTAAGTTTAGTCACAAGTACTTTACCGTGGTCATTGTAAATGCAAAGTTTTAGGCACCCGAGTTTTTACAATTCTATCAGGGTGCCCCAATGGGCACTGAAATGGACGAGTCCACGGGTTGTACGTCAAAAGGGTACTTGAGAGTCAACACTTGTGGAGAGCATAGATTCTTCTTTTCAAAATGTGGCGACACGGCAATGTCAAAATACTCTCATTCGGAAACCGCAAAATGTCTACGTACAGTGGCCAACCCGTCTGTAGATTGACTTGTGACAAATATGAGCGCACCGTATCCACCTAGTCTCCAGGAGCAATGCGCGATGCTTACGAGCAATCGAAATGCAGTTGTCGTAAAGGTAATGTGTAAGCCTGATAACCAGTTTCAATCTTTATTCTAAATCCATCTGAATTCACAAAAATACTCATCTTATTTCTCATAATCAGGAGGAGACTAGTTGTGTTAAGACGAAATGCAGCATTTCAACAAAAAACGGTTTAAATATTACCCGGACCATCTATCCGCTTGACAACAGTCCATGCGATACTAACAAGGCAAGCAAATTTAAATCTTATTTCTGCATGCAAAATCTATAAGTTACATTCAAGTTTTATTTTCATTCCCATTCATTTATTTCAGAATTGCTTTCGAGGTCGATTTTTATCCCGAGGCAGTCCACTGATAAACCAGGAAACCGGAAACTGTTTACACGCCGCAAACAGATTCGCATGGAACGACTACCCTGTAATGTCAGAGTGTGCAACTTAGCCCGTAACTCCACTGGACCAAGTTAGAGTTGTGGATAATGGTCCATCTGTGATATTTCTGGCTACTCCTTACGCTACTTATAATGTAAGCGAGAATGCTGACAAGTGTCTGTCCTTGGATCTGAAGGAAGAGAAACTGCAGTACACTAGATGCACCGTGGATGACAAAAAATGGCTGGAATGGAATTTGATTAAGGTGGATGAGGATGGTAAACAATTTCTTCTGTTTCATCGGCGCAACCAAAAGTGTGCAGGTTTGGATGCTAACCAGAATATGAAAGGGAACCTGGCGTGCAGCGTAACTGATAAACGTTTAATTTGGAAGTTTGCTGAAGTATATGATGCCCAGTCGACATGGTTTAGAGATGCGAGCGTTATAAACGGCACTGCGAAGGGCAGCCCCATTTTAACAAAATGATTTTAAGCGATAAACTACTTTACTTTATCAAAATTAATGTCAATAAATTACCAATACAATATACGCATGCAGAACAATTGACTAATCACACATGAACGCTTTACATTCAAGCTAGCGACGACTGACCTTGAAAAATCCGAGGAGTTGAACTCACAAAAATTGAATGTGCACTATTACAAGCGATGTGCGAAATAAGTTATTATCGCGCAACTTTTTTATCGTTTCAGTGTCGCCATTCATAACAAAATTCATATACCAACTTTCAGTGTATCAGCAGCATTCATTAATAAAAGTATTATAAGCGATATCATGCAGACGCTCAAAGGTAACAAAAAGAAGTTTTAGATGTATGAAATGATAAACTTTGCGCATGCACCGAGGAACACGTCCTCAGATAATTTAAATGTATTCTCATTATATTTTTGTTTATTTCCAAATTACAGTTATGTATCTAAATGACTACATTTTAAAATTGGTTATTTTTATTGGGTCATTGTAAATACATTATTTTAATATTTTACCCTGTGCGCTTCCAAATTCTGACAGCCTGATTAGTAGGACGAACCTCGCATCCTGCTGTAGTCAATCGTAAACCTTCATAAAATAGCTCACCAGTATGCCCATAATAGTATCCAGCCAGCCCGAAGCCAGAGTCACCGTTTTCTGGAACGTTTAAAGGATTTTCCACGTTGCTCTCATTAAGCCAACCGCTGTAATAGGTCCGAGTTACGCGAGGAGCGCATTCCGTCTGAGTGGTTCCCCAGTCGCCAGCGTTACCACCAGAAGCTCGGAAGAACAGACCCGCATAAGTAGAGATAACGTCCTCCCATGTCAGGTCAGGCCAAAGGGATGGAGGACTCGGCTGACCGTAATACTCAATGTAAATTGACCCAACCGGAACCACCCTGGAGCTAACCGTATCAAGTTGCTTCTGAACCCGTTTTATCTCAAGGATGGCATCCCGCACCGTCCACGGTAATTCCCGCTGACAAACAACCATATGCCGTCTGCTACAATCCACATTTCTCCATTTGCCTTGACAATCGTCGCAAAATTTGTCGTTTGCGGGAGTCATCTCGATGTACGCTGAATCGGAATCGTTTCTTGGGTAATTGTCTTTCCAGTTGTCGTACTCGAAAGATGATCCGTCGTTCCATTTGAACTGGGATGACTCTTGATCGTATAGGCCTCCAAGCCAGAAAGTATTTTCAAGGTCCTTTGTGTAATTAGCCAATATAGCTTGCATTGCCGCGTCCTTGACCATTACCATGGATGCCAAGGAGAAACTGGAACATGTGTCAAAAGCCTCATCATTAGTGAGCAATGTGGGGAAGGCTCGAATGCAGAGCTCGTCTTTGTACAAGGTCCAACCGTCGTAGCATTCCAGCGCTCCTGAAAAAACCGAGGTTTCAAATATTATGCAAGTTTCAGTTTCCAACGGAATCAAATAAATTTATTTACTCACCGCCACCGTTAATGCAAATTAAGATGGTCCACAACAGAATATATGGTCTCCCCATGATGATGGTTATAAGTAGTTAGACGCTAGTTCAGGTATTGAGATGGAACTGAAAAATGATGACCTATTTATATCAGTCAGGATGCAGTAGGCACCGTCAATTCCTTTGGTCAACACATTGGATCAAAGGACACCGAAAAAAAGATAAAATATTTCCGACAGTGTCGGATGAGCAACTTACATCAAAAGCATTTGAGTGTTTCGGCTGATTGGCTTTTATCGGAACCATTTTGTGAAGAACGCCGTAACAGGGAACCTTTTGTGGTGCCCAATTAATGGAAAAGGCTTGTTAACTTACATGAATGCTAAACAAAGTGGGTTGACCTACAAAAATCGCAATATATGTTAATCTCAATCCAGTTTTTTCTGAATTAACGTGTAACTATAGCGCCACATGTACCAAATGCTCACTGACTTTAGTTCTGTTGTGACGCAAATTTTATCATTATGAAGTAATTTTTACTGTTTCCAGCGCGTCAAAAGAGAGCGACAAGGATAATGTAGCGGAATGCACTGTTTCCATCTGCCAAATGGAATAAAAAAATAAAAAATGAAAGCTTTTCCATGTAATGTGTGCTATTGCTAATATCATACATAATAAAAGGCAACAACAAACGCTGCGGTTAAAGGATGTACACACTATCATGCTTAATGACTTCATATCAGTTTGGTGAGCACCTTAGCAATTCCAGATATTAATTTTGTTTCTGCAGGATAAATGACATATGCACGTTAGAGGAATTAATGGTTGGCTTATCAACAAATGTCCAAACCATTGACGGTTCCCGTCGGCCAATGGTATCGGGAATTAATATCCAGCAGTTCTGAATCAAATTTGTAATATAGATGAGAATTCGACGTCGGCTTCCCGTATTGAATAGAGTGCAAAGAAGTGAAGCGAGTTTTCAAAGATTGATTGTGGCTTTCGGCTACTTTGACATGATAGGCAAACCAGTATATGTGCTCGTGGGTTTACACATCAATTCTCGTGTAGATTTCGAATGCGCTATCAATTAGTTGACTGATGTAGTGAAACGGTACAATTTTTCGGGGTGATGTCATTGAGTATATATTGTCGTGTCTGCAGGCGTTGCACAACACAAGGCCTCTAATCAGAAGGCCGGCCATGAGCCATTTCAGAGGGCCAATTTTAATTTGCGACATGTTCAACGGGTCCCCCTTTTCCAACAGATTCACAACCGGTTGAAGAAGTGCATTTGACGAAAACATGTCTTTCGTTTTGCTGCTAGCAGTGCTACCATTGGTAAACGTGGCGCATTTCTCTATGTAGAATGACGATACTGGTACAAGAACCAAAATGAGAAGTACAATAGCAAGCCAAACTGCCAAGTTGAAGATACTAAATAGCTGATGAAATGGTAGGGTAGGGATTCATCCGATTCCACGTGAAAAACAAATGGGAATTGGAATCCATGAAACCCTCGGACCCAGGTCCGCCGATGAGTATATAAGAAAGCCATGAGTAAATTTCACTCTTACGAGATTCGATTACGGTGTTTAATATTTGTATGTTTATTTGCTGGGTAGTCCTGAGAATATCCCTGGTTTTACTCAATTCCCCATGATTCTGATATGCAAAAATCCGTGGATGGTCATTATACACCTTACCATGGAAATTTCGATAATATTCGTCAGAAATGAGCATCCCAATTTGTACCTGGCAATTCCAAGGTGTAGTGTGTCGAAGGAACTTTAAAAAGTTGGCCATCACGCAAAACCCGCCATTAAATTTTCCAGAGCAGTCGCTCACATCCTGCTGTAAGTTATGGCTGAATGCTTGCATACCAAAAATCAGAATAAAAAACGCAATGTAGTACGTTTGAATCTACAAGCGAACATCAATAATGTTGGCGAACATAAATAATAAAATAATAAATAAGTAGAGCGTCCCCTCCACTCTAACAAAATGGAGATATTACAATGCCAATCCACAGTCCAATGGATTGGACATGGAATAATAAACTTATCATATCCTTTCACTTTACACTTTGCTCTTGTTTTAAGAAAATTAATTTTCTCTGTCAAGTCATGCATACGAAAGGGTAACGGTTTAACATGGACTGCTAGAGCAATTGTAGATTTGCTAGAGCAATTTAATTGACCACAATTGTGCATACACTAGAAGACACAGTTTATTGGAGCGATGCTAACATGTAATTTCCTTTTCATTGCAGTATCACCGTGCATGACTAAATTAATACAATAACATTCAGTGTATCAGAATTCTGGATAAATAGATGCACATGTATTGAGGAATGTTTCCCAAATCATATAAATATAACCGAATATATATTTAACTCTCCTATCCTGTTAATAAACCAATTTGCCACAGAAAGAAAGCCATTGCATATATAACAATTTAAATCAATAATGAAATTGTCATTTCATTTCCATGCATTTCTAAATATAACTTGATTTGTTTTGCAATCTGGGATTCCCATCAAATCTTTTCGTAAGGATTACTATTGCGTCAGCCACCACACCTCCTTCAGTTCAATGTTCATTAATACTATTACTATTTTCAGAAACGGGACATGACAGCATTCATGAGATTACTGGCTCGATGCACAACAGAGTTAACCTCCAAAGGTTACAAAATGATTGACTTATCGGACCATTGTCTCGCAATGCGCTGTTATCTAAATGCGTAAATACATGATTTCAACAAATAATATTCAATTCACTACACGTCGGTCAATGACGCGAGCCCGTTTCAAATGCGCACTTGTAACACATCGTCTTCCATCCATATCATATCGTATGACATGGATGGAAATTAGAAATGAATTTTTTGCTGGTATAAATACTGATGAAAGCATTTACAAATTAAAACAGTAATACTAATAGAGCATACCGTATCGGAATAATTAAAATGGAGAAGATTTACATTTTACTTCTTTCAGTTTTCTTCCTCACAGGGAAGTCAGGTAGGTATATACTTTTGAATGCAAATTGAAACAACGGCTACCGTTGACATAATTATGCAACACTAAAATTTAGAAATACATTTCAATAATTTCAGATGCTTTGGAGTGTGGCAACGGAAGGGTCATGTGCCAGAAAACACTATCCTGGACACTTGATGACGCGGTAGGCGAAATAATGAAAATGCGGAAAGAACTTGATGACGCCACCAGAGAACGGAGCGAGTTACGACGGCAGCTGGAAAACACAAGCCAACATCTTGAAGCTACCCAACAGGAGCTTGAGATAATCCGGGATGAGGTCAAGGTGGTTAATAACAGAGTAGTACCCGTGGGCTCAATCTACATTGAGTACTTCAACCAGTCCAGTCCTCTAACGCTTTGGTCAAGGTTGACATGGGAAGACATTTCTAGCGACTACGCCGGTCTCTTCTTCAGGACGTCTGGTGATGGGTCAGAAAGCTGGGGTTCCATTCAAACGGAATGCGCTCCTGGGATTAGTGCCGCCTTGTATACAGCAACTCATACGAAGCTGGACGACATCGTTGACCTGCCGAAAACTGGCTGGTCTGCTGGAGTATACACAGGAAGGTTAGGCAACAGCGAGTACTATGAGGGATTAAAATTCTACAAAGATGAATGCGAGGTGAGACCAAGAAACCAGGCCATTCGAATTTGGAAGCGTACGGCTTAAAAATATTACTCTTCTTATTAGATTAATTGTAAAACAATAAGTAACTTCTGTCAGTAAAATTCATATTCATTGCATACAAATTTATACACTTTTCGGATGCATCTTAATTATTCTTTAAAGTCAAGCCCTCATATGATAAACATTACACGAAGACGCACGTCGTAGCTTTAATTTCATTATGCTGGTTCCCTACATACAAAGGATATGTGATGCAACATGATAAACACGAGCTGATAGTGGAGACGCTGATGATTATCAAAACACCACGTTCAACCTAGACTATTCATCTCTGTCTTCACTCAAAGTTATACACGTGTAAATATAATCATTGAGTTGTCAGAAATCAAAGATTAGAAAATACGTAAACAGTGCACTTTGAGCAAACGGGACAAATGTCATTTGTAGCAGAATATCAGAGCACCTATGACGCGTGAGGATCATTACAGCTTCGGAATGTTACCACCTGAAGGTGTGGAATAGAGCTATGTACATTGCCACTAACATTATGTATTATACTCAGTGGTCATACAAATCAATCAAGACTCATTAATACTGAATGAATAGTTTATCTTTCGGTTGACATTCGTGCGCACGTAAAATGTACTTGAACCATTTAATTAATTAATCGCCGTATTATCATGTCACACATAATTTACTCGTGTTACGGTAGTCATAATTTTGTCCCGTGTGATGTAAAATCATGGTGATCAATTATAAAATTACACAAGCCAGGTACATTTACATGACAGCTGAACCAACAAAATTGAGTACGTAGTTTCATTATAAATACCAGGACAAATCTTTACATTTCATCAGTCTCCATTCGGTAGGTACGGCGTTAAGATACATCATCAAATATGGCGTTCATCCACATTTTCATAGCAGCGATTCTCGCACTTGGTGTGACTACAGGTAAGCAATTAATTACGTAACCAATATTCATTAATTAATGATCAAGGTTATTATTTTTCTAAAACGTGTAAACATTGTATACTTGCAGAAGCGGTTGAGTGTGAAAATGGTTGGACAGCTCACCGAGACGAAATCTGCATAAAATTATTCCCCACTCTGCTCAAGTACGAGGACGCAAAGGCATTCTGCATCTCCCAAGGAGGCGACACATCAAAATCTTCCCTGGTGGCGGTCAAGAGTCAGCAGCTTCAAGAAATTTTGGTCACCCTCACGGAAGATGTTTTTGACAACGTATGGCTTGGTGGAAGGTACGATCAAGCAGCAGCCGACTTCAAATGGGAAGATGGGGAATCCTTCACTTACACCAACTGGCAGGAAGGCTATCCAAGGAACAGTTCCGACTCGGACATTTGCGTAGAGCTGCGACCAGTCAACGCTCAAGACTCCATTACCAACTCTGAGGGAAAATGGGCTGATGTCAGTTGCCAGAAGCACAATTACGTCATCTGTCAACGTGACCTTTCCTGGAGTCTCCAGGACGCCATCGCTGAGATAATCAAAATGCGGAAGCAGATCGATGAGGGGATTGAAGACCGGACTGAGTTACGAGAACAACTTCAGACTGCCCAGGCGGACATCCAGACCGTTTCCGGAAGAGTCGTCCCAGTTGGATCAACCTACATTGAATATTACGGCCAACCCAGTCCCGAGGCACTTTGGCCAAATCTGTCATGGGAAGATATAAGCAGCAGCTTTGAGGGTCTCTTCTTCCGGGTAACTGGCGGCGGCGCTGAAACCTGGGGCTCTACCCAAACTGAGTGTGCACCACGAGTAACTCAAATAAGCACAGGTGAAAGGATCATATCCGGTCAGGGTGAATATGTTCGGGCAGTAATGGTGCCTCAGGGCGGCTGGTCGCAAAGTGTTAGGACTGGAGCCCATACCAAGCCGGTTAATTATAGCGAAGGACTTTCAGTTTTAACGGAAGATTGCGAGGTTCGCCCTCGTAACCAAGCTGTTAGACTTTGGAAGCGAATTGCTTAAAAATATTCTAATATGTAAACCATTTCCGTGACACGAATTCAATAAAATATTCATTTTCTCTTGCATGAAAATGTCAGCGGTTATTTGATTTATTTGCATTACAATTACATTACTTCATTACATAAATTACATTGCATTACTCACACCCTTTCCGCCTCCAAATTCGAATTGCCTGGTTTTTGGGACGGACCTCACAATATTCTGTGTGGAATATGTTGCCTTCATTCTACCTAACTTGACCTGTAGTGTAATAAACTTCTCCAGACCGACCGTACTCTGACCAGCCGCTCACAGGAATATTGATCGGGTTTGAAGACCGGATGTCCGTCTTCTTAGCGTACTCCATTTGGGTTATACGACGAGAGCACTCTGTTTGCGTAGCACCCCAATCCCCTGAATTTCCGCCCGACGCTCGAAAGAATATCCCTTCATACGAGACCCTATCATCCTCCCATGTCAAGTCTGGCCAAAGTGAACTCGGACTGAAAAGGTTTGAAACTAATTTCAACGTTTTGGTGTGAAATTTTTGTAATTTGGTTTGTGTGTTGGGAAAAGAGTTTTGAGTAAAATTTACCAAAAAATGAAAACCAATTTTCATCCGAGGATAAAATATGTCCATTTTGTTGGATTCAATGTGTGACTACTCAACAACTTACAGTCGGGACATTTTTCCGGTAGATGAGATAACTTGGTCCTCTTGCCACCATTCCATAACACCTATTTATGTACTATTTCCAATTTTGTCATGTTTGCCATAATTTCCATATTATGTGTGCACACATTCTTTATTCTGAAGCAAAAATGCAATATCGTGACGCGTTGACTCATGGTCGCGAGTTCAGTTTTTATCTCGTCGAGTTGGTCATGGATTTATCTGCTGCTGCCTGAAATTCGTTTTGGCTTTGTTGAAACGCTTCATACTTTGTATTGAATAATTGCTTTGCTTTCAGCTTCGACGCTTTGATTGTGCGCACTTCATATTTTGGAACCCGAAAAAAAATCTTGCTGGGTCCATTTCTTACAATTAGTACTGTAATCCTCAATGGCTCCATATGACAGACCACTGACGTGTCTCAAGAATTTGTCGCTTACATTTTTCATAAGACCAGATGCTTGTGGTGTGGAAGTAGACATCCTGTTTTGGTGTGAATTCAGTGCAGGTTTCAGGTATGATCAAGTCTCCCCGACTGCTCGTCCTGTAACTCCAAAGTTGTTACGGCCCTCCATCGCCCTATCTGAAATTAAAAGATTTCTGTTATCAGAATTGCTGTCATTTCACAAAAACTACAAAAATAAAACGCTTGGATTTCTGCGTCACTTAACATCTTCAGTGATACGTTGCCTTGACCCGAATTATTACCTTCCGCGTCCTCATATATGGGTGTCCGCTTGTGGGACATAAGACACAAGTCGTATTCAAGGGCCGTCCTGCCCATCTCAAATGTTGCCACTGGTGAAATAAATGAACATGTTTTATACTGTTCAGTAACTGACGTTAATAGGGTAATAATCAATAAATAAGTTCATCTGTTTTTCAGATGCTGATGCAAAATGACAAATAAAAATTTCACGCAAGTTGATTCGAGTTGACTCACTGGTCAACAACAAGGTGAAAAGGCAAAGTGGTTATCTCCATTATTTTATTCTGCACCAGCTAATAAAATATGGAGAGTGATACATTTGTACACACATCCACATCGCGTGATCATTCCAGTAATTGGCGTTTCATGTGACTGCATTTTTTATATCAAGTATGCATTTTTATGTCACCAATATGCAAAATGCATTGGGAATTATCCACGCGGAATGGCGTTATCATTTCCTCATGTTGCGCATGAATTTGTGAATCCAAGAGTTCATTTATGCAAATATGTGCATGTAATTTATTAGGCAGTGATTTAGTTTCCCATTTGATGTCAATTGAAATCTGTATCTGTTTTTTCATCATAACTGTTTAAGTGGTTGGAATTTTATTATGCAAAATATTTGTGTAGAGACCATCAGTATTACATATTTAAAAAAAATATTTACAAGAGTAAGCGCAAGGATAACATGACGTTGCATATTGCAATTAAATGAAACGGTGTATCAATAGCATTTGTTCAACACAACTCATTGTTTAAAACATATCGTCAAATATTTCTGCTGGGAGTAGCAGGGACCATCTACTCGCCCCTTTTCTCCTTTTCACCTCATTGCAGGAGTCAGAAATATACAAATTGTGCAAAAAATCAGTTAACGTGCCACTTATTAAATGTAATTTTTTGCAATTATTGCAGTTTTTTCTTACCGCCGAATCCAATCAGCTCGCCATTCGCCTTCAGCTCCTTTTCCATATACTCCAGCAAAGGTTGCAGGTAGCGAATGAGCGGCTCAATGCTCAGCTCCCGAGTCCCAGTCAGCGCCTCCATCGCAGTAGGCCATCCTTCCGAGAATCCCTTTTTCATCATGTTCGCCATCAACCTTCCCGCTTCCTTGCTTCCCGAAAAGTCACATTGGAACAGTGGCTTTGACATTGGATCCTTCGGGTCAAACTCTTTGGCGGCGATGCACATGGCCTCGTAAAACTGGAACTGGGCAATATGGCTAATGTAGTAGCGGGTATAGTCCACATTGGCCACAATGTGAAAGTTGGCGGCCGGATCAAACAACTTGGACGAGGATCGGTCCGTGGGCGTGTAAACTCCCAAAAAGTCCTGAACAACCCGCCACCACATTTTGTTGTAGTCGTACACGGGAATGTTCCCTTCCCACACAAACCATCGCCAAAGGTCCATCGAGCAGGCGAACGGAAACACGGCCAGCTTATCCAACGCCACCCGATACAGGTAATTCATATCCGCCTCCGTCACGTTGTACGTCTTTCTATCCTGATCGCAAAAGTCTTTTGGTAGCCCCATGTCGAGATTGAGTTTGCACTGAAGATGCTTGGGCGTGATAACGGCCAATGTCAACGCATCGCCAACTGCCTCGTGAAATCCGGGATTGGCGCTTTCCCGAAACACCAGCTCGAGATCCGTGTACTGCCGGAAATACTCGATATGCCTCATTTCGTGATGAATGGCAGCAAAATAATATTGTGACACGTTGGCGCACATTCGGATCCGAAAATCGGTGCTACCCGGCCCCTTACACATGTCCCAGGCGGACGGATGGCAAGTCATTTGTGTCCCGTCCGTCGGCTTTTCGAATACGCTCTTGTTCCAGAATTCCTCGCTCACGCCCATCAGACCCATCTCCTTGTAAAATTTGTCCGCCTCCTGGAACATGCGAAGGGGCGTATAGCCCTGTGCCACCATCGATGCGGTGGCGTCCGCCTCGGGAGCGTCCGGGAATGGCTTGGTGCGACTTTCAAAGATGGCCCAGTCCTGACCGCTAATGGGACCTGTGACTTGGGCCGGGATGTAGCCGCACTTTTGAATCATTCCTTCGAACTTGGGCATTCGTCTCAGCTTCATGCGCACGTACGCGTGGAGAATGTCGAAGGAGCGCGTAATGTTTTCGGCCACGTGCAGCTGCATCAGCCGAAAGTCGGCAAAGTTCCATCCTTCCACGTCCGCGTCGTACATGACCATCACCCTTTCCGAATGGAATTGGTACCCTAGAAGGAATGTACACTCCAGTTTTCAACAAAGTCGTTATGTAGTTATGGGCTTATTCGATTCGACGATGAACGTACCCTTAGCGCGAGCCGCCTCAGTAAGTATCTCAGTGAAGTTGCATTAAAATTCCGGCGTCACTGCGGCGGACATTGCGTCGTGCCACGCATCGAAGTAGTAGGCAAGTTCCTGAGGATCCGTGACCCGTTCCATAATGGCTTCAATGTCTACGCAATGATTAAAATGCAACTTTTTAAATATCGGATACCCTTTTTAATTGTCAGATGTTAATCCGTTATTAACTACCTCTCTGCTGCAGTTTACAGTTCGACGGGTTCTGGTATTCCCAAACCGTGCTCACGCTATACGCCCTAATCATGGCTGCCTTCATCTGACTCATTTTGTTGACACGATCCAGTGACATGTTACCGTAGCTGTCCATGGACATGTACTTAAAGGCCCTTCGGAGTCGCCTGTCCTTGTACTCGGGCCAGTTGGGAAATTTTTCCATCAGCTCATTAGTTATGTCGGCGTCATACTTTGTAAACTCTCTAGATATCTTTTCCTGCAAATAATTATAAATGAATTAGAACCTCACTAAGTTTTCAGTACAGGTTTCGATTTATATTTTTTACAGGAGGCGGTGCTTTACCTTTGCCAAACGCGTTTCTTCAGTTATGTTGACGGTGGCGTCCCAACTTGCCACAGTATCTTCTTACACAAATGAAGTCAGTGAGAATGTTTGTCCGCAAAAGTTGCGTTCGCAATGCCGTACGTGTTCAGTCCTGTTTCTGCTCAGGTTTGCTTTGCCCAGCTCAGCTGCAGCATAGCGTACTATAGACACGCTATAGTACGACCTGGCTGCAGGTTTGTTTTGTTTTGGTTGTATTGTATTTACAGAGTACTGAGCAAAGCAGAAAATACGTCGTGTAATTCTGGCATTACGTAAAGGTAAACGAGTTCCCTGATTTCAAATATGGCATTAGTTTTAAAATCCGTGGCTTATCAAGGACTGATAAGGGGTCATGAAAACCGAAGAATTCTCCGCAAGTTCATGAAATTGATAGAATTGGGGAATTAATGATAGAATTGGGGAATTAATGATAGAATTGGGGAATTAATGATAGAATTGGGGAATTAATGATAGAATTGGGGAATTAATGATAGAATTGGGGAATTAATGATAGAATTGGGGAATTAATGTTAGAATTGGGGAATTAATGATAGAATTGGGGAATTAATGATAGAATTGGGGAATTAATGATAGAATTGGGGAATTAATGTTAGAATTGGGGAATTAATGATAGAATTGGGGAATTAATGATAGAATTGGGGAATTAATGATAGAATTGGGGAATTAATGATAGAATTGGGGAATTAATGATAGAATTGGGGAAATCCGGGAATTAATGCTAGAATTGGGGAAATCCGGGATTTAATGATAAAATCCGGGATTTAATGATAGAATTCGGGATTTAATGATAAAATCCGGGATTTAATGGTAAAATCCGGGATTTAATGATAGAATTCGGGATTTAATGATAAAATCCGGGATTCAATGATAAAATCCGGGATTTAATGATAAAATTCGGGATTTAATCAAGTGAATCCCAAAATTACTCATATTTTGGTGAAAGACGAAAAATTGGGAAATAAATTTTTGAATTATGAAATTATCCCAATGATGGATACGTTTTAATGGTATTTTGAGTTTCAAGTAGTATGCCACTAAAGTGGTACGTTCACGTCGTTTGCCGTGGATGATTCTTCTGAAATTAGCGGATGCCTCTGCCTCTTACAGTATTATATAACTGTTTAATTTAACGATTTTTCGTATTTTCTAGCCGCGACTTGGTCGCGTGGTCGGGCTTTCTCGTTCTGATAACATATCGCACTGTACGGTGCTTGAATGTCTGCCAGCCACTTTCTGGCTTCCTCCTCTGTCCCACCGTTTACAGCAGCCACCGATGCCATCCCGACGACCAACATTATGCCAGAATATCCAGCCATGTTTACTACTACTCCCTGTGATTTAAATGCTGAACTTCAAAAAACTCTCAACTTCAACGGCTCAACGTGAAAGCTCAACTGATCCCGATCCGCTATGCACCTTACAACTAACAGCATAATGTTGGCTGTTTATCTATTTTTTCTCGCGACATTGTTCTCTACGTTTATTGCGTCAAGCTGTGCGATAAATCATAATGACAATGCAGTCGATGCACTATATAAGATATAACAAGATATCATTATCAAGTTGGGCCTGTCTCGCATTTAGTATTCTGTTTTCGTAACAGTTAGCAGAATCTCTACAGCATAACGACATAACTTGATGATTAGTTTAACTGCGTGAATCCGAACCATACGCAACATGCTTTGTTGTACCTAATCATTCCATATGCTATGGAAAGGAATGCGGCGTCTAGACAATAGAACGATGATCCATTATCTCCGTCTTGTTATCTCTGTCAATTATAGCGCATCTACGTGTGTCTATAAACCTGTTAATTGCTCTTACATGTAATTGTACTTCGATAGTACCTAAGTGCAAAATAATTACACAGGATAGTAGAAAATTGTTTGGATATGGTGAGTTAATATTGAAAGGAATGATGTTTAAAAATGTCAAATTCATTGATTTTGATTTCATATGAACATTTGGGACATTTTAAACCTACTTAAAACTATTTCATGAAATGGGCCGGTTTGTCCTAACCTACTTTATTCATAATTTATCGCATTAAAACAATAGCGTGGAATACATTATGCGCTACCTAAAAGCCATCCATCCGATGTTTTATTGATTTTACAAAAACCAGAAATTGCAGAAACTACCCATATTTTAGAACAAAGTATACTTATAAATGTAAATGGAATACCTTTTACTCGATTACTTAAAATCAATGACGAGGATGGCGTCGAAACAGCGGAGAACAATGAGCAGCGAATATGTTCCCAGGAAGTCCTTCCCAATGTACCAAAACGGACCATACTTGATCCTAATCGGCATCACCGCTTCAGTCCGCATCAGCAGTATCCTGTGCCATTTGGTCTTACCCTTTGCGTAAACAAATTCGGCTCTCAAATGATGCACCTTACGAACCAGTGCCGCCATATCTAAATCCGCGCAAAGCATGGGCAGTGCAAGAGCGTGCATACTGACCATAAACAGGAAAAATAATACAAACATGAGGTAAAGTGGAAATGAAATTGTGGCTGGCGAGCACCTGGCGCAAACCCAGCAAGAAATGACTAGCTGCCAGAAGGCAATCGTCATGATCAGGTATATGGCCGTGTGGAGCAGATCCTCAATTTTTCGAATGAGTAGGATCCCGCACGTGTAGTAGTACCAAAATTGTTGTGAATCCCGGACTCGGATCAGAAGAACCTTCAAGATTTTTCCCGCTCTGTCTATAGCAATGTATACCAAACATGTTCCAAATGCTAGGGTCCTGGAAACTTCCGCCAGTACAACGTATACGCTAGTCCATCGGCATGCTAGGAATATGAAAATCGTGCGTCTAGCTCTATATTTCGGATCTGGAAGTACGCTCTCGCCCAGAAAGTATACAGGATCCGTGTCGATGAACACTGCAACAGATGCTGCCACGAATGGGAATATGGCTGCCAATGGCACCATAACGTACGGGAACAATATGCTGATGTCAACGTTGTTCCGAATCTGGTTCCCCCGTCGACCAGCCGGATATTCTGAAATGTGCGACAAATACGACAATCTGATTAATTTTGATTTTTTTTTTCAAATAGAAGTTACTATATTCAAGATACGTACTTATGGTGATTTGGTCCCAAGTTTTCATGAACTGGTTCTCCACCGAGACGAGTGCATGCATGTGCAAATACGCGATGAACATGATGAAGACGAATGCTGATAGGATGATCCAGGCGTTTACTAGGATTGCCAGGTTGATGCGTGTGAAGTATGGTTTTGGATACAGATATCCGTTTGAAATCGATAGTCCAAGACACATCCATGCGGATAGCCAAATAAGGAGCATGTGGACAGAGTAGGGAATCCATTTTATCTTGGGTGTGTTGAGACCGATTGTTGAAGTTGCGTAGTCCCATTTTGCCAGAAACGGGAACAGGTAGAAGAAGGCTCTGGAGAGGAACCGGAAGGCCTTTTCCTCGTATTGCCCCAACGTCATGTTTAAGATATGCTTGAATCCAGATGCTTACCCAATTTATGATTTCTAACAAGGCTTTAAGTGGCAAAAAAGCTGGCAAACGGAACAAAGGAATGACGCAGAATGGGATTTTTAAGCTTTCAGTGTGGTAAAGTCATGTAAAAGACATGGCTGCTTTCAATATAATCGAGAAAAAATTAAAGCCGTAAAAGTATGGCAAGGAATATCGTAGTTGCGCAATCTTTGGCATTAGCTTTTAATATCAATTTTGGATTACATTTTCCATGGCCATTGGTTTACTGTGCACTATATAGTTTAACCTGCTCTAGTGCTTTAGCTTAAGGATGTATGCGTTGAAAAAAATATATATTTGAAAGGTACGTAAACCAGATGTAATATCTACTTTAGCAAGGCAGAATGTTTTAAAACTTTTTTTATACAGAAAGTAGTTAAAAGAATTTCCAAATATTCCAGCCACTCCTTCTGATCGTAACAGGATGTATGTGGATATTATGTACAACCAGAAGTAAGAATGTTGAATATTTGGAGGTAATTTTTCAAATTAAAATGGGATTTCCGAAGAAAAAATACTTGACTTAATAATTTCCTTTCGCTGCAACTATATGAAAAGCCTCGTTGAAACAATAATTTTAAAAAACCTTTTTAATGTTTAGGAAAAAAAACTTAAATAAAATAAAGAGAAAGAATAGACTCGTAATAAAATAAATTCAAACTAAAAACGAGCTACAAACTAGATCGGTTTGATTTTTTGACATTTTGGTTGATGATGTAAAAAATAATCATACCACGTCATCTTCGTGTCGGCATTATAACATATTACATCGAATTCAAATTGCATTAGCGTGTGAAATGCGCTGGCGCACTTTCCTCTGGAGTTTCTGCATAGACTGTCAAAGGAAGGATCCAGCTGGATGCATTTTCTGATCGTTACGACCTATACACGTGGAATCCGAATTGAAAATGATTCATGAAAACTGTATAGAATCTGTACCGAAATCGTATATATTATAATGCATCCTCCGGCATGTATGATGCACACGTTCCGTAAGATTTGAATTAGGCAACGAAAGTAAGTATTGTTAATGATCAACTACATGCAGCTACAATTCGTGTCATCAGCAGGCTCGTCCGATTTTTGTGGAAAATGAGAAAATGGTGTCAGGTACCAAACAATATTCAATTTCCAATTTCATGGCGCCAGTTGCAGAGCCGCAACCCTATTTTTCGTTGATTCACGGTGTCGCAAATCTTGGAAAACTGGTGGCGCGATTTATCCTGTAAATCACCCACTTTGAAAGATAACGGCAAAATCTCTTTTGCACTGCACAGATGATGAAAATGTATTCTAAGGAAATATATTAAGGGTTTCATATAATTCGCTGAAGTAGTCTTAAAAACTTAATTCGAAATTGCGTACAACTTGCCTAATGCAGCAGTGAGGACGAAATCATTCTTTCGTGCGCCGTTGCAAAATATTGGCGATACTGTTCCCAATATGGAAGGTAAACTTGTTAATCGTTTTGTCTTTACTAATTATTTGGATTTTGTGATTTAAGTCTCATATTTACAACGTGAAGTTTATTGCTCATTTAAGTTGGTAACTTGTAGGTTTACTTGCATTTCCCGCTAATAACGAACACTACATACTAGTACAATTCCATATTTCCTATTTTACTAATAATGTAACGCAATTTTATGCTTCGATTTGGTAGCAATCTTTAAAACATGGCCAATTCTGCTGAACTTGTATGAGAGAGCTAATGCCTGAGCATCTTACGCTACCTCCATGTATAATTCGTACATATTTTTATTCTCTCGTCACATACACGTCAATCCTTCCTTTCTCATTCCTTTGAGTACACAATAGTGAATATTTTGGGAATACAGTTATGTACAGAAACGATGCATTAAACTATTCCCATTTTGGAGTAATGTCCCATTCCCATTTTGTGCTACCCTAACGCCATGCAGCAGTTACTTTATTGATTTTACATAACTCAGAAATTCCCGAAACCATCAACGTATTGAAACATTGCTAGCTACTGCTAGCATGGACAATACATAGTTACAACGATACCTACAGTCATGAAGGAACAGTGCCATTTAATCGATTACTTAAAATCAATGATAAGGATAGCGTCGAAACAACGCAATACAATAAGTAGCAAATATCGCCCCAAGAAATCCTTCCCAATGCACCAAAACGGGCCATACTTGATCCTAATGGGCATCACCGCCTCAGTCCGCATCAGCAATATCCTATGCCACTTTGTCCGTCCTTTTGCGTAAACAAACTCCGCCCTCAAATGATGCACCTTGCGAACCAGTGCCGCCATATCTAGATCTGCCGAAAGCATGGGCAGTGCTATAGCGTGACAGGCAACCATGAATGCGAAATATAGCACAAACATGAGGTAAAGTGGAAAGGAGATTGTGTTGGGCGAGCACCTAGCACAGACCCAGCAGCAAATGACCAGCTGCCAGAATGCAATCGTCATGACCAGATAGATGGTAGTATGGAGTAGATCCTCAATTTTTCTAATTAGCAGAGTGCCACATGTGTAGTAGTACCAAAATTGCCTCGAATCCCGGACTCGTATAAGCAGAACTCGAAGAATCTTTCCCGCCCTGTCTATAGCAATGTATACCACACAAGCGGCAAAAGCGGCCGACCTGCATATCTCCGCCAGTACAACGTACACCCAAGTCCATCGACATGCTAGGAGTAGGAGAATCGTGCGTCTAGCTCTGTATTTTGGATCTTGCAATAAACTCTCCCCGAGAAAGTATCCGGGATCGGTATCGATGAACACTGTAACACAGGCTGCCGCGAATGGGAATGTGGCTGCAGCGGGCACCATGACGTATGGGAAGAGAATGCTGACGTCAACGTTGTTCCGAGTTTGGTCACCTCTTCGACGGGACGGATATTCTGAAACGTTAGGAAATTGTACAAACATTCATTCGTTTATAAAAACTAGCGTTAATATCCTTTGTACTTACTTATCGTGATTTGGTCACAAGTCTTCATGAACTGGTTTTCCACCGAGACGAGAGCATTCCGGTGACAATACGCAATGAACAAGATGAAGACGAAAGCTGAAAGAATTATCCAGGTGTTTACCAAGATTGTCATGTTGATGCGAGTGAAGTATGGTTTTGGATACAGAAAACCATTTACAATCGACAGCCCAAGACACATCCATGCGGTTAGCCAAATAAGGAACATGTGGAGAGCGTAGGGTATCCATTTCATCTTGGGTGTATTGAGTCCGATTGTTGAGCTGGCGTAGTCCCATTTTGCTAGAAACGGGGACAGGTAGAAGAAGGCTTTGGAGAGGAACCGGAATGCCTTTTCCTCGTATTGCCCCAACGTCATATTTAATATTTTGCTGCAGTCAAGACAGTTATGATGTCTAAAATGGCTTTAAGTGGAAAAAAAGCTGGCAAACGGAAGAATGGTGTGACGCAGACTAGGATTTAAGCTTTCGCTGTGGTAAGATTTTCGACTTCCCACATAATGGAGAGAACAATTGAAGCCGTAGAAGTATGGCACGGTATACGGAAGTTGCTCAATCTTTGGCTTTAGCTTAAAATATAAAATTTAGATTATATTTTCCATGGTCATTATTTTACTCCGCACTACTTAGTTTAAAAAGTTCTAGTGGTTTATCTAAAGGATATTTGAGTTTAAAAACTATATATTTGAAAAATACGTAATTAAAATTTAATATCTACTTTAGCACAAGGGAATTTTTTTTAAACACTTGTCTTCTGAAAATGGTTAAAGGGATTTCCAATACTGCTATCACTCCTACAACTCTTAACAGCATATGTGTAATTTAATATGTCTACCAAAAAGTTGGTATGTTGAATACACTTGTATAATGTTTCAAATTCAAATGCAATTACTTGCCTTAATAATTCCCTTTTGCTTTAACTTTACCGAAAGCCTCGCTGACAGGATAATAAAAAGCTTGTTTAATGTTAAAGAAAAAAACTAAATACAGAGAATAGCCTTGGAATAAAATGAATTCAAACTAAAATTGAGCTTCAAATAGTTCGGTTTGGATTTTTTGGCATTTTGGTTGATGGTATTTTAAATCAGTTCATGTACTCATCATCATTTCGTAGTTACAAAAAATCTTACAAAAATCAGAATACCAATTTATCAGAGTTAGATTGTATCAATGTATGACATGGGCCTTCCCTGTGGAATTTCAAGAAATCGTTTCGACCTATACACGCTGAATCCGTATTAAAAGGAATCATGAAAACCGTATCGAATCTGTATCGGAAACGTATGTATCATTACGCATCCTGCGGCATGCAGACAAGACACACTGTTCAAGATTTCAATTAGGTAACACAATTATGTAATGTTAATGAACAATTTTATGCAGCTACAATGCGTGGTATGAGCAGGCTCCGTGAAAATTTTTTGGAAAATTAAAAAATATGTACACTGTCTATATCCGATACGGAATTCATGAGATAATTTTTTGGGGAACGATTTATAAGCAAAATATTATTTTGTGATGCAATAAATATACAATTGTGTTTTTTTGGCAACATCACAGAGATATGCGACTGAATTATGCTGACGAATGACTTTTCCAAGAGTCCATTTTTCTACATTCTTGCAGAAAGTACGAATCTTTTGCAGGTTGGTCTGCTACCGATTGACGGAACTGGACATGATCGTTGAATGTAGATTCTTGACGAGCTACTGCTTTATCCACATTGCTTCTTACAGACGCTATGGATGCAGCTGGTTTATGCCAAGTTCAAATTATAATATAGTAAAATGGGTGAGTTTGCCATAACCCACTCTATTCACATTTTATCGCATTACAAAAGTAATGAATATATTATGTGCTACCCAAAAGCCATGCAGCAGGTTTTTTGTTGATTTTACAAAACTGACAAATTCCGCAAACCACCAACGATTTTGAAACATAGCTAGCTACTGCCAGCATGGACAATACATAGTGACAACGATACATACAATCATAAAGGTACAATGCCATTTAATCGATTACTTAAAATCAATGATGAGGATGGCGTCGAAACAGCGGAGAACAATGAGCAGCAAATACCTTCCCAGGAAGTCCTTTCCAATGTACCAAAACGGGCCAAACTTTATCCTAATCGGCATCACAGCCTCGGTCCGCATCAGTAATATCCTGTGCCACTTTGTCCGGCCCTTTGCATAAACAAATTCCGCCCTCAAGTGATGCACCTTACGAACCAATGCCGCCATATCCAGATCTGCACAAAGCATGGGCAGTGCTATAGCGTGCATAGTGACCATAAAAGCGAAATACAATACAAACAATAGGTAGAGTGCAAAGGAGATTGAGTCTGGCGAGCACTTGGCACAAACCCAGCAGCAGATGACAAGCTGCCAGAAGCCAATCGTCATGATCAAATATATGGTCGTGTGGAGAAGGTCTTTAATCTTTTTAATGAGCAGAATGCCACATGTGTAGTAGTACCAGAATTGGCAGGAATCCCGGACCTGGGTTAGTAGCACTCGTACAATTTTTCCAGCCCTATCTATACCGATATATGCGACACAAGTGACAAAAGCGCCGGTTCTGCAAATTTCGGCAAGTACAACGAATACCCAAGTCCATCGACATGCTAGGAATATGAGAATCGTGCTTCTAGCTCTGTATTTGGGATCCGGAAGTATGTTTTCCCCGAGAAAGTAGCCCGGATCGGTATCGACGAATACTGTAACCGTTGCTGCCATGAATGGAAAGATGGCCGCTGCGGGTACCAACCCGTACGGCAAAACAATGCTAACGTCCAAGTTGTTCCGACTTGGACCTCTTCTTCGACGGGGCGGATATTCTGAAACGTTAGGAAATTGTAAGTAGATTCAATTTGACATTTGAGACAAATGAGTTTGTCCTTTTTTGCTTACTTATTTTGATTTGGTCGCATGTTTTCATGAACTGGTTCTCCACCGAGATGAGGGCATTTCTATGACGATACGCGATGAACAGGATCAAAACGAAAACTGCGAGGATTATCCAGACGTCTACCAGAATGGCTAGGTTGATGCGCGTGAAGTATGGTTTTGGGTAGAGCAATCCGTTCACAATGGACAGGCTAAGACACATCCATGCGCTAAGCCAAATGATGAGCATGTGGAGAGAGTAAGGAATTCATTTTATCTTTGGAGTGTTGAGATCGACTGTTGAAGTTGCGTAGTCCCATTTTGCCAGAAACGGGAACAGGTAGAAGAAGGCCTTGGAGAGGGACCGGAATGACTTTTCCTCGTATTGCCCCAACGTCATATTCAATATATGCTTTGTTCAAGCTGCTTATCGATTTATGATTTCTAAAAGGGCTTTTTGTGGTAAAGAATAGCTAGTAAACGGAGCAAAGGTCTGACGAAGAATAGGATTTAAGCTCTTGCTGTGGCAAGGTTGTGAGAAGGTCGTTGTTGCTTTCAACATTATCGAAAAAAATTAAAGCCATAAATCTTTAGCAAGGAATATCGTAGTTGCGCAATCTTTAACTTTTGCTTTTTCTATATCAAATTTTAATTATATTGTTCATGGTTATGGCTTAAGTGCGCACTATCTAGTTTAGCAAGCTCTAGTACTTTAGGTTAAGGAGTATGGATTGGATAAAATATATATTCGAAAAGTACGTAAACCGAATTTCATATATACTTTAACAAGGAGGCTTTACGAATTTTTATTTTTTTCTATCGAAAGATGGGTAAAACAAATCGCAAATATTCCAACCACTCCATCTCTTCATAACAGCCTATATGTAACTGTATGTAACTTATATCACATAGCAAAAAGGAGGTATGTTGAATATTCAAGGAAAACTTTTCATATTTAAAAGGGACTCCCAAAAAGAAATACTTGCTTTATAATTCCCTTTAGTAAAAACTTTTAATGCTTAAAAAAACTTGAATAAAGTAAAATGGAATGACCTTGGAATAAAATAAATTCAAATTAAAAATGAACTACAAGCTGGCATATTTTGATTCTTGGAAACTTGGTTGAATTTTTAAATCATCGCACGTCATCAGCATGTCGGAATTTAAAAAAAAAGTGTTTCAGATTTAATTTGCATCGGCCTATGACATGAGCTGGCCCACTTCGCGTTGGAATTTAATGGAAACATCTTCAAAATGTAGAATTCATCTTGATGCATATTGAAAAGTCGGTGCTAGTTTTTGATTAGCCTACTTCCCAATCAGTATAAGCTACAATTGTCTCCTCGTTTGGTTATCTTGGTTCTCTGAACTCTTACATGTTTGAATTAAGCTCAATAAGGTCAAGGTTATGGTCAGCTGTCAAATCTGATAATCATTCGAATGACCATTAAAATGATCAGAGAAAAACATTTGTAAATGAATAATCGCAAAATGAATTCATCTTTGGTATTTTATTTACTTTGAAGTTATCAAGCTGTTTACATGTTCACACGTAATAATATTCCTGTCATGTAAAATCTCGTCATTCTGTCCGTTTCCAAATTCGAATTGCTTGGTTTCTTGGCCGCGTTTCGCAACTATGCACATGGAATTTTAGCCCTTCGTGGTACCATCTTCCGGAAGCATTAATGTCAAATGCCCCGGGGTATCCACCAATTCACCAGCCCCTTTCCGGAATATCTGACACATACGAAAATTTATTTCCCATGCTATGCTCGGCATACTCGTATTTCATTTGGTTGATACGAGGAGAGCAGTCGCCTTGTATTTCACCCCAGTCACCAGATCCACCACCAGATGCTCTAAAGAATAGACCGGCGTAAGAATTTGAAATATCTTCCCACGTCAACTCGGGTCATAGAGCTGTCGGACTGGGCTGATCGTAGTACTCAACATAAATTGAACCAACTGGAACCACTCCTGAGGAAACTTTGAGAAAATCTTTTCGTAATGTCTTCACCTCCTGCTTTAGCTTTGATATTTCACCAATAGCACCTTCCAAAGTCAATGTTGTCGACATTGGGCGTTGACAGATAACAAGATTTCGCTTTCTCCAACTGACATCCCTCCACTTTCCTGTCGAGTTGTCTGGCAATGTGTCACTGCAGGGCCGGAGTTCGATGCAAGTATCTGAACGAGAAATGTTTCTTGGGTAGCCTTCCTGCCAGTTGGAATATGTTACTGTCTCCCCGTCTTCCCAAATGAAATTGTTTGTGTTACTATCGTATTTGCCACCTAACCAGATGTTATCGTAAATATTCCGGGTAAAGTTATTTAATATTTCTTGACGCTCTGAATCGACAATAGAGTGATGCCCAGCTAGTTTAGCTAGGCATCATGTAAATCATGTAATTGCGTAACTGCTTATGTCATGTCATCACAAATATTTGTCCTCAATATCTTGACTGATCTTCAAAGAAGACGCCTTCATGCTAGCAAGCAAGCAGAGCATAAGTTAGTCGCGGATCAGAGCTCTCAGCAGAAACAACACAATAATCAAGAGCCAATAAATAAGTCACACTCTTACAAGTTAACCAATCTTCCGTATTTGTACAGTCGCATATTATTTCCCCATTGCAGCGAGTTGCTCACACACCTCATTTTACCCCTTACCACTGACTACGCAACAATCCCATCATTGGTGGAGTCGCCGTTCTGGCTTTCTTCGGGAAACCTCTCGCATTGACTTTTAAAGTGACATAAAGAGTGAGCAATTATTTTTTCATTTCCTTCCATTAAAAAAAATCCGCATGACTCAACATCAGGTGCTAAACTTTAGAGAGAGCAACAGCTCTAGCAAAGAAGTTCTTTTACAAAACACTAGTGAACATTATTCATGTCTCCTCCACGTCAGTCCAGACGACTAAAGAAAGCAAGTCCACAATACGGACAGTTAGAGACACACAGGAGGGTACGCGCAGTGAAAAGAACGAAAGTTACGAACAATAATCATCACACAGATAGTGACGACGACAGTGCAAATTCCCAGAAAAATTTCACATCAACCCCGGCTCAGCCCATTCCATTGTTAGAAGCTTCCGCAATTCTTCCCAACAAATCAGAGGGTAATTCTGGAAATAAGGTAAGAAATAATATTTTGACATTACCTAAAGACCCGGCAATTAGCTCAAAAATTTTACAAGATAGCTACATTCCATCATTAGATCCTTCAGGGGAAGGTGAATTAGATTTACTTACTTGGGGTACGCCCAACGAGGTAGCCATTCCTAACACTTCAAAATCATTGCGTAAAACAGCACATAGTGTAGATAACTACAAGACTCCGGTAAATCAAAGAAGCATAGTGAAAGCCGTAAGAAGAACACATCTAATCTACGAGGAAGATAGAGACAAAGAAATTCAGGAAGAGGGGTCACTTGAGACAACCTCAAGAAATCCGACTACAGTTACTGTTACACAAGCTCAAACAAAGCCAGCATCAGAGCATCCTGAAGAACAGACTAGTCTGGAGAAAATTCCGCTTTTTGCAATTCACCCACAAATTAGAAAAGACGCTTTCAGGCAAGTGCATAAAATTGTTATGTTGTCCGAGCCAACTGCTCAAGCACAGAAAAGAAGGAAACTGAGAACGGAAGTCTTTGAAATTGCACGAACCAAAAACCCTCTAGAAATACCATCAGCAACAGAAACAGAGTCTCTGTCAGAAGAAGAATTTGCAACTCCTTTACGTTCAGAAGGGCTATCTCTAAAAGATCTAAAGATACCAGAACAAAAATTAGAAGATCTTGAGGACATAAGCACAAAAAATTCATCCAACTCATCACTTCTTGGGGCAATAAAAAATCTATTTGGCTTTGGTAGCTCAGGCAGTAATAAGCAGAAAAAGAAAGAAAGCACACAAAACATCGGCACGTTTTCTCTGCATAATAATAACTCAGATTCAGTAGGTGAAAGCACTCATTCGCAGCATAATCATACGGGCAATAGTAACGAAACAGAAGCTATCACTAACCCACCGAAAAGGGATCACACTCTACCCATCATCATCCCTGATTTTTCCCAAATACCTACTCCCCAACACACACAACAAGAACTAGACCTCAACAGCATAAACTTGTCTTCCATCAACTTTACAAAAGACGGAAACCACGACAGCAGCAAAGGCAATCCTAATCAAGAGCTCGCGGAGAATAAAAATCAGGATCCAAAATCCTCTCCACCACTAATCACATTCCCCGAAATCAAATCATCCAAAAATTCCCCTACTGACAACGATCACCAGCCATCATCATCTCAGCAAACCACCACAAGTGGACAAAAGGAGCAAATAGAAAAGTTCACCAAATCCTTCCGAGAGAAACAACCATCACTACCTACATCAGAAGAATCAGAAAACACACTTCCAGAGGACAACGAATTCTCCAGATTTACCAGCACAAAAATATCAGACGGCGATAAACCAGTGTTTGATGTCACGGAAGACATTGAGGAACATTTGAAAAGACTTACGCTTTCAGAAAATCACACCGCTCCTCCTCATCCTCAAAATAAATTGCCTTCAAACGTACTGGTGGACATAGAAGAAGAAGAGGAAGCAAGCTCAGAGTCACAAGAAAGCTGCGAGGCAGACCCAGTGGTAATTTCCGGAGAAAAAGCTCCGCTACTAGAATTTCGTGGTAAGGAGAAAGAAATTTTCGAGAGGACGCAAAAAGCAGCTAAGCAGTTCTGGTCAACAAGAAAAAAGCGAGTAGTTATCGCAGATAACCCCACAGACTATAAGCCATCATTCATCTTGTCAAAAACAACACTCAAGCCCCTCTCCTTCCACTCATACACAACCACTGCATCTACAAAAATAAGCGATATTGATACTCTACATGCCAGAATACAAGACTCTATGGTCATAACTGCTGGAAAAAGAAAGCAGAGCACACTACCACAATCACAATCAAATACCACCACAGCAGTTCCTCAGGCAACGGGAACACAGCAGCAACAAACAAGCACAAAGCAAACGGCAATAGTGGCAACAGCAGAAACTCAAGATCCCCACAACTCCACCCATAGCTACGACAGCGAGTCTGAGAAGGGAGACCCTTGCCCCTTAAAAATCAACAACCCGGACCAATTAATACAAAAAATCGACCACCGATACCATCACGTCCAAATAATCAAGAAAGTTTACCAGAATTTTCTCGCCCCAATTTAATCCCACCACCACCCAGAGAAGTTTCTCCAATCTCATCCCCAAAGGACCACAAAACTTTCATAATTTCAGAGTCAGATCACTCATCATCGGAGAGCGTTATCGCCATTCCACACACTTTCCCAAACAAAACAAAACATACCACACATTCTCAAACATTCTCACGGTCAAATCCAACAACACCAACAATAAAATACGTGCCAATTTACGAGACTACCGAAATGTCTGACTGTCCTAGATTCGTGAGGAAACTCACCAAATCGGCGGTAAAGAAATTCCTCGCGAATTTCCGGTTGTGGGGAGGAAGCAGAAATTTATCTGATCAGCGCCTTAAATTTCAACTCCCACTGGTCATCACTGACGAAAATGCAGCCCGTTGGTTCGAAACCAATGCCAAGCTCATTCAGGACCCCTACACTACTTTCACCGAACTCTGCGATGTATTTTTGGAGGAAGCTCCTTTCATTCGGATTCGGACCAGACTATTCAACAAATCATGAACGAAAAACAAGGACCACACGTATGCACATCTGCTTTCATTCTCCGGATTATCCATCTCGCAGGAGAAGAGCTAAATCAAATATCCGAAGAGATCTGGGTTACCACTCTCATGAATAACATGAATCCTCGCGTATCAGACGCCATCGACAACAAAGGCAGACCTCGCCGCATCACAACATTACGTGCAATGGTTAAGGAATATGAGGAACGCAGGGATTCACGCCCCACTCCAACTTCTGATCAAGCCTCCATACCGTTCATGGCTGGCTCCATCCAGGCTGTCCAACCTCAGTGGGCTCAGGATCTTCAGCAGTCATTAGCCAACTTATCACAGCAATTTGCCAGCTTGGCTGCTGTCAACAATCAGGCTCCAATCCGCCAAGTCCACGGTACTTTCCCAAGCCAAAATTTCAACAACAATCCACGTTCGTCTTCATCTCGTTGTGCCCCAAATGTCCAACCAAGATCACGTCCTACCTGTTATTATTGCCGCATTGAAGGGCATGTCATATCGGAATGCAGAAAACGCCAAGCTGATTTACGGCAAGGCAACCAACAAGGACGCAATAATAATTTCCGTCGAAATCCCAACTGGGGAGGTAACCCAGTTATGCAAAATCAAAATCAGAGAGGACGACGCCCCACCTCCCCATTCAACAATGGAAATTCATCCTGGAATAATCAACGACCAGCGCCACAACAACAACGCAACAGATCACCACCACCGAGGCAATGGGATTCCTGGCAAGACACAACATCAAATTCAAGTTCCAGATTTGGAAGTCATCAAAGTCTACCATCACTTTTCGATGAGCCACGTGGGCTCTCCCCTACTAATTCATTCAATGTTGAAAGTCACAGTTCCTTTCCAAAAAACTAGAGCGAGGTGGTTCTCGCAACCACCGGAAACCAACTGGCCCACATCAAACGGACACGACCAACCCATTACAGAAATTAAACCGCAAAGTAATCACTACTTCTACATGTTCACTCTCATTACCCTTTTCTTCCTCTTCATCACCTTCATCTTCACCTTCCTCTTCTTCTACAACTTCATCAGCACCACCGTTTTCTCATGAGCAATTACCGCAACGCCCTCGCAAAAATCGGAGCCCGTCGTCTTCCACCCCAAATAGTTCATCGTCTCTATCCACTATCACCCCAACAATCAACATACCGGATGCTGCAATCTCTCCCATCAAACAGAGCACCACCACATGCATTCACACTACTACATCTCCGAATTCCCCACAACATCCCACAATAAATATACTTTTAGACACCGGCGCAGTAGACGCACTTGTAGACTCAGGGGCATTTGTCTCGTTAATCAATGCCAAATATGCGTCACACCTTCCCAGCACAACTACAGCAGAAATACAGCTGAAGTCAGTCACAGACCATCCCATAAAACACCAAGGTCTCGTTTCAGTACCCTTCATGGTTGGAAAATACAGAATTACTTTCTAATTGTGGACATTGTAGAATCAGTCCTCCTCGGATGGGACTTTATTGAACATTTTCATTGCGAATTATCAAGTGAACATCTACAATCTCCATCCTTTGGACAAATTCCACTTCAACCATATCCCCGAAACGCAATTAAAACACGCGGCCTTGAATCAACAACAACATGCATAAAAATCCAGGAAAAAGTCTCACATCAAGAAGTGGAGACCCAACAAAAATTTCCATCTTCCATTTGGCATTTACGAGCAGCGGAAACGATAAGGATTCCACCACGTACAAAACAAATGGTACGCATCTCCACAACAAATCTCACAAACAACCGCATCGCTATGATCACACCAAAAAAGAGCTTTCTACGCAAAACAGGACTTTTAATACCAAACATGAACATCAACAGCGACACCAAATACATTCCCGTCATAAATC
This sequence comes from Sinella curviseta, assembly GCA_004115045.4. Taxonomy (NCBI): domain Eukaryota; kingdom Metazoa; phylum Arthropoda; class Collembola; order Entomobryomorpha; family Entomobryidae; genus Sinella; species Sinella curviseta. The sequence continues at coordinate 2,974,515 of CM023201.3, read as the reverse complement.
CCAATCTAACATCACGAACACTTTGTGCCACCACCAGAATGGGGAAACTTGAAGCTTACGTAGACGTTAAAGACATGCTTCCATGGCATGCAACCAAACCAGACAAACAGGAACCCTCCAACACACCCATTTGCAGCGTCATCAGTAAAACTCCAGACGAACAGGAAATCAGAGAAAGGCATAAGAAAGCATTTAATATCGGAAATGTCTCAGAAGACATAAAAAATCAACTTTACGACGTACTTTATCAGTACGATGATATTTTTGCATGGGACAACGACAAGAAAGGAAATGTTACAAAAGTAAAATTTCACATTGAGACAGGCGACTGCATGCCAACGGTCATGAAACCGTCATTTCCAAGAAGCCCCAAAGAATCAGTTATTATTGAAGAAAACGTACAAGATTTACTACACAGAGGTATCATTTCAAGATCAGATAGTGCATATTCCAACTATCCATTTTTAGTACGTCAAACAGACCATCTTGGGAACGAGGAATTCCGATTCGTCATAAATTACATCAGTCTAAATGAAACGGTCAAGCCACTTAGCTATCCACTACCACGCATAGACAAAATTTTAGAGAATGTCAGAGGAAAAAGATACCTCAGCTCATTAGATCTCAAGAACGCATACCACCTCATCCCTCTCACAGAAGAGTCGAAAGAAAAAACAGCATTCTCGACAGATTCAGGATTATACGAGTACAATTTCGTTCCATTTGGCATAAAGACAGCACCTGGATTTTTCTCCCAATTAATGCATACAATACTAGGCAGCTTAGAAACTGACGACGATGCCTTCATCAGTGCCTACATTGACGATATAATTATTGCGACAATAGATGATCCTAAACTGCATCTAGAAAAAATTGAAAGCGTTCTTGACAAATTAAAAAAGTGGGGATTAGTAGTTTCACCAGCAAAATGCTCCTTCTAACCAACCCTAACCTTCCACAAACTCATTATACTAGGGCTCACAACTGATAGTTCTGGCATTGCAATTACTGAAAAACAACGTGAAGCAATCAGGCATCTGCCACCACCACGCAGCAAAAAGCAAGTCCAAAAAAGACTTGGCTTTCTCAACTATTTTAGAGCATTTTGCCCCAATTATGCACAAATAAGCAGACCAATTCATGAACTCCTCAAAAAAGACGGAAAATTCACATGGACAGAAATTCATGAAAGAGCATACGATGAACTAAAAGAAAAACTTAATGAATCGGCAAGACTGAATCATTTCATGCCCGATCATGGAGCAATCATAGAAACTGACGGTTCAAAAATAGGTGTCGGAGCTCTTCTACTCCAAAATCAAGATGGCGATGAAAAGCCAGTTGCTTTCGCATCCAGATCACTAACAAAAAGCGAAAAAAATTATTCTGCCACTGCATTGGAATGCCTAGCTCTCTCGCACAGTCTTAGAAAAGTTAGGCATATCATTTACATGGAAGAGATTCATATACGCACAGATCATTTGCCCTTAGTACACATTCTACGAAATCGTAGTGGTGATGAACACTTACCTCATAATATGCAGAGAATGTTATTATTCATAAGATCTTGGGATATAAAATCCATTTCATACAAAAAAGGTGAAGATTTACTAATCGCTGACACACTCAGTAGGTACCCTGCAGAAGAGCCCACTCAAAGTGATATTGATTTTGAGAATAGTACTTCGTTCGTTGTTAGGCACATCATTGAAACAGAGACTCAAGCTTCTTCACAAAATGCATCGTTAGCACTCATAAAAACGCATCAGAAAAACGAAGAAACATGTAATATTATTTCCTCACTCAAAGCTGGTGATTCACAGAAACAACTCAAGCATTTTATTATTATCAACGACATCCTGTTTTACAAACAACCTAACATGCCAGCAGCAGTACCATTCATTCCAAAAACACTCCATCAAAAAATCATAAAAGAATGTCATGACAGTTTATATGCCATTCATCCCGGCATAAAAAAGACGATAAGACTTATCACGGCAAGATATTTCTGGCATACAATTAGAAAGGATGTTTATACTTATGTCACATCATGCGATTTGTGCCAGCGCATAAAAGCACGCAGAACAAAACCACCAGGCTTATTTCAATTTAACGAGGTTGAAAACCTCCCATGTCAATCTTGGCAAATAGATTTGTTAGGACCTTTAAATAAAACGACAAAACAAAATCAATACATCGTCACCGCATCCTGTGTTTTTTCAAAATACATTGTTTTAGGTGCCATTAAGAAAGGCACGAGTGAGGAAGTAGCAAAGTTCCTCATGGAAAAAATAGTTCTGGTATTTGGGACACCCAAGTCATTAAAAACTGATGGTGGTACACATTTTACTGCCAGAGTAATAAAACATCTCACCAAGCTTTTAGGCATTTCTCATTCAATTGGAATGGCGTACTATTCACAAGGACAAAGTATTACTGAAAGATCGCATGATGTAATCAACACAAAACTGCGTGTCATCATAGCAGAAAACTCAATGAACTGGGATGCATATCTTCCATACATTCAATTTGCTATCAACAGCACGTACTCTGAGTCAACAAACTACTCACCATTTTTTATGTTATATGGCTTCGAGCCACTCATGCCAAGTCAACTTTTTCTATGGCTCACTGAAATATGACACAGTAAACGACGTTGCAAGTCGATGGAACGCAGCTAGAGAATTAGCACAGCAAGCTCTTTTAGATTCACAAGTGACAAACCAAAAGACGATGAATAAAACAAGAGTAGAACAAGAATTTCATGTAGGCGATAAAGTTCTTATCACTCGCTTGGTCAAAACAAAGCAGCTGCCAGAGAAGCTTAGCCCAGTTTATGAAGGTCCATACATAATATTAAAACGCTGCGATAAAATTCCAGTCAACTACCTAGTAGAACAAAAACAAGCCCAACGCACAAAACGACTATGGCTTCACGTCAGCAAACTAAAAAAGTATACAGCAAGAGAAGATGAAATTCTAGTAGAACCAAGCGATGATGTAAGCTCAGCGTCCATCCAGACAGAAGAAACTGAAATGCCTATCCTCACTCCTCAAGTTAAATTATCAAAGGGCATTTTGAAAAGTAAGTCGCACCCATCAGCAAAACGAAAGAAGATACTTCACTTTTCACTTACTAATGACATTAGGGAGTTCATTTCATTTCCTAACGAACGTGCTAACATGTCAAGACGACGGCCAAGACGTCAGTCTCAAGTTTCTCGCAATGCCCCATACATGCCTGAAGCAGAATATCTAGATTCGGAAATCGTACAGCCTACACATAATTACAATCTCAGATACATACGACGATCATAAAACATTAAAATTATTTGTCAGTCCATGTACATTAAAAATCGTGTCGTAGTAACTTAGTACAGCTCATCACAGTATTCCGGAATTACTTAGCGCTAAAAATCAAGCCGTACTATGTTATGCCAGACTTTACGATCAAAATGCTACATAAAAAGAAAACGAAAAAGTCAAAGAACTACAATTCTCAGAGCACAAAACTAGATGCAACAAAATTTTTTTTCTTGTTTAACATTAATTTCAACCTTGCATATGCCAATTTATTGCCAAAGCGCAATTATTTTTTTTCACAATATCCATACCATATTCCCTCTTACCATTCAAGCGACAAGAGTTTTACGACAAAATTACTCGTGTAGCCACTACGAAACAACAAAAGTTCCAAAAAAAGCAGTAATAAGCAACGATATGTACCAGGTCCCTCTTAACTTTCTCAACATTCCCCAAACAAGCCTTTCGCAGTCGTATCTAGATAACGTCTAGTTCATTATTTTCGTTACACCCCAATAAGCATTGCACTCATTTCTTACAGTTTATTCATCTTGATAATTTTTCTATTAGTATATCCATGTGTAACAACTTTTATCATTCCGTCGTAGAGAATATTTACAAAGCCATGAACTGCACGCGTAAGCACATTCCTGTACGCAAGCTTTTAATCACATCGAAGCTTTACTAATTTTTACGGAAACTAACAATAAAAGATTTTAAGTGAGGAGCACAAAAAATCAGCACGTTGATACATATAAGTCACATGGCTCTGCATACACGATAGGGACTAACCAAACAAAATAGGGTTTGACATATAGCTTGAACTTATCAGTCACATTCTTTCTACCCTCCTGCCATTTATGTTCGATCATATCCGAAGAACTTAAATAAGCTCCGTACGCTATGTAAAATAATAATATTTATAAAAAAAAGCTCCGTAAAACATTTACTATGATGCGTTGATCCATTCCGCATTCAAAATATAAGCGATGAATAATTCCGCCTTTTGTCCATGAGTATTTCTTTTCTCCACGAGCAAGGTTCTAATAATGCGTTGAGTACACTCCGCATCAACAGTCGAACACTGACCAACAGGTCATTCCCCTTACCAGAAATGTGCACAACAAGAATCAAGCTTAGAGATTACTAACAACAACATTATTCAGGCAACCAGCATAAATCTACAGGTGACTACCATGTTCAGCACTGACAAATACGCTCGGCACCAGAAACTTTGCTTTTGAAAAAATTTCCCTCAGTTCCGTAATAAGGTATGGTGGAATGCCAGTAATCAGTCTGCAAAGGCAGCCTTGTACGAAACATGCAAAGTATGCTTTTTCACAACAAATCCTTATCCATTAAAACTAAATACTCCACTGCTTACAGATCATTTGATTTTACGGTGTTTGCTAATACAATGCAAACGTCTGGAAAGAAGCCGTACAATTCAATTGTTCTGTTTCACGTACCTAGTACCGCATCATCCCAACATTACCCCAACCCATTACGACGCTCGCGCACTCAGTTCAATCCCGCATTTTATTGTACCATCATCCATACATGATTACACATCATGCTGATAAAAATTCTTACACTTGGTATTTTCAATTTTTCTTTCCCATCCGTACTATTATGCCATCGTCATTTCTCAATTAAAAGTTATGAACACTCTCAAGCTCCAATCAATTGCGTTAGTAGTCATTCACGAGATTTATATATTTCACATTTTATGAAAACAACAAAGTGTGCTCTGGTTAAAAGTCAAAATAAGCAGAACAAAATAAGAAGCAAAAGTCAAAATAAGCAGCAAAACTTCAAATAAGCAGCAAAACTTCAAATAAGCAGCAAAACTTCAAATAAGCAGCAAAACTTCAAATAGGAAAGCCATGCACAGCTACGCGAAAGGTGCAGTCTGCAGTTCTCTTTGTTGAATTTGCTTATCGTCAGAGGCATACATTGTTGGAGCATTGTCGCGTCGTCCCTATCTGGATTTTCGAGTACAAACACTCAGAGCCATGTCGGCCTATGTAATAAAATTTTAGTTTCTCCGTAGGTTATGTTTATAATATGTGGCAAGATCTTTTTCAAGTTTATTTCAGTATGCATACCTACAAGAACCACACTAGCACATCGGGGCAACACGGGACAACGAAGAATTTCACACCGTGACTTCTCATCATAACGACCGAAAACCGCCACAACCACCGCAACACACGAGACCTCTTATTTTTTTATATTATTCAAAATGCCCCATGCTATAATTTTTTGATCACACATAATTCTAATCATTTCTGTTCAATATCATTTAAGCTATCGGTGACAATTTCCGTCTTCTCCATGACCAGAGGAGCAGAAACCGGACCACCGTAATCCAGGTCTTCTTTGACATCTCCGGAACCTGCTCTTTTAGTGACCGCATTCCATAATTATCGTTGCGCACCTAAGTCGCACAGCGCGCACCTAAGTCGCACAGCGCGCACCTAAGTCGCGCCGGACACATCCATCGCACATCATCGCCTCCACGTCTACACCATCCTCTACTCCACTCCCTATAACCCCTCCCAGGAGATCCCCACTTCCAATTACCCCCCATCAACTTTCATCGCGGACTCATCATCTCGACGCCGCCTCGTCACTATCACCTCATTATCGCCATCTATACATCATCTCTCTTACCGAGCGGACTCGTCACAACTCATCGTTTATATCCTTTCATTCATTCCATTTCTACTTTTCTATGCCACCATGTATTCCAATTTTTACTCATTTCGATGTCATTTCAATTTTCCCATTTCCATTTCCGTCGTCTCCACAACGACGTTTGTCTCTACATCTGTACTGTCTTTATGTCTTCATCGACTGCGCTGTCTCAAATTTCCCATTTTCATTTTTCAAATGCCGCTGCCGCATTAATTTTGTACATATACACATTTATTTATTCAATTATCATCATCAATTCCATTATTTATTAACTACCGGAAGCATGAAATGCTTGAAAGGTAGTTATAGCGATTGATCTGTTTGTCTGTCTGTCTGTCCGTCTGTCTGTCTGTCTGTCTGTCTGTCTGTCCGTCAACACTCTAACTCCCGTTCGCGTTGACGGATTTGGCTCAAATTTGGTACACATATACGTTGACATAAGGGGATGCTCCCTATTGATTTTCAGCGACCCACCTCGTCACTGACCGGAAGTAGGGGGGTCGAAGTGGAGGGTGGTGGGGGTGACCAAGTCGTCAAAAAATTTTATTGTGTAAATCGATAGAGGAGTTCAAGGCGATCATTTTTTGCCACGGCATCATGGGTAAAATCGGTCACCTGGCGGTGGTGAGGACCGTGGAAGGTATGGGGGTCCTCAATCGTCAAAATTTTTTATGCTGTAAATCGATGGCGAGGCTCAATTTGAGTCTCGAAAACGTAGTATAATGGTCTAATATGTATCAAAATTTGCTATTTTTGCATTCATCACTCTTCCGGTAGTTATGTATTAAAGGTTACACCTTACTAGTTGTATTATTCATATCATTATTATATTCCTTTTTTTCGTTTTACTGTTCCATTCAACTTTTCAACATTTTATAATTATGTCCATCCATTTTTTTTAACTACCTGTCTGTACCTTGCCAACTCCAACGGGTCTTGTTCAATTCCCGGAGGATGCGGACGGGTCAAGTCCGTGGTTAGCATTAACCATAATTTAACCACGCCCTTAATTTTAAATCAGACTTAATCATTCAATTAACGACTTTTCATGTTTTCCTTTTGAATAATCCAATGTTTACTTACATTCAAATCACACTTTACTTTAATTGTATACGTCATAACACAAGCAATGTACATATAGATTTCCAAACTTACTTCCAAAGAAATAACTTGTAAGGGTTCACTCGACTCGTTCCCCCTGGGGAAAGGGAGAAGTGATGCCCAGCTAGTTTAGCTAGGCATCATGTAAATCATGTAATTGCGTAACTGCTTATGTCATGTCATCACAAATATTTGTCCTCAATATCTTGACTGATCTTCAAAGAAGACGTCTTCATGCTAGCAAGCAAGCAGAGCATAAGTTAGTCGCGGATCAGAGCTCTCAGCAGAAACAACACAATAATCAAGAGCCAATAAATAAGTCACACTCTTACAAGTTAACCAATCTTCCGTATTTGTACAGTCGCATATTATTTCCCCATTGCAGCGAGTTGCTCACACACCTCATTTTACCCCTTACCACTGACTACGCAACAATCCCATCATTATAGTAACCAGCGACGATCTAGAAATTGAACTTCCCTGAGATGAACAGAATTCTTTGGCGTCATCATAGCTCAACAGCTTTGTGTACGACTGGATGCATGATTGGTCATGAAAAGCCAGCCAACCCTTGTCACATTCGGCTCCTTAAAAATATCAAAATGAATGATGGTTTATTTCAATGAAATTGCTATACGATGTAATAAATTTCGTGTTACCTGTGCTAACAGCGAATGAAAACAGAATCAGCATGAGACATTTTCTCTTCATGGTGGAATCTTATTAAGGACACTGAACAGTGTGATTATCCAGTCTGAACTAATTAGCAGTTGTGGAAAAAAATCTTATTTATACGAACGTATTAACATACTGTATAATAAATGACGATTGTTTGCTTTTGATTCTTGCGTAACGTTTAAAAATCCGATTATCAAGTAAAGATCAGGTCATCCATCAGTGTCTTGCTGACATGAATGGAGACGTTTACATTTACGTAAAAGTTTACATGTATTTCAAAAGTGAATAAACATGAGGTCAAATGTTGGCATTTGTTTTTGCGCCGTACCGCTGAAAGTCGTTAAAGATTTGCTGATGCATCTACAAAAATAATGATAATATTTTGAGATAAATAATTTTATTAATTGGGACTCGTTTGCCTCAATTTTCTTGGATGTTATTGCAGACGACATTGACCCCCGTCTATGCCGTACTCGAATTTACACAATTTTTGCAAACGTTTCTACAAATTTTATGTAAATACAAATGATATACAAATCATGCCAGAATGAGAGCGGTTTTTAATAAAGCACAGAGGTCATATATGTCAGCTTTGGGCAATGACGTAAATGCCGACTGGAAAACTCAATCAAAAGAACACTTTGGACACAGCTGTAGTTGTAGTTCAATTTGAAACCTCCTAAATTCCTATCTAATAAACAGTCAAGTTATCAAAAATATAATTCGTTCGCTCTGATTTTTGCCATTTATCATTCATATTACGTGGTTTTGGAACGAACAAACTGAACTATCTGGTTTAGATGCGGCTGCCAATCAATGTCAGATACGAATGAATGAGGTCGGATTTTGTTGCAGTTTATTGTTCATCATTGTCACTAACCCAAATATACATAATTTCTCACAACAGTACGTTCAACTCCTCACAAAAATGGAAAAAAGTGAAACAAATATATTCATGCACACAAATGTATGAATATGTGTGTACGATGATTGTGCTTAACCTTTCACGCCGAAATCACTCGCTATTTAAAATACCGAATTTATTTTATATATTTATTATAATTCAAAATCAATTGCAGTATATTATTGCTGTTTATGAAATATAATTTTTAGAATTTAATCTTGTATTCAACTCATATGGATAAGAAAATGTTTAATTTACTGGAAAACTTTTTATTTACATGTGAAGCTTACACTGCTGATAATAAGCATGCAATAATAATCTTGTCTTTGAACTTAATAATGAAGTATTTTTATTTGTGAACGAGGTAAAATGACATTGTCTTTTTTGGCAGTGTGTGTTCTGGCGGTTTTAATTCAATAACATCAAGCTATAGCTTGAAGAAATAATATGATTGTGCACATAAATTGAAACGTATTAATCGCAAACAAGTTTAATTACTCCACTGATCTGCTGAAGCAGTTATGTCACAGATAATAATCACATTTTCCTTACATTTATCCTTTAATTCTAATTTTGCATTTCAGCACCAACTTCTATGTAATTCATAATCAATTAAAAATGATATACTCAAAGATAATTCAAATTCTTTCTTTTTATATTTTATCAAGCGTTTCATGCAATGGTCCCAAGTCACGATAAATTATAGATCTTATTGTAATTTTTGTAAGTTAGAGGAACGCATTGTCCATATCGAAAATCGCATTATAAACTAAAATTTCAAAATTTCTCGTACCTTGATAAATGACAGATATTCAGAATATTCCGGAAAATACAGAATGCAATAAATGAGAATGGAGAAAGTAAACATACCTAGTTGCATCGCTTCAATTAATTTTGCAATGGAGTTAAAATCATAATGAATAATTTGATCAATTATTTTTGAAGGACGCAAATGTTTCATAACAATAATTACTCGTCATAACAATATCATAACTCGTCATTTTAATATGAACAATGTCATTGTAAGGCTATGCAAGGACATCATTTCAGAACATGCAAATATCAGATGTCTATTAACTGATCCGTATCAAGTATGTTCTCATGAGGTAACCCATCGTTGTTAGTGAAGCAGGAACCAACTTCCAGGTAAAAGTTTACCGTAAAACACCGGGTGTACATTTTGTATTACATATACGTCAAACAATCATTTAACATACATTGCAGGATTCAGAATTAGACGGGTCTTAATATGGAAGGAAAATGAGATGAAGACCGCTCCGCTATATGACAAAATAAATGGGTCAAGTTATTGTTCGTTGCAATAAGTTTTAGTTTCCTTGTATTGTACGTATGCGAGTGTGTACATCATGGATACCATAAAACATAAATATAAAAATCATTTCATGTCGTTATGTCATATACAATCAAGTGATGACGTGCACTTTCCATTACTTTCAATGAGCCGTCGTTGTAAGAATTGTAACTGTGCTATAGAACTTGATATTGATTCAGATATGACCAGCGCAGAAGGTTAGCTTGTTTATAAGCGGCATGGTAATTTGATATTGCACAACTCGTCGTGTTTGAAATGAATGTCATTAACAGGACAGCGTAGCATTGAATATCATGTTAAGCTTAGCCCTGATAACGAGTATGCTTTCAGTCTATCTTCTATGAATTTAATATCGCACGTTTTAATTTTTAATTGGGATCTGATGAAAGCGAGATACACTCATTTCTTACTAAAGATTGTGCACTCGTAAATTTTTTGCTGAAACATGCAATCGAGGTGATGCTTTTTGCGAATTATTCAAGAGCATTGAAAACTCAATCGAAGCAACCATCATTTTTTATGATAATAATAAAGACCGGACAATTACAAGAGAAAATACTGAAAGGACTGTATTTACTAGATTCTGTCACAAGGAAACAATTAAATCGGAATTCTGAAAATTTTGAGATTATTTGGTAATGCTTTGTCCGTGCAGTAGGTTCATGGCATATTTCAAGCAGTTCGCTTCCACATCCTAATGGCTTGATTTCTAGGGCGGACCTCACAATATATTGTCTCTAGTCGCAATCCTTCGCGCCACACCTCATCTCCTTTTTGCCCACCACTACCGGCTTTAACAAATTCTGACCAACTATACCCAGTAGTCGCAGGGATGAGCACCGTAGTGTAAAATTGACCGCTTGACGAAGGGTTCTCACCGAAACTCATTCGAGTGACACGGGGTGCGCAGGCCCCTTGAGTGGATCCCATACTTGCCGCTCCTCCACCGGTCACTCGGAAGAAAAGACCTGCGTACGTTTCGCTGATATCTTCCCACGTCAAATCTGGCCACAGTTGTGAAGGGCGTTTTTCGTTAGTATATTCTATATAGATGGATCCAATCGGCACCACTCTGGCGCTAACTGTGTCAAGTTGCCTGCTGAAATGATCTCTCTCATGTCCAAGCTGCTTTTGTAGTTTCTTGATTTCATTTACGGCATCCTCAAACGTCCATTTTAATTCCCGCTGACACATGACCTGGTTCCGTTTCTTGCATGGCACGTAGCCCCACTGACTCGCTGTGTTGTTGTCTAGGATATCATGCTGAGGCCTGAGCTCGATACAGGTATTCGCACGAGTAAGATTTCCGTGATAGTCGTTGTGCCAATTCGAATATGCTACGAGGTCGCCATCATCCCATTGGAAAGCACCTGACTCATCATTGTGTTGTCCGCCCAGCCACAAATTGTCGTAATTTTCTTGTGTAAAATTCGTGAGAAATTCTTGCATCTCAGCCTCCTTTACCATCACCAAGGATGCGTTGTCCTGGCTGAGACAGTAATCTTTAGCATCGTCATAGGTCAAAAGTTTGCCGAAGGACTTCAAACATAGCTCGTCCTTGTACGCCGTCCAACCTTTTGGACAGTCCGCCGCTTCTATTATAATAATTGCAGAAAGTTGATGATTTAGTGGTTTAATTGAATGGGACACAATATTATTGATTCTGCATGTATAAATACGAATGCATATGTATATTACATTTACCTGATGTTGACAGCAGTATCGAAACAGAGAGAACACATATGTGAATTCGCTCCATTGTGTAGGAACTCTTATGTACGCCGGGAAAATGGGAATGTGCGATTGACTCTTCACTGACTGGAAGATTGAAGGAAAGTGGTCTTGAAATCCTTATTTATATGCCTGTGGCAATAATTTTATTTTCTTCATTCATTTTATCATTTACCACGTAAGCATTAGTTTTTCAAGAGAGAGCAAGTAATACGTTATTTCGTCGTAAATTTAATAATCCAAGATAATTTAGCTTGAAACTTTTCCGTGAACGTGGAGAATGCTTTCATAATCATTATCTTTACTTATCTGTCCCTGAGCAAGTTTATTGACATAAAAGATTATTGCAAAATGGGATGACTGGTTTTACTCGCTCAGTCTTGTACTTGGTTATCTAACAAATGACGGGATCAAATAATCCATTTGGTCTAGAACAGGGATCAGTAATGATGACCTTTGTTTACACTCTCACGTAATCAGATACATTCAAACTCAAGCGACGTCTCTTGACTTAGATCGCTATGCACTTAAATGTGTGGCTAATTTTACCGTACGCAACAGAGTACACTGAAAATGACTTGAAGGTCACTCTATCTAATCCATGTACGGACTGGATTAAAGTTGTTTTGATATTTACTCCGAAATACTTCTTGGAGCTAATAAATTTCATTTAAGTATTGTATGCGTTAAGTACTGTGTGACTGCATCGTCACGAGTTCAGGATTGTAAGTATTTTAATGTAGAAGATAATCCTGACCTAATATTATATGAGGAGTGACTGTGAGACACATAAACGCGCGTATTTTTAGCACTGGCTATAGTTTTTATTGAGCTAATATGACATGAGTCTCATAAACCAATTTCCAGCAGGCGATGAAAATATGTTATGTTATCGGCAACTTTTTATTGCTCAATTTTATTCCGACGTTACACCTCATTCGAGTCCGTGCTCCAGATTAAATGTCTGATAAGATTACTGATCAAGTAATGACATTTTCAGAATTAAATGATGTATCGGAGATTTAATCATTTATTGATTAATGATGGGATGATAATTGAAAACATGTTTTAACTGGTTTTTGTATCAGTTGGGAGTGAAACGGATAAATTTACAATGGCAAAATGTCAATGAGCCAAAAATGCCACGGATCGTTCAGGTGAATTATGCAATTTGGTGATTATTACAGTTATGGCCGGTGCACCAGCATCGGTTTTTGTCTTCCGCATGGTGATTTCAAGTTCCAGCTCATTGTTGTAAGATGTATTGTTGTTACCAATGATTTTTATGTACCAATGTCCTTCAAGCGTCTTTGTAGGAGTTATCGCACTCCGGGAAAATATGGAACTGACATTGAATTCGGAAAATTAATTTATTGCTTAAAAGCATTTTTGAATCCCAATATATAAAAATCTGCTTTGGCTGAGATAGAGTTATGAAATTTATCTATCAGCACGATTAAGATAACAAATGGTGGCAGAATTGTAATCAACATAATTTTAGTCGTTCAGTAAAATTTTGAAATTTTGTCAGTAAAATGAATTCAATACTGGATTCACGTGAGTTAAAAAATTTATCAAGCGATGCGCTTCCACATTCTAATGGCTTGGTTTTTCGGCCGGACTTCACAATTTTCTGTTTGGAATCTCAGACCCATTTTGAAATTACCCTTGGAACCTTCAGGGTAAGCACTTGACTTGAACTGAGCCAACTCCACATAGTTTGAATATCCGCTTTTTGGAATGGCAATGGGATTCGTAAATGTATCAAGGAACCCTCCCGACTTCTTTGACTGTACCCGATTGATGCGAGGGGCACATTCACTTTGAGTAGCTCCCCATTCCGCTGATTCGTTTCCATGCGCTCGGAAAAAATGCCCCGCATACGTGGCTGTAATATCTTCCCAAACTAAATCCGACCAAAGTGTTGGCGGACTGGGTTGATTAAAGTACTCAATATAAATTGAGCCTACCGGAATTACCCTGGCTTTCATCGTCTCCAGTTCCTTCCGAAGTTTGATTATGGCAGCAATAGCATCTTCCAGTCCCCACACCAACCGCTTTTGACAAATGACTCCATTTCGCTTTTTACAGCTAACATCTTCCCACTTTTTTCCTGAATGCGCCGACTCGGTTCCGCTTCCGGTCCGCAACTCGACACAGTAATCTGCCGTCGTTGTGTTTCGGGGGTGTCCCTCTAGCCAATTTGTGTAAGTTAGACTTTCGCCGTCGTTCCATATGTACTGCGCCGTTTCATTTTGGTATCTGCTTCCTAACCAAAAGTGGTCGTAACTTTCCATTGTGAAGTTTTCAAGGAAGGTCTGCATGTCGGCTGCCTTGACCATCACCATGACTGAGCCATTGCCTTGTGACGTGCAAAAATCCTTTGCTTCGTCAAACGGAAGCAGGATTGAACTGGATTTGATACAATGTTCGTCCTTGAATGGGGCCCATCCTTGCTCGCACTCTGCTGCTTCTGAAAATGCAAATTTCATAGAATTATTATTTTTCAGTATTATGCAAAATTTGGTTCGATCAAAAATTGATTTTGTTGAAATTGAATGAAATTACCAGCATGTCGAGTAAGTAGTATGATGGTCAACACGGTAAGGTAAATTGGCTTCATATTTTCTGGTGATTTTCTGCGTTTCAATGGCAGCAGTAAACTGGACTGGAAAAGGTATTGGTATTCAATTTATACAGACCATCAGATTACTTCCAACATTATCACTGAATGTTAATGTGCAATTTCGTAACGACGTTGCTCTGCATAAGACTGCACTCAAAGTAAAGTGCATGATATCGCTGCTCATCATGGAATATAATTTTTAGAATCCAGTTTTTCATTCAACGCGATATCAATAAGAAATAGTGTAGACTGACCTTGATAGTAACCAGAATAGTATAATCTTGAACTCAGATGCATAGATAATTGAAATGAATTTTAATCACTAGAAAACATTTTATTATTCGTAAAGCAGACTCAGTGTTACGAAATGATATTTGTTACGATTTTGATCAACCTTGACCTTGGTACGTGTGCACATTGCTTAATCTCCGAATATATGCGCCAATTTCACTGCAGTCTAAATACAAAATACTGGTACCTGTCAATGCATTAGTAATATTTTTTTGTGTCTGTCGTCAGCATGGCATATATAAACAGATCATGTATCCTCCGCGCTTTAATTGCGTAATCATCATGCACAGCAGAAAATTTCCTAAATGTATTACAAATTGTTGCACAAGTGACGACAATATAATAAATTATTAAACATCAATGCAGGTATGGCATATAAAGTCTGTCAAAACTTTTTAGCGCATATATCTGAGACTTCAAGCAGCATGAGTAAATTTGTGTGAGAATACTTAGTCTCAGAAATATATCTGTTCAACATGTAATGCATTTGCGAGTAAATAATCAATGCACGAGTATTGTTTTAGATACAAACTCATAACCAAACAAAAGTAGATGATCACATCGCCTAAATATTCTATTAATTTTCTCACAAGATTATCAACAGATGTTGGTATGCAGGTCTAAGCCAGTAGGTACACACAAGTAATCGTGATCGTGTTGTTATCCAGCTCCTTTTGAGTTACACATCGTGGTTGAGGCTGCAATAGAAGAAACATGCATCGGCTGTGCAATGCAATAAAAGAAACACGCTTGCCGTAACTTATCCGTTCTGGGATGAATGTTTCTTCTATTGCAGCTTCAACCACGACATTTTTGTATGATGAAATGAAACTTTTATTTTTTGTACTAAACACAATTTCAGTTCACAATTCGTCCCAAACATCTTTTCATCCTTGAGTCAGTCAGTATCTCACGCTGGAGTGGTTCACAACATATAACAGAATAGAAGCGAGAAGATGCCGTCCACTGCATTTCTTCTACTCACTACAATTTTCGTTGCCGCAAACACAGGCGAGTTTATTTTTGAACATATATGAGCGCGAAATCATAATGTGATTACGGTTGGCTGTATAATAACATTGGTTACAGAAGCGGCAGAATGCACACAAGGTTGGATCATGTAGGAAGGCGAGCTGTGTCTCAAATCATTCCATGAACTACCAAGTTAAGAGGACGGAAAGGAATTTTGTGACGAGCAAGACAACTCGTCCCTAGTGGTGGATAATGATGTTCAATGTCCTTGAAACTGTCAACAACAGAGTAATGCCTATTGGATCCATATATATCGCATATTTCAATCAGCCCAGCCCCGAAACACTTTGGCCAAGTTTTAACTGTGAGGATATAAGTAATACATACGCAGGTCTGTTTTGGCACATCCGGCGGTGGTGACGAGAGCTGGGGATCCATACAGACGGAATGCTCTCCTCGCATTACTCAAATACAGGCAGACTGGTGGCTCTTTTCGTCTAAACCTTTTCCGTTCTCCATTTCTAATCCAAGGGGTGCCTGGTCAGACATTGGAAGTGATGGTGCATGGTGCATTGACGTACTTGCTGTTGCAAAATCGCCTCACGATAAACCATACGTGACTCATTCCACGGGATTTATCCTGTTCTTTGGCAAATGATCTTTACTCGACGTACTCGCCAACCGGTTACAAGCGGTTTTAATACAATGGAGAGAAAAATATGTAATGGCGGCCAAACATTATTACTTGTAATTCATTCATATGAAAAGCACTGGTGCTGTCGCATCTAACTTTATCTTTCACACGCTAATTATTTTTTTCCGGATTTGAATGACGGCTTGTGTTCAAGATCAGAAGTTACCAAGTAAGGTTTGTAATCCATTAAACTTGCTAATTTGTTTGTAAATTCATTGCGAACTCGTCATCAATTGTAGTATTCTACTCTGATTTATTTTACTTTACTACTCTGTAGTATGCTGGCGACTTTACGAATGCCTTAATTATTTTGCACTATGCTCGGTGACGCCGTACGTTGCTAATCCCATGTACAACTTTGCACCTTTCAATTGCAAATTACCACAAGCAATACACACTATTTGGCCTTGTATTCAGAGAGATCCCGGATGCATTTTATTCCTTCGTTGCACTTAACTAAGTTAAATGTTTATGTAATCGTGCTCGCTACCAAGAAGATTTTATTCCAATGCATTTACTGATTGTGAGTAAATTACAATGCGACATATCCCTACTTGTTACATAACCAGTTTTTTAATTGAAAGAGAACAATAACATTGACTAGTGTTCAATCATTCAAAACTTTTCATATTACAAAACGTCTTTCAGAACTCCGTATATAAGGAATGGTAAGCGGTGTCATTCAAATCATCCTCACTTACCACATCATCTCAGGAAGGTCTAAGGCTTATCAAATTTTGAACTCTTGCTTAACATTCACTACACCGTGTATCGGGTTCTCCTACATAGATATATCAGAACGTCTATACAGCAGAATTAAACCAACATCATGGGAAAGATCCACATATTGCTCGTATTGTGCATCAATTTTACATGTAAGTAATGGAATGTATAGCATTCATTACATTCAACAAACTTATTATACATATGGCGTAAAATAATTCATATTTGTATTTTTAGGGACAATGGGACGTCGTAATAGCCCAGTGTGGCTCCATTTTGCGGCATGTGATTGGAGCTGTCAAGCCAACCTTGTGGAAACCTGCTGCAAAACTTTAAGTTTCCAGGCTGCACGTTGTGGTTATAATGGTTCACCTGGCGCTTTCTGTAATATAAACCGAAGATCATGATTGGCAGCTAAATATACTACTGCACCATTAAACATGTCTTCGCTTAAGATGTCTTTATTTTCGACGCATTATTGCAGTTATTTCCAATCCAACAGGGTGTATAGTATACACTGTATACTAACTTGTGAATCATTATTCTTCTAAAAATATAGATAACGTAAATACTTGTTTCTAATATAACAAGTGTTAAAAGCACGTGACTAGAGAGGCATGATTTCATTTTGCTGTTTTTCTTGAATAAACTTTACATTCATTGGAGACATGCTACCTCATACAGCTTTCAGCAATTATATATAGTTATGTAGCAAATGTCTTCCTAAATATGGCCGAATTGGTGGAATGTCATCTTCAATAACATTTAGTCATCCGCTTGTTCAGCATCTCCCATAATGTAAAAGCTTCAATCATGCAATGACAAGAACAATCAGTAGCTCCATTCATTTTTGGGACGTATGTAACTAAATACGCGGTACAGAACAATGAACAACATTTTCAGAAAACGTAAACGTATTTCATTTTTTCCTTTGAGCACGCTTCAGTTGGCAATCGTTCCCGGATGTCACCATAGAAGATCCATAAACTGGATCATACACTTCGAGTAAAACGATATCCTATTGGGAATCACAGCTAACAACAAATATAAAAAAAAATCTTGTGAAAAACAAAGTTAACTCCGAGCGAAAAAAATCATATCATATCTGGAAATCGGAAGTGTTGAAATGGAATTGGAATTCTCTACGAATTGAATATTTCCAAAAGATTTCCAGTTATGAACTCATATTTACATATTTTTTATATTTATTGCTTATTGATGATCTCTTGGTTCGATGATTGGTATTCAATGAAGTGTGGGTTCTTATATAGTTCCGCCTGGCCACCAGTCCGTTGGGTTATTCATTTCCGATAACGTCATAAATGTTAGCAGAATTGTGACTGTGGTGTCAAAATTCGATGTTCTGTATATAAATTTAATTATTGTAATATAAATTTAATTATTGTAATATAAATTACGGCTTGAAATTGCTCCAATATCGTTGGTAACGAAATTGAGCAGGTTGTACATGGCAAATTGACATTAAAATATTTTCACATGAAATAATATTGAGAAGCAACGTGCAAAATCAACTGGCAGTATAACCCCATATTTTATGGAACAGTTGTCATGATTCAAATGTGGAAGTTTTCGCTAAACAATCACTTTCTTTGAAATTTCGATGGCCCCAAAATTTGCACTATATTAAAGTGCGCTACCAGGTTTTTAACCCCATTAACATTTGTCAATAGTAAATATTTGGAAATCAAACGTCCCGTTTAGATAATGAATTTTATTTCCGAAGAATGTATAGAGTATGCGAGCGGATTATGAACATATGGGGATGGATTCTCAGAACGCATTATCAACAAGCTCCGAGGATTCATGTCATTATCAGGAATAATTTAAATGTCAACATACATATCGCATTTTGCTGGGGTTGTATTAAAATGTCACAAAGTTTGAATTCATTACTTTCGAATTGACGCAGCTCTCTAACCGAAAATTTAATATTTTTTAACGGGTTCATTTACTTTGTCAGCATAATGTGACCGTTACACATTTCCATGAAATCCAGTCTGAACCGTTCCGTTATAGATACACACGTTTATTCAACAACGGAATTATGTCGAAGCACGTATTCATTTTAAAAATCCTTTATATCGGAATAGATCAATCCAGAACCGTTCTGTTTATTATTCGAATCCGATTGTTACCGAACAAAATATGCTGCTCATATCTCTGAGTTTATTGAGAAAATGGCAATGCCCAAACATGTGAGATTCTTTGTAAAAAAATCCGGCACCGGTTTGATAAATGTGTTCAGGCAATCAACACAATAGCTAATTATTTACTATTGCCTCGGAATCACATTCCGGACCATTCTCTACTGTTAGCATTATACTGTAAGTAACAGAACACTTTAGTCAATTCCAACCGCATTTTGTCAACTGGTATAAATAAGGAAAAAAACTCGGGAGATGTATCACAATTAAGTTGATATCCAAACGTTCAGCTCATCATTTTATTTTCCGTATATATCGCTCCCAAGTTTTCACCGAAAGCCGAAATCATGGTGCCAATCCGTTTGGTTGTATTAGTTTTGTTCTTGACCGTTACATGTAAGTATATTATTTTCTTAATTAATATCCTAAGCGAATATACAAATATGATTTTTCGGAAATACTTCTCTTACTTAAAGGTTCACTGGGATGCTTCAAACGTCCTCGTCCACGCACACTTGGGTCCCTTCCGAGTGCATGGGTGAAGCAACCGGATTGCGATCAACATTGTCCAGGAGAGACGGGTGTTCAGGTTTGCTGTGCCAGTTTAGGTTTCCCTTCTGGACGATGTGGTTCCGACGGCATAACTGGAGCGTACTGTAATGCGAACGAGAATGCTGGACTGGTACATAATGATACTACAGCTACATTAGAAATTCATTTGAACTAGCATTTTTGCAACTTTTCTTCTACACGTTTTTGAGAGTTGGGGTTTCCAGTAAGATAATTTACGACACTGATCGGAACTTTTTTCTGTGCTATCCATGGTTTTTGGTTCTTACTTTTCAAATTTAAGATATTTACTTAATTTTTCCTCGAATCTAATTGTAGAATATTTATTGACAATTAAATGTAGTAGAGAATTCATTCTGATTAAGGAGTTAATTAATTCGATTTAATCTAAAGTCATTGTGGTGTACTGGGACTCTGAATTGAGTAATAATATCGCCATTTTGGTATTAATTTATTTTGCATGGATTCGCTTCCGTACTGTCTAAACAATGGACACTTCCTCTCAAACTTGGCAAAAAATATCTCGCACCTAGTATTGAATTATATTTCTAGGTAAAACAGACTGAAATGGGCTCCAGTCAGACGTGGTTTCGTCCAGTAAATTTACTCTGTCTCTGCATAGTGCACAATCGTATATGAGTTAACGGTTGCAACTGATTAGTGCCCTTATTTTGCACTCAGTAAAGGAAGTAATGACATGACTCGCTGTAGTATTCAGATTGGAACACCCAACGGCCGTGACTCAGTTGCCAAATTCGGTGAAAGGGCGGCAGAAGATCTCTGTCTCTCCGTAGTTAGCGCATATGAGGCCAAATTTGTCTCCGCGGTCATTGTAATCCAATTTCTCAAAATTTAATACATTTACAATTTGGATACTGAGATATGGCGAGGTTTCCTCATTTCAAACTCATATAAAACACGCACCAAAGTAATTTCTTTTAACTTCCACAACTCTGTTTGGCATTGGGTATTGGGTAATACTGTTCTATTACCAAGCTTCTTGGGTACAAAATAAACATCGTAAATATTCCATTAATGGAACGGACACGTATTTACCGTATAATGCTTAATAATGAATTGATTGCCAACACATTTTGGAATGAGCTGGAAATTGGAAATTACAATAGCGTTCCGAACATAATCAAGGAAATGCATTTTTTGCAACAATATTGTCGTCGACTGAAATTTATTTTTTGCATGACATTTTAATGGAGGCAGACTGATTCTTAAGAGCTGGAATTTTGTTGTGTGGCTGTTTGATGGAGGTGCGAATAAGTTAGTGACGCTTATCGTGATGATGTGGCTTCTCTGAGGTGACATGCGAAAGTGTTTTGCTTATTTATTCTGGCGTCAAAACGTATGAATTAGTCAGTCTTAATATTGAACCAGTCCGACGAAAACCTAGCTGGATCACTTACGCACAAAATCTTTTATTTTTCCAATTAATTTGCGATTCATTTTGGTTCAATAAATGTCAATGGCGGAGATCCTGATCATCATATTTATAATCACTAGGTCATGTCAAACGGAAACAAAACTATAATTCTCGCTCTATTAATTATTATTTGCCACCTTACGTAATATATTGACATCTGGACGTGAAAATGATATTTCTGTGTATGGATCGACGCGTAAGGTGGTATTCCATATATGCAGTGGCAATTCGTATGCATTTAAATTGTCGTAGAGGAGAACAATAAATTTTCTGAAAGCAGCATCCCAATTGTGATAGACATTCACATTATTGTGGCATAGTTTATTAAAAGTTGACACAAATGGTACTGGCTACACCGAGTATATAAACTCCGTTAATTCGGCCTACTTTCTATATTCCGAACGCTCTATTATAATTCAGAAGCTTGAGAAACGAGCCGATAATTTCGGAGAAGAAATATCTGTACAACATTTTAAAGTTTTCAATATTTATCGTCATCATGAACACTGCCCATTTGATCATATTGGTACTCTGCCTTACTTTCATAGGTCAGTATAATCACATCTTATTTCTTCCACACACTTGGTGCATTACTTAGGTTTGAAATTAGATGAACTTTATGTTTGTAGGTGTAGCGGGATGCGCTAGTCGATATCCTTGGGTACATCGACCGGAGTGTGATGTCTTTTGTCCGGATGCGGAATGGATTCTTCGGGGTTGTTGTTTGAATGAAAGTTGGCACAAAAAGATACTGCAACATGGCTCGAAATGCCAGGATGACACTAAATGCATCCATTCATGCAGAAAATATCTCCTTCAACGAAACTGCATCTGTAGAGTAACTTTACCGCTGCTCGGGTTTGGAAATTATCGTTCTTGTCAATAAACTAAATTAACCAAATTATATGTCTGTATAAATTGTTGTACCCATAAAATATGTTCAGCAACTTTTCGTCGCGCATAAACTAGTATACTTTGTACTCCACCAAGAAACCATCGTAGTGTACTACTAGCATTATTTCTTTCAACTACAGGCACACATTTTTTCTTACGCTTTTGCCAAAGAAAAGTGATTTTATTAGGCTAGAAAATATGATATAAAATAACTTCATCTATGTGATGGTTTTGCACATTTTGTCAAAACTGCTTAATTACCCTCCCATGACATGACCCATTACACTTCATTACATTTTCGGTTGTACGGGACAGCCATTCCCATAATTAAAATCAGCCTCGGTGATCTACTTAAACATCCTAATTAAATCTGGCCAGTCCAATCCTTTAATCCTCACACGAGAATTTGTTTCCTCGTTCGTTTATGAATTATCAACTAAAATTGAGTTTCGTTAGTAATGTTGGGCAACCGAAATATGCGTGACCTACATTGGTTTAAGTATAAATACAGCCGTAGGAATTTACCTCACACTCAGTTATTCACACCTAACATCAGAAATAACATACATCGGAAGTCCAATTCAGTCCGTCATGAATTTAGTCCATTTGTATTTACTCACGATCACAGTAGTCTCTGTCCATGCAGGTCGGTGTACTTTTTGAATATGCCTGTTCTGTAACACATAACAGTACAGTGAAGAATAACGTTATGAAACTTTTAATATCGTCTTGAGGATGCGAGAGTGACCAGATTCCGTACAAGGACGAGTTGTGCATCAAGGTCTTCAACAGCTATCTGGATTACAAAGGAGCAAGCGAATTTTGCTCTTCTCAAGGTAACGCAAAGACACGACCTTACTTGGCAATGGTTAAGGAGCAAGATTTGCAGGATCTGTTGCCAAGATCCACACATGATGTCATCGGCAACCTATGGTTGGGTTGAAAGTATGACGACGCGGCAGGTCGATTCAGATGGGAAGACGAGATGTAATAGTAGGTACAAGTTTAACCTATTTGTAATAGGTTGTTTTTGTAGGATGTATATTTGTTACTTCTTGATGTTTTTGCAAATCTTGTTTTCAGATATTAAAAATGACGCCAACTTGCATTGTCATTCGATTTTCATTGTATTCGCTGGCTTCATATGGAAATGTGTTGGATAATTACCACGTCAATAATTACGACGTAGATAAGGTTACGTCGAAAGCCAGAGCGTCATGCCACCTTAATTGTCATTCGGTATGTGCAGATGATCAAAGTTCAGGAGTTCGAATAAATTTGCACTGTTGTTTGACTTGACTGGCAAATAATTAATTTCATTTTTGCAGGTGTCCATTATACAGCATTAACCTGTGACGCAAGTCAACTCTAACAAACTTTTCGGACCTGGATATATACTCAATGAATATTCCGGAGAATCTACCAGTTGGATGTTTAGTTGCTCGAGTTAAAACCCGGTTCTCATTCGACTCTATTTTCACGTTGTCAACAGTCCAGAATTTTGGGGAAATATTCGTTTACTTTCCAGTGAAAACAAAACCTCGCCCTTCCAAGGATAAAGCTGGCGTAATGACACCAGTACATTTGATTACATTGGCAGGATGTCTGACTATTACAGGTTGGGAATATAATAATTATCATACATCTGGCAAAATGAGCACCGTGATTGATATTTTACTTTAAATGAGCAGGAACATTCGGATGTATTATTGAACCTCGTAATCTTCGTCCATCTGCATCCCGTTGGGTGCATGAAGCAGCTTGCGATCAGTATTGCCCAGACAAAGTGGAGGTTAATGATTGCTGCGTTTCGCAGGGCTTCCAGTCTGGACACTGACACAAAAAATCAAAACAAAAGAACAAAATATTATACAAGCAGACAAAGATGACATACAAGATTTACTTCCCAGAATGTCTAGGTTCAATCCCATTATTATCACTAGCCGAGCCGTTGTTTTCAAACAGTGTAAAAAAATAAATTTAAAACAAGGCCCAGGACGTGTGTCTGTGTACGTACAGAAACAAAACAGCTAATTTCATTGGAAAATGACGCCGCAACCTCATATTATTCTATTTTTTTCTTCAAGTTGCAACCCATTTAGTTTTCGGCTTCTTTTACTGTCAAGAACAATCGGAATAAATAGATGGCACATCCTTCCTTTTCCATAAATTTAAGTATGGGTGAACTTTATCTCGTCAGGAATCCAGCATTCACGCAGCGGATATATCATCATCGGAACAGTTTGTTCTTGAACAAGACAAGATCAAGGCAACTGATATTCACTATTCAATGCTCCCTTTATTGCTTCTTTACAGCACATCATTTTTTTTCCAATATACTACTTATCATCATTATCATCGTCATCATCACACGCATGTATAAACCTTGAATAAAAAAATCCAATCGACAAAGTGACCACTTTTTCAATACCAAATTATTGGAATCGATCAATGCACATTACATGAGAGTAGCAATTCAAAACTGCATTTCTTTTGTGTATCAGATTAATTTTGTCGGTTGCGGCTTCTTTTCTCATAGTCAAAAAGGATTAAAAGGGCATTACTTATTGTTACTACATACCTCTTATCCTGGTATGCTAATACAACAAACGAGCAACATATTTACTGTCCCCTCAACATAAAAAAAATCCCAAGAATTATTCAAGTCCAGCCTTTTTATCAGCCTCATCAAACAACTTGCACAATTCGCATCATTATTACAATTTCTCTGAATAAACGGTAAAATATTTTTTTTTTAATTTGCAGGGCAACTGTTTCCTCACAATAAGTAGTTTTGGTACTAGCATCGTGCCACAGTAACGTTTCTCCCGTTCCATTAATGAATCTTTGAGGTGTGTAAAGCATGCCACTGTGTCTACGTATTCAACAAGAGAATCTTAAACAACAGCATTGTTACAGCGGAAGGGAGTAATTCTATTCAAAACTCAATCCAACGTGAAATTACAAGAAGCTGCAAAGAATGGTTGCATAATTTACTTTACACGACGCGGTGAAATGTAAGCGATAGCTCCAATGCAACGTGTTGCTTATATTAACTATTGTAATGTGCATCATTTTAATACATTCACTTTGTTTTGTAGTTATCATTATCGGTTGAGATTTTTTCCAGAGCATCCTATCCAATCCTTCTTGTGCATAGAGTGGCGATCGCATTGGAATGGGAATTGTAATGATGGCAATAATAATGTTGTGAGTTGTGACTCCAATTGCATGAAATCAAAAGACTTGGATAATGTGTAAGGGGCTCACATACAAGACAATACAAGCTCACAATTTATTACAACCATTCATAGGTGATGGTAATGCTGTGTAAGCATTTCATGAGATGATGATAAGAGGAAAAAACTAAGCACTCTCTGATTCATATTCTCTCATTTTACTGCTGCCTAAATCTCTATTGCTGGAAGCAAATTTTATTATACTTTGCGCCGACAAAACCAGGGAACCTATAATTTAATAAAAATGCGATGAGATGAGGATCTTATCCGATGTAAAATAAAAATGCTGACTATGAGCTTCCTTCTTACTAATATTTTTATTCATAAATCAGAGTACTCTCGAGTATTGTGTGAAATGATTTTTTCTGCCTTTTCTATTTGATAGTTTTATGATGATGTGTGAATTTGTGAAATGATTTTCAAGGAGAAAAGCGTAAGCATTATTTATATGACAAAAACCGATGGCACTAGCGACGAATAGGAAATGAACAAGCCATAAAACTTCCTCTAACCCATCCAGCGACAAAAAAAAAACATTTCAATTTTTAACACGTTGGATAAAATGATCTGGTTTCTTCATCCATTCTTTTATTTATTGCTAACTTTTCATCAGACAGTGTCTATTTTAATAGTAATAAAACTGAACATGTTAAACAAAATGAAGCTTTGTGAAGTTGCCGAACATAAAAAATAATCAATTCATGAATTATGGTTTACAAATACAACTGCCAATCAGATTATCAATTTACCTATTTTGCGTAATTTTAGTAAATATCTTGGTTATAATATAATCATCACATATTCCTGGTATTTAATGGGTTAAAAACGGCCTACAAAAATTAGCATAATTTCAAATACACATGGCTGATGGTTTATAGCAACGCACACGCAAGTACAAAGTAATGAATGGATCATGATGACATCAAAATGGGAACGACAGTGTCAGATATACTATTACAGAATTCTTACCGAGTAAAAGGAGTAGCCGTCTATGTACAACAAATGAAAACATAGGACTTTGTCTTTTGTACTACATTATCACCACGACAGTCAACCCAGCGAAAAAGGAGAAAAAAATGGACATCAAGCAAGCGAACGAGAAACAGCTTAAAAATTGGATGTAAATTGTATTCTTGTAAGAAGCGTAAGCTTCCTCATGATATTGTCCAGAGTCCTGGCTGTCTGTTTATAAGAGTACAAAATCCGCGAGAGATGTTTTTGTAAAACCACATTTCATATATTTTGTTCACAATTATTACATGAATGATTAATGAGGACAAGCAAAATCAATTGATTTGCAGGTTCTAGGGTCTTCCCCTGAGGGTACAGGAGCTCGACTCGGAAACTAAAAGTTTTTTTAAACACAGGATTTTGACATAAGCGGAAAAGTTGTCCAATTTTTTTTTGACTGAACGAACTTGGACGAGTTGAAGTTTTTGCGCTGTTTTCATATGCCGGTTTTACCAGTTTACCCTTGTCTATTGCACCAACGGTCTTCGAGACTGACTGTCTTGTAGTGGAGATGGGTGCTCACCAGGGATTTTAATTCATAGTCTTTTCCTCATTCCTGCCTCCTTCTCGCTATTTTTCCTTCCCTTCCATCAGAACATGGCAAAGTCATGGATACATAAAGTATGCAATGTAAATAGCCAAGTTGTTGTTGCTGCAGTTGAACTGGACTTGGAGTCTTCTTCCTCCCTCCAGCAACTTTTTAGCTGCCAAGCCTTGCAAGCAACTAGTCAGTCAGTCACCAAAGCACATGAGACGCGCATACAATGCATCTTGAATGAATGGATGTATTTTATGTAGGTCTATATTTTATGCAAGCTTCATTCAACGACGACGACGTCGACTACTTCTACAGCGCAGTGCACACCACCGCCACGGTCACCACTAGAAAGTCAACCACAGAGCCACACAAACTACAAGAACAACCACCAAGCACATAGTCGTCATCATCCTTTCCTGATCTCTATATGCACAGCACAGAGACGAGACATCCATGATCACATTCGCCACTACTTGCTGCTCCATAATAATAGCATGCTATAGTGTGTACGTAAACTTTTTTTGGGAAAAAGAGACGAGAGATCGCATTCATCGACAAACAAGAGAGAAGTTTAAAAGCCTTGTGAAATGCAAACTGAAAGTTTACAAAATGCTCGTGCTGTTGAGTGATGATGATGTGTCTATATTTGTACCACTATAAGGAGTCGTGCAGAATGATGAGAATAAATAAATATGATAGTAATGTGCCAGTGTCATGTATGCGGGCACTATGAAGGAATATATATTCTCGTCACAAGCTGTCTGGTAACTCTGCATACTACCTGGAGTATGTTAGAAACTCCAGCGCGTTGTATATCCAGACAGACGTCAAGATGAAAATATGCACCAACTTGTTTCAGTTGGGGTGGTGGTGGGATGTGAAGAAGCAGTAGAGAAGAATCAAATTTTCTTGTCGACTAACCCATTATTTCCTCTTAAGCCTGCTCCATACAACTGTCGTTTGAGTCGTGTTATTTGTAAACGCGGAAAGGCCCTAAAGTTGACTCTTCTCCTGACACAAACAAAATAGTGGTCCTTGGTGTGTGCGTTTGCTTCAACTCAAACTTCTGTTTAACAATTAAAAGCGTAATAAGACGTGTGCTTGCTGAGGACAGAAGAAGGTTTTCGCAATTTATCTTTCTGGGCTTATAAGTGATGAATAAATAAAAGGGAAGCGGCAAAGAGCAGAAATGCGATTAGGTAATGATAATAAAACATAAGCATGTAGTACTTTATCGAATGGATAAATACACACTTGATGTGATTGTTATTCTTAATCAGTTTGTAAATGGGAGCATTGTTTAGGAAAAATAATGTACGCTGGCATATATACATCTTTGTCTGAATATTCAGTCGCTCATAATTACTCGTTAACCACCTACACACGTTGTGTACCGAACACAAACTGGACAATATATCACAGTCAATTCTTGAAAGAACAAATAAATGCATACATACATCCAGTACGAAACAGTGAATTTGAACGACGATGGTCTTCATGAACAATGAGTTAAAAAACTAAAGCACTTCTATCTCCTTTCTTTGTCAGAGAGAACTGCACAAGAGCCGCAAAACAAGCTTTCCATTCACCCGAAAAGAAGAAGAATGAGTTGTTTCTCATATTGCCGCTCTATATCAACTTGTGAGAGGTTCTCACCGACTCTCCAGAAAAAAACTCTTGTAAGGTGCAAAGGGAAGTTGGTATGCGGAGTATGGTCGCTGTCTTCAAATGCCATCATCTAGACAATACCAAGTTATTATCCTGTGTATATTTTTTGCACCTTGGAAAAGGATTGGTTTCACGGTTCACTTCTTGACGAAAAGGGCTCTGCTCTCATTGCATCATTTGTGAGTATGGCAATTTTCTGACATCGCTCAGTTTTGCAAATATCGTAATAACCTTAATACATAGATTTGATCCACCCTTTCCTTTTTTGCATGGCATGAAATTGAGGGAAACTAGCAGATTCAGAATAATATATATTTTCCCGACAGAAACCGTCGAAATGGTGACGTTATTATGCAGACAACTACTTAGAATACGTACTAAACGGGACGGTCGACCTACTCGTTCTTCATTTTAAAGGCAAGGTAATCAAATAACAACAACATCATCCCCCACTTCTGTCGCTATTTAACTATCACCATGCCATTCCTTTTCTTCTTCATTATAGTTCTTCTTCATCACATCAATGTACCAGCAGTGGTCGTTTTCGTCGTCGTCAACAAAACTTTGAAAGTTTCAATGTCTTCTTGTTCACCTTGAAGAGCTCACTGACCCCATATACTCGTCACAGTCATGGTATTATGGTAACAATGATGATGATCATAATACAGTGGTAGTGGTGGTGATGGTGGTGGTCGGGGTGGAGGTTTTTCTACTCGAGAAAAACTCAACTTGTTACGCTGCGTTGCTTACTAACAGTTTCCACAATCGCAGATGATGATCATGACGATCATACTTTTTGCTTCATCTTGGCAATAATACGTAACAATATTATATATTCTTTTCTTTCTCTTCGCTTATTGCTGCAGTGCTAAACATTATATAGCAAAAAAATGTAATAGCGCTAGAGAACCGAGCAAGGTAAAAAAGAGAGCATCCCTCTCTCCCTCCCGCTTTTTCACAGCCTCTTTCCTCAACTTTTTATCCTTTTTTTGCCAAGACGTATATGTATATGCATCACTTTTGTGTTTTATGTCAGCTAGTTGTATAAGTCACAATAGTAGTCGTAATCTCCTCTCATCACCACCACATTTACTTACGCTACAACAATTACTTGCTCTGAAAGTAATCCTGGTATTAAAACTTCTAGCACACTGATAACAACAATATGCAACAATAATGATGCAGATAATACGGTTGTATATTATGCCATTTGTACCAACCAACCAACATAGACCTCCATCATTTTCCCTACTACACCAGTCATCCATCGTCTTAAACTAAATCTCTGGACTTTTCATGATGATCATGCTTCCAGCAAAAAAAAAGTATATAGCTCCTTCGCTCATCATTTTCAATGTATGTTTCGCCACTAGGAATACTGGATAGAATGGTCCAAGACAAACGTCTGGAATGGTCACGACACGCTGATGATATTTATTGATGATGATGATTATTACCTGTGTATGTACAGCATGTAGTTGCTAACGTTGAATTCAATCATTTCTAGACAGTGTCTTGCATCCAAACTACGAGAAATGTGCTGTCGCGATTGTTGGAGTGAAAAGAACGTTTGAAGTTTTTTTTGGGACATTGCCACTTTTATTGCTAGAGTAAGAAAATTCATGCATTTATTTATTGCAGCTGCTGGTCGTTGTCGTGGTGGAGTGGAAGGATCAAATCGAGTTAAAAAGTTAAAATGTAATTTTCTCCTACCTGCTGCTGCATTAAAATATTGTGCTATTTACTCTCCATCCATGCATATCATATCATTCATCATAATGTGTAAAGGAACATTATTTCTTTTTGCTTTTTCGTCAAGAAGAGTAGTAGTAGTACCCAAAAGAAAAGTTGACTGAAGGCAGAAGATGGTCCCACGTAATTTAGCTACTGCTATGCTTATTTAATGATGAAGAAAACGATGCCGAGGGAAGACAAAAAAGGTGTGCTTGTGTGCGACTATGGCTGTTTTATAAGCAAGTAGGTTAACATTCTTATTACCTGTTGTAAACATTTTAAAGCTGCATGGTGTTTTCTATTACAAGATGCTTTATGGTGCTTCTATTGTGTTGTTTAATGCGTTGCGTGGTTGTTTCTGGTAATTGGCACTCACTCAGTCCACTATATCCCATCATATTGCATTCATATGCATTAGAGTGCCTTTAAAGTGGGGTTTTGTCCATTATTAAAGCTCCTTTCTTGCCTGGACATTTGGACATACACGCAGGTGTAATAGAATCATAATATTACATGAGCGCATAAAGTTTTCTTAAAGGTGTCATGATCCCATCGCATTAGCTACGATAATATAAACCTTCTCCAGTGGATATATTCGAATGGTAGGTTTGGGCAAAGAATATTTTCAACTTTGCATGTAAGCTGGAGAAAAAAGCTTGTACGTTACCCCTCGACAAGTTCCTTAAATGCGAGTTTAAATCGTTCATTACAACATTTGTGTCAGCGGTTACAAACAACCTATTGACTATATGTGTATTTTCGTAAATTAAGATGAGTGCGCATCATCACCATCAATTTTCACAGCAAAAAATGGCAGTGACGCAGAGAGCTTACAGTTTTCCTTTTCTGTTAACAATTTCCTTAAATTGTAAATAAATGTGAGTGTAATGGTATTGCCAGGATTTATAGTGGAGAAAGGTTAAAGATGTCAAAAAACAAACCAAAAAACTTATTCAACGTTCAAGAAAAGTGACGTTTAAAGCTTGGTTAATCTTCTGTTGGGCATTTACAAAATAAAGTGTAACACGGGATTTTGACAGGGGAAGCATTTAAAAGCAGCAGCATATACATATCAACTCATCCTGTCTGCCGCACTACAATAATAAAATAAAACAATATTTGTTCAGCTCAACCGTGCTATATAGTGGCAGTCAGTTGATACTTTTTACAAGCCAAGTAAGGAGCTCAAGTAGACAAGGAGGAATTACAAGAACGACAAGACATTATTCGCACCAGGATTAGGATTTCCTATAGAGACAAGTCAAATTATCATTATGACGATTGTTATTACAGCAAAACCAAAAACCTATTCCTGTCATACAATACATGCGTGCTGAATGCCAACAAGAATGTGAGTCAGCCTCTTCTCCTTTTGCTCGCTTGTGTGTCTCTTCTCTTCACTCTATCTCTCTCTCTCTAGTCATCCTTTTAAAGGTGCCATGCATACAACAGCAGAGAACAGAAACGAGAACGAACGGCAAAGCAAAGTGTCATCAGCACACAATATGTGTGTAAATTGTTGATTCTTTAGTGAAATGTCAAACAGGGGAATACAGACGTGCTGACGAGAACACTGACTCTAGGTTAACGTCAAGCACAAGTTTATTTAGCATAATAAAATATTTGATTTGATACTCCTATTTTGTCAGTATTTTATTTTATTTCGCACCAAACACATTATACTATCATCACATTGAGACGCTGCTGTTGCTGCTTGTAAGACTGACATGATGTTTCATTCTCCGGCCTGTATTACTTGCCTTATCATCATAAAATGGCTACCCCATCAATGCAATGAAATAAAAAAATACTCTTCCATAAGCATGCCAGTAATAGCATAATGTAAAGTAGTACAACAGTCACACATTTTGAAATTGTAAAAAATTTATGCAGTTCTATAGGAGCGTCTGCCACTTGCTGGGCTGTTGTTGCTCTCCTTTTTTTATTTACACATACAACATATACACACCATAAGCGTCATCGCCATCATACTCGATGCAACTTCACATCCTACTTTATTATGCAACAATACTACTACTACAACCTCAAGAGAATGTCTTTGACATGATGCACTTGAACCTTGTTTCCTTTTTTAGTAGTGTAAGTACTATAAAATTATGGGTTTCTCACTCTGATTACAATTCATTCCTTTTTTCTCATGCCTACTTTTACAGCCCCAACCGAAGAATCAGAGAGATACAAAGGACGGGAGTTAGCTAGGCGGCTCTCTGCCTTTTTCATGCACGAAAATGTATGCATTACTATAGCTCAGGCCATACTTACACAGACACATTCTATGCCCATCCTTTGAACAGTGATGTGTGTGTCTGTGTTACATTGAAAAAGTTGAGTATCAAGACATCTTTATAATATAAATGCCACATTTGTGAAACATTTCGTTTTAAAAACAAATAGTTTAAATGAATGAGACTCCCTTGCACTAATTTATCACATTTGGAGCATTAGCTTCGGCTAATTTTTCTCTGTGATTCCTTACACAATGGCTATCCCTTTATTTCTATTTTTAATTTGTAGTTTGTGCCATTTGCCAAGACAATAATTCCTTCGAGAAAGCCCTTGTGCTTACCTCCTTTTCTATTGTAACACACGGATATTGTTACAGCAGAGCACAACAGAACAACCCAGATTTACTTTAAGCCTCCTTAAGGAAGCACTAAAGCCTTGCGGTGCTGGCTGACTGTTGCTGTCGAAAAGCGCCAGGTTTACTTTACTGCTCATCAAAAGTCCGTTTTATTGCAAAAACAAAGGGTACATCACACCGGTACAGCTCTCTGCTAAAAAGTACTTTTTTCATTACTTTTCAGCACACGGTGTACTCACAGAAAGTAAGGTCCTTGCACTCTAGGCATTTTTCACTAATAACGAGCTCGTTTCTGTTACGCACTCTACAATTTCATTCATTTCTGTATTTGCATAGTGCATCCTTGCACATGAAAGTTATATAATTTGAAGGCATACCCCAAGAACCTGATCATGATTATTATTAAGGAGATGAACAGGTTTAAGTTCTCCTCATCATAAAGTCAGGGTAGCATCCCTCTGTCAAAGATTTTCTATCGTGCTTTCATCTACCTTTAATATTCCCCTTTTTTGTGAAATACCCTTTCTCAGCTATCCCATACACACTGTTGATGTGTGGCGATTTGTGCAGTAGTGTAAACAGGTGAGGGATGATGAAGAAGAACATGATATCGTGGGCTCGTAATTGTACGTCGCATTATGATTACCGCCAACTGGCACGGTTCGTCCTCTGTAAAAACGAAACAGTATTGATTGGAATAAACCAGCCAACGTCAGAAAAAAATGATGATTAGGTAGCTACTTCTGAATAAAAAGGCAACTGACCAGGAAAGCTCAAAAGTCTAGCGTCCCCAGATAGTTTGCGAAGTTTATTGCTTTTGATTCTTGTGTATTGTGCCCCTTTCTGAAGAGAACGGAACATTTTGCTTTTGAACTAGTCTACTCTATACACCAGACACATTACAATGGACTCGTATTAAAATGGTTTAGCAAGAAGGAGAAATACCGACGCAGACATTTTGCACATTATTGTAAAACGATTGTCGGGTGCAGGACAAACGCTGCAACCAAACAACAAACAATCGCACCGCCAATGCAATGCATCTTGCCTTTTCAAAGATTTGCAAATTGTGTGTATTTAACAGACATTTTAACGTGGTGCATATTTTACATGCATACGAAATACGAGGACATTCGGTAAAAACTGTTCGTTTAGCACAGGTAAAAGCTTAGTATAAAAAAGTATTGAAATACCATTGTGCCTGATTCTACACTTTATGTGAATATACCTATGCCACTTGGTGTATACAATAGCCATGTTTTTATGCAACAACAGCACAATACAAATTTCATTCAACAACTTAACTTTTACACAAGACGTCGGCATGCGTAAAAGATATTATGATGATACATAATTCAATTTACAGTTATCTCAATCGGCAATCATATAACTGGGCTCAACGTGATTACGATCATCATCATCATCAAGAGCTATACGATTGACTAGGAGTAATGCCTTTCCTATTGCAATAAATATTTGCATGTATGTATGTACTATCTAAAATAATACGATGTGTGCTACTATTTACTATCGAACGCTACCCACGCATTGCATCGCAACTGATAAAAAAGTGCATACAACATACAATTATAATATTGTGATTCATCTGCGTTTCTCATGAATTCCCATCAAGTTATATAATTTATTTTATGCCATATCAGCATCACCATTGAATCTGGCTGTGCTGCACAGCCTGTGCATATAGTATTTCATATTATTTAGGTATTGTTAATCATTCGCAATGATCACACCGGTGCCTCGGTATTTAAACATTATTACACGAGAAGAAATAAATTTTATTGGTTGCTCTTTCTTTGGAGTTTAAAGCGGTATGAATACTTCATTGCTCGTCCGGCTGTATTTTAGTATCTTATGCACTTTATATTATTTATTGATTTATGGTCACTCACTTCACAGGATAACATGAAACTGAGTTACAGATCAATGCGTTCAATTATTATATAGCAATTTACTACTTCAGAATGAATTATTTTACACGTGCGGAAGTTCAGAAACACGGTTATTTTTTGCAGAATTACGGTCCACCCGGTGAATTGTCAAAGTTGATAAACGTGGCGACTCAAGCGGATGTACACAGCTTAGAGATATATAGTATGAAATTAGTACATACATACGCGTTAAATTCCAGAAGACAAATTCTCCTTTGATATTGACCGAAACAAAATACTCATATCAGATTCAGTTTGCAGTGCGTTCGTCTCTTAAGTCTACGAACCAGGTAATAGTAAATCAAGATGGATTTCGATTTCAATTCTCTCGTGTGTATGCATGTGCTTATCAAGTTGCATTGAACTCGCGTAAACATTCATATCTTGCGTACAATGTGCATTTGTCATTCCTTATGTGTTTCCCAGTACAGGTCTAATAAAAAATCACAGGAGTCAAAAACGTGTGTGAGAGTGTGTATGAGATACGACCGAAGCGAAGAGAACAACGTTGAATGGAATTGATACGCCTGGATTTGCATAAAGCACAAATGAATTCAAACGCATACAGGATGCTCTCTCATCATCATGCTTGAATCCCTCAGAATAATGAATCTGCTACGAAACGCGTACACACGTAATTTAGTATGTGTTAACAGGAGTAAATATTTATTTCACAGTTCGTGTCTGTTTGTCGTTTCCTTGGATCTTCTTCCTAATTAAAACAACCTTTTGGTTTCCAGTGGAGGGCCTAAATGTGAACTATTCATATTCATTCCTACAAGGGAATAATTTTATCGATAAAGATTTGAAATGCTACCTCGCCGTTAAAAGGGCACGACGAACTCTGTTTAGGATAAATAGGATGGAGATAGCAAAAGTAACATTACTTCCTTCAGTACTTAGTCGCTCGCTCAGGTTACTTCATTCCATTGGTACGTATCATAATTTGCCGCAGTACTAGAGCAGTAGAACGACTATAGCGCTTGTGTATCAATGGCACAAAATCGAATCCCATCCTTTGTTTTAAATATCGGCACAAGCTTTAATATATTCATGTGAGTGAATGACAAAAAACCGGTAAAAATTAATTCCGTCCTGGAGAACACCAACAGCATTCATCTGAATCCATTATGAGTATTATACTTGCTTCATGTCATAAAAAATATTTTCGCTATTTTTGCCAATATAAAATGTTCAATTATACGAAAATAGTATAATATGCTAATAGAGTATAAATTCCTCTCCCATGATGTTTTTCATGGTATCCCATAAACTTCTCTTCAACACAACCACACACACCTAGAGTATGAATGAGTGCTGGTCTTAATTTTAGTGAGACGAGAGAGGATGAATGCGCATTATGCCTACGCACAAACTTATTCCTTGTTTTTTTTTGTGTTCTTTGATCTTCTTGATCAACTAGAGAAAGAAGACAGAATGGAAACGTAGACAGGCTCTCATCAAAATTTAAGCTGCTTAATTGCGTTCTCGTTGTGTCACTTGTCTCCTTTCAATAGCCTTTCAACCAGCCATGCTGTCTCTCTATTTTCAGTAGTCATTTTCTTTACGTACTCATAATATCTGTGTCCGTCTTGTGAAGGAGAGGGGCATGCCAGCACATACGAAGACCATCTTTTGCTACTGGAGTGCATGACTGTCGCTCCCGTCAACCCACCAAATCTTTTGACACACTTCAGTGATGGAAGGTAACCTGAGACCACCAAAAAGGAGAAAGTCACGCGCTGTAATGAATAAGGTCACGCTTTAATGCTACCAAAACGACACCGCTGTGGATAAAGAGTGGTGCTGATTTTGCTGTTTATATGTACATGGCTAATAAACTAATAATAATAAATAAACATATAATCGCTCTATTTAGCCATACTTAAGTTACCACAGTTTAAGTTGAAGTTATCGCATGGAATAAATGCTGTTGACTCTTGACACGGCTTGTAAAGGCATTAAAGCTTGAAACCTTCAAAGGATTGTTTCCTGAGCACACAAACTAGTAATGTACCTAGTTATACTCAGCCAGTACATCAGGCAGCATCCATGAATGTCACCACCATATTTCCATCACAGAAGCTGGAAACTCTTCTGGAAGCTGATTTTGTATGAGTAGGGTTGCTTTGCCTGAGAACGTTTCTGTGGAGACAAGGTTCGTTTCTGTTTGGTCAACTCTATTCAAGTAGACACGAGACAATCATAATCCTTATCAATATGTATTAACAAGACGATTTTCAAGGCATTTTGTTGATGTTGCTTTGATCATCGAGCCGTATTATCTGGAAAGTACACTAAAAGGATTTAACGTTCCCTAGGCAATCGAGTCATTCGTGGGTAGATATCTCGAGATTGCGTACCGAGCCATATGCCAACATCATTCTCCATGTTCTTTCTAGTGGACTAACAGACATTTTCCAAAGTCGACGTTGTGAAAAACTACTTCTGGTCAGTTATGGTAAGGTCATGTGGTACTCGAAATAAGTCCATCCAGTATGGAGTACCGACAAATTATTTCGTAAATCAATACGAGGGACGCCATAAGGAATTTGTGTAAGGAAACATATTATTGGCATCATCCCTCCCGTGTGATGTTCCAAGTCCTATATCAATGCATGTCATCGTTCTATGACCTTGTTGTGATGGGCGACAAGGGAACAGTTGTTATGTCTTTGCGACATTTTTATGTAGCCATGTACTTTTCGAGAAGTATATAAAGTATCAAGAAGGCAGGATAAAAGTATTACCACCATTTTAGCTTAGCCCGCTAAATTGGTACAACTTTCCCAATTCAGGAGACAAACTAACATCAACAAACTTTTTAAATTGCAGTTTTTCACCGTGATTACTTTTATTCACTGTGATATCCATCCTTGCAATTTCTGTTTAAAAAAGCGTCCCTTTGTAGTCTGAATTCCTCCAACCACTATACAGATAGAACTCGATTGTCAACAAATTTGTCGACTGGAATGCTGTTGTTTTTTCTGTAATCAGCATTATAATTATTATTCTGAGAGAGGGGAATGGTCTGTAAAAATACCTGGCGTGGTACACCAATACACCAGCATATAGGAAGTAATAATAGCAAAAAAAAAATCTATCTCCCATGTGACTTGCGGACTTGTTTGTAAATAGCGAGTTTGCTTAAAAACAGAAACCTAAAATCCCATTAGCGATTTCTATCCTCCTTTTCTTCGTTGGCGTCACATCATCATCTACATAATAATGTTGTTATTGCTCATCAGTAAATAGAAGCGTAGACCGACAGACATATATTGAGAGAGAGCAGACGGAGAGTGAATTGTGTCATTAAATTATTATCCTTGGTATGGCAGACATAGTAAGTGAAACAGAGATACAAGCGATGGTGTTCAAAATCCTGGTCTTTTTCAAAGGAGAAAAAACACAAGTATTTTGCTACTTTTCTTTCTATCCTTCTCTGAAAGGCGGGGGGAGATGGAAATGTTATCCAACTATTTTCGTTTAGCAAGTGTATTTGTAAACAGACTTTCACTATTTAAGCAAATGACATTATTAGAGTTTTGGATTAAAATGGCAGTTGCTTGGAAATGGATGTTTAATTTGAATTGCAAAACTTTGTTTGCCAGACGACATTACCATTCGTATAAAACGTACTGCAGACTAACGATTCTTTGAGTATTTTTTTATTCGTCCATATGCATTAAAGGTTCTTTCTCTCCGAAATGAGAAAAGAAACACAGGTATACTTATACTTATCTGTGTGTTAGCATAATATGCTTTATGGAAGCGCATCCTTTCCGAAGACAGTAAGAAATCAAAAATTGATTAACCTGATCCAACGTCGACGTCAAAAATAACTGCTTTATTAGTACACTAGAGTATCTAAAGCAATATTGACTCGTGAGCCAGCATAAGAACAGGCAACAAACTTACTTAGAGATGCGCATAGTTTATAACAAAGTTTTACATAGGGAACCGAGAAATGTTAAGTTATTTTTATGGATTCGAATCTCTTTCAACGTTTTGTAATAATTCGTTGAACAAGTTAAGTCATACTAATAACCAATAACTGTAAGAAAACATCTTTTCCTTTGATACATATCTGTGTCATACTTATGCATTCGTTGTGTACTTTTTAATTCACAAAAGAACACTGCCACTCGGAGAGTGAAAGTTGCGTACTGTATGATATATGAACCGTTATTTATGTTATCTCCAAGGACACGGGAAAATCTTTGAGTATACTTAAGCTATGTTTTTTTCATTCCGTACTCCAGTAACAATTTTCTATTTTTAAGTGCATCACACCTGATCATTTTCTCTTCATAATAATATTTTGTTTTTCTGCCAACAAGTAGGTAGGCATGGTGTCTTTTCTTGGAACACGTGGAAATGGAAAAGCAGCATATCTAATTTTAAACATTTCGTGCTTTGTTAGCACCATTTTCTTTTCTATTCAACCGACTTGGCTATGCTGTATCGCACCGGAACCAACTGAACAAAACTGCTGAATACAATACATAGGTACATACTTATGCAAGCATGTCGCTCTATCCATGTGTCATTTGGAAAATATCCTGCTGCTCCATGTTTACCATTTTATTCGATCAAATCATCTTTAATGGAGTTCATTTCCCACAATCACTTGCTTACGGTACACATTCAATTTATATTATAATTTTGACAAATATCACTTGTCTGTTTCCAAGGTTGGTAGATATTCTCTGCAAAAAACGACGGATATTTGCGAACAACTTCGGTTGAACGCAAGGATTGTTGTTCATTCTGCTGCGTAATATGTGAAAAATTACTGCATCTTTATTAATCCGTTATCCAACCATGAAACCACGCTTTTTCTAGACTCAAATCTCAGTTAGTTGCTGATAAATACTTAGAACCGACCCGCTCTCATTTGGTGGGAACGACCCAAGTTTGCACAAATTCTTTACAACTTTCCTGACTGCATTGTTAGAACATGAAAATAAGCATAAAACGATTTCATAAGCTACTTTTCGTGCTTTCTTCCGCTCCCTTTGTAACTTGCTCAGGCAATAATGAAAACACGAT
Organism: Sinella curviseta; assembly: GCA_004115045.4. NCBI lineage: Eukaryota > Metazoa > Arthropoda > Collembola > Entomobryomorpha > Entomobryidae > Sinella > Sinella curviseta. The sequence goes on along the minus strand of CM023201.3, from coordinate 2,934,602 downwards.
TACGCCTAATTTCACAGAATGAAGAGCATAATGAAGTATCACATCATCAACTGAACGCACGTAATAGTAGACAACACAAAAGCGAAAGTAATATAGGCATGCATGCATAGCTTTGTACATAGGCAGAAAGACTCGCATTCGATTGAATTAGTGTTATTAGCGTCACTGTCACAATCTACTCACTGTGCTACAAATGAATAAATTTCCAGTTAATTTATTTCTATTAATTTAGCAGATTTATCGTGTGCATGTCACAATACTTTCAAGCATAGCTGTATTTTTATTTAACGTACGTATTAGTAAATAGCTGAAAAGTTACCGCACTACATCCGAATTAAATGAGACAGTAGTGAGTTTTTTCTGTTTCTCTAAATCAAAACATTCCCAGAAATAGAATGGCACAACATACGACGGACAGTAGGAGAGAGGAAAACATTGTTAAAATTAATTGCTATCGTTTCATTAGATATAATGGCGGTATAAAAAAACATAAACACACAAGCATTTTTTTCATGCCATTAGTAAGCATCGTTTCAACATTTGAACGCGTATCAAATTTGTGTTAGAAATCCTGTGGTTCCTTTGGGTTACCTGGAGCTTACTGCGCCATGGATCAACATTTCGAAACATTACAAAATGATTCTGTGTTGGCAAATTAAATCTTTTGGGTTTTAATTCGATGCTGGTCACGTGAAAAATTTTCACTGAAAATAAAATATGCAAAGATGCATATATGCAATGAGGACGATATCAGGGCTATGACGACTTAATCATTATGCATAACATTATCATACATTTCATGTTGGTAGTTTTTAATAATCTGTGTACATGACATTTAAAATGAGGTACTGGCTCATTGCTCGGACTCATAAGCAATATTATTGGTCAAAGTAGCTCAAATATAAAAAGGCATAAATCCTTACAGCACCAAAATTTTCGTTTCGTTTTACCATAAGAGAAGTTTACACATTGGCACAAAACTCCAATTTTGAAATCACACTTGTCCACCGAGAAATATTGTCCCCGCTGCTGTGCAGCAACACTGACATTTTTACTCCGTCTACAAGGTATTTCAGCATTAGTCATAAATTCAAATGGGTTACATTAAGTTCACTATGCCCTAGTTATTCATTGTTTATATGCCACATCTGCAGGATGATACGTCGTATTTTATAATTCCAGGCAGGCAATATTGTGTTACACAGATCTAACAGTTAGTTGTCGACGATGTCATCGCAAAATGCAGGTCGAATATGTTTGTCGTTGTCATGAATATCGTATAAATATGTAAACTGTTTATTGAATGAACTTTTAGCAGTCAAGATTTCGAATTCTTTTGTAGAAGCCAGATGCCTTTCAACATTGATATTTGCTTTTCCAAGTGCATCAAAATAACACTATGATTAATACCACCCTGCTTCCGTACCTGATATTAAAATGTTAGCTAAGAAGTTCCCCATATCTACCACGAAAACTGATATTTGCTATATAATACATTGTTGTACAACAATCCTGTTTCGATGTATATATGTATATATAAAATGGAATTAATTACACTGATAATAATATTCACGCCGCTCAAGCACGAAATCAGGCTTATTGCAGTCTTTTTCAGGCAAATACACTGATAGTTGTTTTATGGCCATTGAGAACTCCTTAAGACATAGGCCTGATCATCTGGTGATCTTAGTCTACCAGAAGTTTTGATAAAAAACAAAAGACTGACTGGAGTTGCTTGGCGGATGGATTCGGGGCTGAGAAGTTGATTCTCCATGAGGACAGTTGGTTAAAAACCGACTGAATCTTCGTGATGGCAGGTCAATCAGCAGTATGGTCTGCTGACATACTGTTTGATACTTTAGTGGGTTTCCTGGAGAGGTAGTGAATCATTAATCATAGGTGGACATTACTTCGGAAATGCTAGTTATTTTTTCAGGTGTAACTGGTGCAAGCAATAAACATGACTCATTTATTTCGAACATCTTGAGTCAAAACCTGATATAAATATGGCAACAAATGTGAAACATGTATGCATTTAAAGGATAACTAGCGACGACAGACGACTTACCCTGACGTTGTGTACTTCCTTCTTTAATAAGTTCTGAATCTCTGGTAAGCATTTACAGCAAGCTTTACGCTTAAACTTAATAAGCAATGTATAGATTGTTCTAAAACACATTTTTGAGATGACGTGTTTTCTAATTTTGCCCAAAAAGGATACCAAAATCTGCACTACATTAAAAAGACGAATGCATTAATGATGCGTAGTGATTAGTAATGCCATTACCATTTTTTAATAAAGACATGAATGATCATGGAAAGTTTCACGTAAAGGTTTCGGAGTAAAAGAGTAGTGAATCACAAGCTACATTTATATTCCTCAGCCATCCCCATTATATAATGTATGCATATGTAGCTTCTATCGGCATTACGATGAACGGTTGGTGCATAAGTGAAGATTGAACTTTTACATGTATTACTGATATAAATATCATTTAGGTATAATTGTTGCTATTCTACCTGGAATATGCTCTACTCCTATTTTCCGTTTTCACGATAATTGTAGTTCCTGTATGATATTTAAAAATAGCATATCAACCCAACTGTCGAAAATGTATGAATTTGAAATACAATGCAAATCAAAATGGTGCATTGAATGACACGGCCCCACTTGTTTGCCTACAATCAAATATTCCTGAAATTTCTACAGTAGTGGAATTTGGCAGAAAAACGACTACATCCCACTAATGAATATTTTTTTAAATTTTTCATCGCTGCGTACTGCGCATATATAATGTGAACTGTGGCATCATGATTTTGTTTTGTGTGAAAATTCTGTAAACTGGAATGCAATTCACGAGTGGAACAAATTATTTACGGATAGGACTATTTTGTTATGGAAAAAGTGCCTAGTATCTCAATTGTTGATGTTGGCAAGCAATATCTGTCAAAACTTATATAAGATATTTATCTACATTATTAATATTATATGTACCGAATTGGTTTCTTGTAATAAGATTCAGTTTGTTAGTTGGACGGCCACTGCTTGACGGAATGGGTGTATTTTAAAACGCGTTTTAGTTGGAAAACACTTGTCACTTTTAACGCGTCCTGCAATATGATTGGAACAAATTATTGGGCCTTATTTTTTTCAGGGAATTCAACATATCATGTTCTCGGACGAACAAGGTTACGATCATACACGCGTCCTAGATAACTGAAAAATACAATAATTTGTAATTGTTAATGCAGTAATATGCCAGGTTTTAATGTTAGATGAATGGCTTTTAGGACATCCTAATGCATTTTATCACATCCTAGCAACGAGTTGAATTGAAATGTCGATTTCGCAGCTACCAACATTTTCTAACTCACTCCAGAAGAACAATGACGTTTATGTCCATAGCAATGTTTTATTAGAATTGACATTCAGTTTATTATAATTCATTATGATAATTTCATCAATGCGCTGTACAATTATCAATTTATTGTTCTATATGCTAATTATGTTTCAGTGACAAATACCAAATTTAATTATTCTTACTGGTTTACGCTGTTCGCTTCCAAATTCTGACAGCTTGGTTTTTCGGTCGAACTTCACATCCCTGTGTGTGGATTCGCAAACCCTCGTAGTGCTGCGGTGATCCTCCACATTGATGACAATATTTTCCTAACCATCCATATTGCGACCAGCCACATGAAGAAATGTTTAATGGGTCACTTATGCTACTATAGGTACTTACAGTGACGAAATCCGTTTGAGTTATCCGTGGGGCGCACCCGGGTTGAGTAGCTCCCCAAGCTGCAGCGGAACCTCCCAATACACGAAAGAATAAACCTGCATATGTGGAGCTGATATCTTGCCATCTTAGGTCCGGCCAAAGCGCTGAGGGGCTGGGTTGACCATAATGTTGGACGTAGATTGAACCCACAGGGACCACTCTTGCTTTTACAGCTTGAAGATCATTCCGTGTAGCTTGAAGGTCATTCCGAGCCACGGTAAGACCTTTTTGTGTTGCATCAAGTTGCTGGCGCAGCTGGTTCCGTTCAGCTGTGGCATCCGCAAGTTGTTTCTTCATTTTCACAATTTCATCTATTGCGTCCTGTAGTGTCCATGTTAAATCTCTCTGACAGATCACTAAATTTCGTGTATTGCAGTTTACGTCAGCCCACTTCCCCTTAGGATATGTACTTGACCTGAACTCGATACAGATGTTTGCATCAGAATCCTTTCGTGGTGTGCCTTCCTGCCAATTGACGTAAGTCAACGGGTCATCGTCGTCCCAAAGAAATCGTTTCGCTGCTCTGTCGTACCTGCCTCCAAGCCACATATTGTCGCTTGTGCTTCTGGCCAATAGTGCTTGCATGTCCGCTTCTTTAACCATAACTAGGGAGGCTTCGGAAAGCTCTGTACTTTGCTTGTAGCAGAAGTCTTTGGCCTCGCTATAGGTGAGGAAATTGCGGAAGACTTGAATGCAGAGCTTGTCCTTGTATGCTATCCAACCTTTCTCGCATTTCGCAGCTCCTGAAAAGTTAAGTTAAAAGTAAATTACAATTAGGTAAGTATTACAATCATGTATCTGTTCTAATATTGGATTCGTGACAACTCTTTTATCGCTAACCTGTATCTTCAATGATGGATACAATGCTCAAGGCGAGTAACAAAGTATTAACTTTCCGCATCTTGGAATTTTTTTTTGTAATGATGGTGTTGCTCAAAAGTGACTAATAACAATGATATGTGTGACTCCACTATTTATACCAAAAGGAGGAATTAATTTTTTTAAATGGTTCCATAATCACTTGATCCCATGCATGGAATTAGTGGATATGTAAGCAATAATTCCAGTTCGTTTGTGTAACTTAATTCCAAAAAATGTTTTTTCGTTGACACAGTTTGCAAAAACATCATAAGACCGGTAATTACCACGATAACCTGGATGTATGTTGTCCACAGTACGCCTCGGTTTACTTACAATCAGTTATTATGGTCAGTCATCAACGTCGCTACTTTACAATATGTTTGCTCCAGTCGCAACAATTTATGGCCATATTTTGAACGTAATACTACTAAGTATTACAATTAAAAGCTTAGCATAAAATAAAATGCAAGAGCCCGGTATAAACTTTATTACAGAGTTATTCTGCCGTCATACTGAACGTATTTTCGAATACGCATATATTCCAAAAGTATGCAGTTAACACAAGTTGGGATTTTATGGCGATCGACAATAACAGGCTTAACAGCTTAAATACAGCCACACTGAGCGGTGCAGATGTCGATGTGTCATTTGTCGGTGTGTAAACTGGATTAACATGTAATACTTCCATCTAAGAAAAATAGCAACGTACATTTGTAAATGTCAGGACCATGTTGTTAAAATGGATCAAGTCATAGTATGAATATTAATCTTATGTGTATGTAGGCAAAGTCAATAAATGACGAATATGACAACGCCTGTTTCTGTAATTTATTTTATGATCGCTCATTAAATACATTACAGCCACAAAAGTTATCTAGAAACATGTACACTCTACACCGGAGTGATATAACTGTTTGGCTTTATTACTGCAGCATGCAGGGATTATCTAGTATTTAATATGCTCTAAATCACCGAAGGTTTCGTCAGCATTCGCTCAGTTCCAGCCGACTTGATTGGTTTTTTGATATCAGTGGGTAATAAAAAGCTTCGTAAATGGTGCGTATTGTACACCACAGGTTCTGTCTGTATGCAATATTCAGTGCATTATAGTTCATATGTGGAGTAGGACAAAGAGCAAATCGGCATAAGCTCTTAATCTCAGTCGTCAGTAAAATTAATCGGTACTAAATACAGATGCAGAGGTTGACGTGCATCTTTCCAATAACGTCGGTTTGAACTTGATCGTCACCCTCGTCGTCATAGTATGTCTTACACAATTTGGTATTGATCAGAAAATGCAAGCCAGTTCCAACTCGGTTCAATTTCCTGAAAACGCTGGCATTGTATACATGCACCAATGTCTAAAGATAGATACAACACATTAACAATTTTTTTGAACATAGCAAAATCAATAAAACATTGACTATATCATAACAGGTCATTTTATTATGAACAATTTCGTTTTAAAGCTATGCAAGTACATAATTTCAGAACATACTAATATCAGATGTGTATTAACTGATCAGTATCAAGTATGTTCTCATGGAGTAAGTCACCGTTGCCAGTGAAGCAGGAACCGACTTCCAGGTAAAACACCGGGTGTGCATTTTGTATTGGATGTACGTCAGACAATCATTTATTATACATTACAATACACATAATCAGAAAGTCATCAATATTAAAGAAAAATGAAATGTACGCCACTGTGGCATATGAAAAATAATGGGCCAAGTATCTGTTTGTTGCTCAACGTTTTAGCTTCTCTGTATTCAATGTATGCTAAATAGTATGTACATCATGAACTTCATAAAAATAAATACAAAAATCCATTTCATGTGGTGAGATCATGTGCAATTCAGTGGTGCCGTGAAAGCGTAGCATGTCTTAAACCAGTTTTATTACTTTCAATCGTCGTTGTGTGAGAGTTGGAACCATGTTACGTAATGTTAGATTATCTCCGATATGACCAACGCAGTAGCTTAGTTTCTTTTATCGGCTGCATGGTAATTTGATATTGCACAACTCTTCGTGTTTGAAATGAATGTTAATATCATGACAGTTTAGCATTGTATATCATGTAAAGCTTAGCCGTGATAACGAGTATGCTTTCGGTTTATCTTTTATGAATGTAATTTCATATGTTTATTTTTAAATGGGGCGAAATGAAGAGAAGAAAGCTCATTTCTTACTGTAGATTACCAACGCCGACATATCAAACTAACTTATGTGAATAATACCGACATAATAATAAATTTACAACTTTCTTGATATGCTTAAGAATATTATCACCAGGATTCTCATAATTAAAAAATGCAGTTTCAAATGTCGTATTTTTAGTCTGCGGATATTCCCATTGTAAATATAATGTATGTACGCGTCCAGTTTATGACGAAACGTGCAAACGTAATCCTTTTTGCGAGTGATTCGAGAGCACTGGGTACTAATTCGGAGTACCGTCTTTTTATGATATTAAAGAAGTCCAGAGCATCACAACGACAAATGCTGAAAAAACTACGTTTACTACATTACTATAATTATGCTGCAATGATATATTTGAACCACCATTCTGAAAAAAATCTAAATTATTTGGTATTGCATTATACGTGTTTCCACCCAAAATATTCCAGGAATATTTTAAGCAGTTCTCTTCCAAATCCTGATTGCTTTATTTTGAGGGCGGACCTCACAATTTATCACCTCTAGTCGCAATCCTTCGCTCCACACCTCATCTCCATGGTGCACACCACTACAGCCTTTAACAAATTCTGACCAAATATACCCAGTGGTAGCAGGGATGATCACGGTACTACGAAATTGACCTCCACTTGACCATGGATTCTCACCGAAGCTCAATCGAGTGACACGCGGTGCGCAGGCTCCTTGCTTGGACCCCCAACTGGCCGATCCTCCACCTGTAACTCGAAAGAAAAGACCTGCGTACGTTTCGCTGATATCTTCCCACCTCAAATCTGGCCACAGTTGTGAAGGGCGCTTTTCGTCAGAATATTCGATATATATAGATCCAACAGGCATAACTCTGGAATTAACTATCTCTAGTTGTTTCCCGAAATGATCCCTTTCATGCGAAATTTGCTGGCTGAAATGATCTCGCTCATGGCCGAGCTGCTTTTAGAGTTTCTTGATTTCATTTACGGCATCCTCAAACGTCCATTTTAATTCTCGCTGACACATGACCTGATTCCTTTTCTTACATCTTACGTAGCCCCATTGACTGGCTGTGTTGTTGTCTAGGATATCATGCTGAGGCCGGAGCTCGATGCAAGTATCCGAACGAGTAAGATTTCCTTGATAGTCGTTGTGCCAATCCGAAAACGTTACAAGGTCGCCATCATCCCATTGAAATGCATCGGACTCTTCCTTATGTTGACCGCGCAGCCACAAATTGTCGTAATTTAGTTGCGTAAAATTGGTTAGAAATATTTGTGTTTCGGCGTCCTTTACTATCACCAGGGATGCGTTGTCCTGGTTGAGGCAATAATCTTTGGCATCGTCGTAGGTCAGTAATTTGCCGAAGGACTTGAAACATAGCTCGAACGTGTACGCCGTCCAACCTTTTGGACAATCCGCCGCTTCTCTTATAATAATTGCAGAAAGTTGATAATTTAATGATTTACTTGAATGTGACACAATATGATTGATTATGCATATATAAATGGGTATGTATATATTATACTTACCGGATGCTGACAATAATATCGAGACAGAGAAAACGAAAATGTAAATTCGCTTCATTGTACAGGAACTATTAAGCACGCCGGGATAATATGAATGTGTGTTACTAACTCTTCACTGAGTGAGTGGCAGATTAAAGGAAACGTGTCTTAAAATGCGTATTTATATGTCGGTGACAATCTTATCTTCTTCAATCATTTTATTTTTTACCAGTTAAGCTGTAGTTTATACGCAAAGTCCAAGTAATACATAGTTTTCGGCGTAAGTATAATAATCCAAGATAATTTGGCTTGATGCTTTTTCCATTAACTTGGGGCAACTTTTGATAACCTTGTCCTGACTTGTATGCCAATAATTCATGTCAGTATGGTTTCAGTCATTCAATCTGGAGATTACTAATTTGTTTTATAAGTCATTTTACTTTTCCTTCAGGAAAAGCCTACAATAAGCGTAATGATGCAAAGTGACCAGGTCAAACAATCCATTAGGTCTTGCACAAATGTTAATAATGGTGACCTTGGTTTACACTTTTATGCAAACTGATAAAGTTAGTCAATGCTAGTCACTGCAGTTTCTCTTGACATGGAACTCTATGCATTTATTGTTACCGTAGCGAAGTATAGAACATTAAAATGTCAACTAGAAGGCCACTCCATGAAATGATGGAAATTAAAAGACGACTTTTTATTTAAAAGAAACGACTTTTTATTGCTCATTTTTATTCGGAATTGCTAATCAGATGAGTCCAGAAATTAAATGTGTGGCAGCTTAGCTAATCCGATTATTGCATTTTCCAAAAATTAAATGCTTCATTGTAGATTTAATCATTTATTGAATAATTATAGATATGATGGGAAATGATAACATGTTTTAACAAGCTTTAGTCTTTCCAATAGCTCACTGATTTGATATGTATTCTATAAACGCTGTATCTGACAAAATTCGAGGGAAAGGTTCGGAAAGTTGGTTACTTTCTCCACAGAAGACAAACCACGCTAATATAATAACTTGTCAGTTAGACATGAAGAATTTACAAAGTGAAAAAAATAATCCTATGGGTCAACGAGCCATGCATTCCAATGAGTGTGCAAGTGAATTATGATGATGATTAATTCCTTTATGACCAGTGCGTCAGCATGGAGTGTTTATCAGCCGCATGGTGATATCAAGTTACACAGCACAGTAATCGGTAGTGCTGTCATCAATAATTTTATTGTACCAATGGCATGGCATTGAGTAGCTTTGAATAAATTAGCACACTCCAGTAAATTTGGAAATCGACAGAGCGTTTGGAAAATTATTTTACTGCTTAAATGTAACACCTTTACCTACCAAATGCATAAAACTTTGCTTGGGTTGAGAAACGTTAGAATTAATATAATTAATTCATCGATCAACAAGATTAATGTTACAAATGGTTACAAAGCCGTAATCAAAATAATTTTTGTCGTTTAGTAAAAATTTGAAATTTTGTTACTAAAAGAAATTAAACAATGTTCAAGTGAGTGACAGAAATAATCAAGCAATCCGCTTCCACACCCTAACGGCTTGGTTCTTTGGCCGGACTTCACAACTTTCCGTGTGGAATCTCAGTCCGATTTTAGTACCACCAGTTTCTAATGCAGTGTGCTTGAACTGCGACAATTCGACATAGTCTGAATTTCCGCTCGATGGAATGCTGATTGGATTGGCATACTTATCGGTATCAATATTGGACGAGCCAAAAGTCCGACGGAACATTTTTGACATACTTGATGACCCCTCAGATTGAACCCGACTGATTCTTGGGACGCATTCACCCTGAGTGTTACCCCATGCGGCGGATCCGCCTCCCGACGCTCGGAAGAATTGCCCTGCGTACGTGGCTGTAATATCTTGCCAAAACAAATCCGGCCAAAGTGCTGATGGACTAGGTTGATTGAAGTACTCAGTATAAATTAAGCCGATCGGAATAACTCTGTCTTTCAGCGTCTGCAGTGCCTTCCGAATTTTGATTATCTCAGCAATGGAATCTTCCGCTGTCCACACCAATCGTTTTTGACAAATGACCCCATTTCGCTTTTTACATCTCACATCTACCCACTTTTTTCCTGAATCCTCCGAATCGGTATCGATTCCGGGGCGAAGCTCGATACATGAATCTACAGCCGTTGTGTTTCGGGGGTGCTCCACAAGCCAATTAGTGAAGGTCAGATTTTCTCCGTCGTTCCATGTGAACTGGCCTGTTTCGTTATCGTATCGGCTTCCAAGCCAAAAGTGGTCGTAACTTTCTTTTGTGAAGTTTTCAAGGAAGCTCTGCATGACCGGTTCCTTCACCATCACGATGGCTGAACCATTGCCTTGGGACGAGCAGAAATCTTTTGCTTCGTCAAACGGAAGCAATTTTGAGCTGAATTTGATACAGAGCTCGTCCTTGAATGGTGTCCATCCTTTCTCGCACTCTGCTGCATCTAAAAACAAATATTTCATATTCATAGTATATTCTGTGTTCAAAATTGGCATGAGAGGGAAATAATTTTAATTCTATTGACTATAACCCCCAATTTACGAGCTTGCTGAGAAAATAGAATTATGGCTAGCACAGAAAAGTAAAATGACTTCATGATGTCTTTTGATTTGTAACCTTTCACTTGCAACTGAGCTAGAACATGTCACTAAATGCAATTTATATAGACGAAGAACTTGCGTTTTCCACCATTCCAATCATACTATTAGTCACATTCACGATAACGTTGGTGGTCATATGCCTTTTCAAGAATTCTGCCATTCATTCGACGCGATAGTGAAAATAACAAGTGCAAACTCGACATTAGAGTAATAGAGAGTCTCGGCTAATCTTGAACTTACCTACACAGGTCATTGAAATGAATCTGAAGTGCTGGAAAATAAAATGTTATTGCATGTACAGCTTAGTCCTTCTAACAAGCATGCATTGCATGTTTTAACGAATTTAGTTATCACATTTTTAATTAGCGAATGAGGGCAAAGGGAAATGAGATGTTTTTTTATCAATTTGGTAACTACTTGCGATTTTCAAAGCCATAACATCAATCTATTTTTCTTTACATCATTGGGATACCACATTCTCTTTTCTTTTTATCTTTTTCCGCAAAATTTGCATTTTATCATCAGCTTCCACGAAATGCACATCTTAGTCTGAAATGGTAGAATCCAGGATGTTTTAAATTCATCGTATCTGTATTTTTAGAATCAATCCAATTAGTGGTTGCATGCCAATATGTATTGTAGGTTTGACTCACTGCAATTGCCAGATTCTGTGGCAAGCACACTGTGAAATAAAATACAAATTAATATCACGGCAATGTTGCCGCCGGAATTCCACGAAAATGAAATGTGGAATAATTTTACTTGGTGGTATCTACCCAAATAATCAGACGGTTTTCATTGCTTCGCTTAGGTTTTTAGTGGAAACTTATACTAACTAACCTACACACTAATCTACCTTTTAACCTTTTTCTGTTGGACGGGGCCGTTTGGATTAAAGACCACCGACATCCTCAAAAATTTTAACCCTTCCAATCCATAATTAGGTCTTGGAACTAAGACTTCAATTTCCTAATATTAAACTCCTCACGCATTGAGATGTACGACTAGTAAAACACAAATAATGTGCGATGCTATTAATTTGTTTTTGGTACTCTGGATCACGTAAAATCATTGCGCTGACCTGAGTTACGTGTGCGCTCACTCTTAATCAAATGCGCAACTAACTATTATTGGATGTAAATTATGGGATTTTACTACTATTAGAATTGAGTTTTCTCTGAAAAATATCTACTACTCCTTGTTCTCCTTGCAAAAACATTGGCGAAATTATTTCGCCCTGTATATGTACATCCAAATAAACACCAGCATAACTTATTTAACCCATATTGAACGAGAATATCGCAACTACTTCATCGAAGTCATGCTTCCTTACGCCATACACATGTAATTTGTATTTATTTCTCGCAAAAATAAGGAGTCTCTTCTCAGAAATGCGTACATTTCAAAAAACCCACATTAAAATTATATCTAGTGGTGACTTATAAAAACTAGGCTGCAAAATGTGTATTTTATTTAATGAGCCATAAATGTCACAGATCAAATTGATGAACTTTGCCAGTTGTTGATTATTTCATTTAAGATCAGTGTATCAGATGTAGTTATTTATCAGCCATGTGGTGCTGTGAACTGACACAGCTCATTTCTATAAGATGCATTGTAGTTCTCAATAATTTTGCTTTGCATTAGACCTTGAACGAATTGCATGATTTACCAGTCATAAGCGAGACATAGTATTAGAATACAGTTCCGCAAAAACGTTTATTGCTGTAAAATTCCTTTGAAAATTGTATGCTGATTTATATTTTGTAAAGTTTATTATTATTTCGAGTGATTCAGGAACACTGAATACTCAATCGACCAATTGATTTTAGGACAATAGATGAGATAATACATCTCACGATAACATGATGACCAATTAAGTTGTGTTTTCTACATACCATATTTAGATGGCAAGGTAATAATTGTATATACAATCAGAAGAATTGTTATTAGTAGGGAATGCTTTGTAATTGCAGCCCCATAAAATCATCTTTGCATATTTTACACAGTTCGCTTCCAAATTCTAATAGCTTGATTGCGAGGCCGGACCTCACAATGTGTCGTCTCTAGTCGCAGTCCTTCGCTCCATTTAAAGGGCGTGGAGAAAACACCGACTCTAACATATTCGGACCAACCTGTCTCAGGAATTGTTGCTGTACGATCATACTCACTGGAACCTTCGACACTTTTCTCCTTGAATCCCATTTGAGTGACTCGCGGTGCGCATTCCGTTTGCGTGGACCCCCAATTTGCAGATCCTCCACCCGACGCTCGAAAAAAGAGACCTGCGTACGTATTGCTGATATCCTCCCAAGAAAAGTCTGGCCACAGTTCGGAAGGACTTGCTTCGTTAAAATATTCTATATAGATGGATCCAACTGGTACCACTCTGGAGCTAACTATGTCCAATTGTTTGCGGAAATGCTCCCTCTCATGCTCACGCTGCTTTTGGAGTTTCTTGATTTCACTAACGGTATCCGAAAAAGTCCATTTTAATTCTCGCTGACACATGACCTGATTTCGTTTCTTACATCGTACGTAGGCCCATTTACTCGCTGTGTTATTATCTTGGATATTATGCTGAGGCCTGAGCTCGATGCAGGTATCGGAACGAGTCAAATTTTCTTGATAATCGTTGTGCCAATTCGAATATGTTACGGGGTTGCCATCATCCCATTGAAACTCATCTTCCTCTTCATTATGCTTGCCGCCCAGCCACAAATTGTCGTAATTTTCTTGTGTAAAATTGGTGAGAAATTCTTGCATATCGGCTTCTTTTACCATCACCAACGACGCGTTGTCCTGGCTGAGACAGTAATCTTTCGCATCTTCGTAGGCCAGAAGTTTGCCGAAGGACTTCAGACATAGCTCATCCTTGTACGGCGTCCAGCCTTTGGGACAGTCTGCCGCTTCTAAAATCAAACAATCGGGAATTGTATATGTTAATTGTGTAATTTAATGTGAGATAAGATGAAAATATACACAACTCGAACTTCTATATTTCACAAATGCATGTATTACACTTACCGGATGCTGGCAACAAAATGGAAAAAGACAGCACGAAAATGAATAATAGCTTCATTGGATCCGAAATATAATGCACGCCTAGATTATGAATATCTTTGGCTGCCTCTTCATTGACTGAAAATTGCAGGAGACTGCTCTCGAAATGCTTGACGTGCTGGTTTATTTATATGCCGATGACCTCTGTCGTACTTTGTATTCATTTTTACTTTTCCAATTTAGCTGCAGTTTATCAAGGATTTCGAAGTACTACTGATATATCATTTCGTCGAAAATTTAATGAACCAGGATAACCTAACTTGGTACTTGTTGCATGAACTTTTGACATACTTTGATAAAAGTTTTCTCTACTTGACTATCAATGGGAAAGTTCATCCATCAATCAATTTTTGCACCATTGGATGACCCCAATTAAGAGTTCAAACTTGTAACTGGTTCTGAAAAATAATTACTTCGTAATCAGACGCGAATGATAATAAATACGATGTCTCCAAACTATGCCAACTTCTTACTGCTCAGTTTTATTGCGACCTAGCTGGTCATTTGCCACCAAATTCCAAAATAAATATCTGTTAGCTCGGCTAATCAGTTAATGACACTTTCTCAGAATTTATTGACTCATCGGACATGAAGTCGTTTAATGATTAGTGAGGATTATTATGGGAATGAAAAATATGTTTTAAGTGGTTTTATTTTTATTCTTTTCAATGAGGGAGTCATATGAAATAGATTGAATGCACGTGGTGCTACAGTAGCAGTACTGCATTTCCTAACCATTATTCATGCAGCCGTTCTGCTCATTTATCGTTTCATTTGCGACGGCTAAAATGATTGTGCATGCATTCACAAAGTTGAGCATATACATACATACGCACATACGCAAAAACGGTAATTGGGTTAAGTCACCGAAGCTGCCTGCTTATCTCGTCAGGGTGATGTTCTACGTACCATAAATCATAAATACCTGTTAAAGCATAACCTAAGTTGACAATCAGGTTGAGACAAGGCCAAATATTTGCGGGCGGCACCAGTGCGTCTCACAATTGAACTTTATAACCCATTTTCCCAACCATTGGTATTCACTAATGAAAATATGTGTGTTAAGTACATAAGTGGGTTATTCTATTTCACGGAATAGAGTTTGCGGTATTTGCGGTAAAGACAGCATTACACATTTAATTATTCATACATTCCCCGAGAATGGGAATTTCAATTAATTGGTATTCATTTCCATCAATTGGTGTTAAAGAAAGCGAAGCAAATAATTTAAAAACAAATACTTGTAGGCTGCCAAACACATCAATACAGATATCGATAGATATGGATATCCATTATATATTTGAATTAGTTTTATTTACTGGAAAGCATAACTTTATCACTTGCACTGTTTAGAGCTGATAATAAGCGCGCATTAAATATTTCTGTGAAATTTAGTATTAATTTGTTGATGTGTGAATGAGGTCAACTGGTATAATTGTTTATCATTTATGTATGTACTGGGGTTTTCCATTGCAGTAAGGTCGAGGTAGCTTGTCCGAATAATATGATTGTGCGCCTAACGTAAAACGTATTAATCGAAAACAAGTTTTATTGCTGTCACTCTGAACTGATAAATAATTTGTCACACAAGATAAGGCCCGTTTCTTTTAATTTTATTTTTTACCGACAAATTTGCATTTTATCACAAACTTTGATGTAATTCATAATTAAGTTGAAAATGAAGTAATCAAAAATCACTCGAATTCATGCTATTTATATATTTTCAGGCGATTCAAGCAATGGTCGCATGCCTAGTTATATTGCGGATTTGACTGAATGTTATCGCCCAATTCTGTATGATGAAAGCTGTCAGAGATTATACGCTTTTCAAGTTCATACCATCTCCAGAATACAGCCGGAATTCCGAGAAAATGAAATGCAGAATAATATTCTTCGGTGATATCAACACATAATCAGACGTTTCTAGTACATGTTCACATTGCAGTCACATACACCATTCAATTGCATTTTATTATATTACACAAACTACCGTATACGTATTTGACAACATTAACTTCAATGATTAAATTATATACATTATTTACATTTAGATTCTGTTAAGAGTAAATGGGGCTCCAATTATATTTGTTGTTGTTGTATATGTATTCTGCATTTACAGTTAACACTAAGACATCGGGCTAAGATTCAATTAGATAATCTTGCAGACATTGTCATTGTATGATTTAAGGCTACTTGGAATTTAATGGTTACAGAACGCCATGAGACATTATTGTACCAACGGCAACCTGCTGGAGTTTTCTTCTCCTCTGAAAGCACCAATATCAGTTAGCAAATGTTGGTTCAAAGTTTGAAAAACAGTTTCTACTGTACCAAGATATTTGTCCATCGACATTTCAAAAAATTATCAATAAATCACTATTTTCTTTTATTGTTAGATTGATTTATATAGCCTGCTACCATTCAAATGAAGTTATTCGTGAGACCTGATTCTCAGGAATACTTCAATAAGTATGCAACAGTTTATAAAAAAATTAGTTTTCCAACGACATATTGTTCATTCCAACAACATTCTCGATCAAGTTAGTAACAATTTAGTTGCTGGCCACCTGCAAATGCAACTAAAACCCATTTTTGTTGGCGACCACATTTCTGGATCGAGGATTCATGGAGTTCACCGAATAAAGTAATATGATTGCTAAATCCTTCACAAATGTGACTTTCCTTTGAACATCTTTGAATACATTCGCAACTGTTGCTACAACTGATGGCCACTTATTCTCTGAACCACTGATCGATGTGTCCAATTATACCACAGTTCCTTTAGTGATCGCGTCAGAATCATTATACCGTAAATGATAGAGGTAACTGTGGCAACTACATGACGATATATACATGACGCATTCTCAGATATGAACGTGAACAGAGACACTGCTATTCCGCAAAGGAACACATAAAATATCATCGAAATGTTTCCATGCATGTCTGGCGCTTTCAACGACGTATCCTTGAGCGTATGAAGAAACTGCGAGACTTCACTAATATATTTTGAATGCCAGTCCCAAATGCCAGAAAATGTAATCGCTTGTATGCGCTTCATCAGTTTGGGGTGCACCGAACCACTAAACTGAAACGCAAATGAAATGTTTAAATACTCCTCTTTTCCAACATTTAGTCTGAGTTTAGGATTCGACTGGAAGGCCCTGGCAGCATAATTGTTTCCTAGATAGCTCGGGAGCAAAAGCGCAGACTTATTGCATGAGTAAAGATGACGAAAGAGGCCGTCGTTCTGTGCTTTGATCAATTTTCCTCGAATCTTATCTTCTAAAATCTTCCAGGAGTCCCTGCTCATATTGTACCATTGCGCCATGTTGTCAGCAAATACTTGTCTGAATAGTCCAGATATATTTGGATGAAGGGACGTCATGGATTTCAATGAACGCCCGGACACTAACGGTATCTTTAGTATCCATCTCATATGAGAAATATCGGACTCAACATAAGCCCGATTCGTTAAGAAACTGTGACGAGTATAGTATTTTCCGTATATAATATTTGTGGAATTTAAATAGTCCTCATGGGAACGAAATCCCGAAAGCTTCTGGTTATCTAGCAAAATAATGCCCGTCTGAACGAACACTACAAACTTCTCTTGAATCAATTCATTTAATTTAGTGTATGGGAGCAATTCCTTGGGTAATACCAAATTGTAGACGTTACTGTTTTGTATCCGTTGCTCAGAACTATCCCCATCAACAACACGGCCATTGCAACTGGTCGGAAATGGATAGCATTCATTGCGTGCGACGGAAATGGATTCCCCTGTTCGATAAGAAGTTTCATAAATGGATAAAAGTGATGAATAACGTCTCCAGATTTGAGTGACTTAACAACCGCGAGTCGTCGGTACACTAACGCAAGAATAATCAGAGTACATAGTACGCACACCCAAATTGACATGTCATAGACATTCATTAGTTGCTCGAGTCCAAACTTGTGCTTACCCTTGTCGCCTCCGCAACTAACAAACACCAAATTGTATATACGTTCTTTATATCCGAGTCTATAATTGGTGGAACGGTTACTATATGACACATGTACGTATAGGACATGATCCGTCTTCCACCACGTCTCAACTTGCACCACCGTTGCTTTTCCATTTCTACAAATTCCTTCGCGCATTTGAATAGTAGCATTAGATAAAATGTCTAGTAGAAGAGACGCGAACCCATTTTCAAACATGTCATCAACTTTAACATTGTCCAACGCTTTGAATTGTTTATAATATCCAGAGAATTGATTATTACATAGCTTTACTTTCGTCATAAATTTGAAGAATGTTCTGTCAAACATTGCGCTCTCATGTCGAGCATACCGTAAACTCCATCTAGGTTCGATTTCATTACCAGACGATATCATCAAATCTTTTAAGGAAGTAAAGTTTATGGCTATCAATTTTGCAAACATATCGTAATTGTTTGCGGATTCCCAGTCCATTGAGAGAAGACTAACATTACGCAATGGTCTTTCCCTATCAGACATTAATGTTATTAGTATGGTCAATATGTTATGCAAAGATGGTTCAACCTTATCACATTTCATTATAGTATATATAGTAGCCCTTTTTAATTCCGGTAATGCGTATTCTGTCAAACTCTTTTCTTTAAGGCGGTCTAGCTCATGATTTACTAGAAATCGAAGCTGTGGCACTATTGATTGTTCCGACATTTCGAAGCGTTTGGAAATGTCCTTTCCAACATTAAACCGTAACGCCCGCAAGTATGGTATATGTCGTAATACCATTGAGGGTATTTGAAGTGAAATTTGAACCTGACAATTCCAGGGTTTTGATTTAGCCGCATACCGGAAAACGTTTAGACGCAAGCAGTAATCAGAAAACTCGGCCTTCGACATTCCACCTAATAACTTTGACACGGGACATTCTATGTATTCCCCGGATGTATTTATGCTATGGTTTGCGGCTAGGAATCCAAACGGTGCCCATATAGCGTCCCAGCGGAACCTCGGTCGATTCGGTACGGGCCCTCGATACAGGCTCCGCAATGCTACAAGTTGTGGACGTCGTAACAGTAAAGCGGAGATGGAGGCGAACAAATCAGCATACGGATAATTGTCCACTACCAGAAGACAGCGCTGAATTGGCAACGATGTGAGCAAACCAGTGACGTTCAAGAAAATGTCACGAGTGAACGGGGGGTTACGACTTTGTCGAACCTTTGACAATGCTTCCTTCTTGCGTGCATCCAATCCTATGCGTTCCACCTGCATTAATTCCTCAAACGATATAATTTCAAATTCAGCAGCGGTAGGTGGTATGAGAAATAGGTTAAGGGTTATGATGGGAAGCAATATCGTACGATACAATTGAGAACTCATGATTGCTGTAAAAGCTGTCATTAAGAGTAATTAACTAGATAAATCAGTTATGCAAAACGCAAAACTGCACCTACTGTCAAAATACTCAGTTACTGAAATGATGGCGTGCAGTGTCGACGCTATGGCGATGAAATTAAGATATCGTCTCGATGATGTGTGCAGCCATATGAATATATGCACACCGTATGAGGAAAATCCGGATTCGCTCAATCAGAACTCACACACTGAAGTATATATCCACGGTGTGTAAAGAGGAATTGTTAAGCAGCTGGATCGTCCACTAGCGGCTAGTGATTCTGATTATACTGTCACATGCGTTACGATATTAGATAAACAACATAATCGTTCGTGTCAATAATGAAAACGCGCCTGTATTTGATTTTTGGTAGCTTAGCAGCACAAAACGTTATCAACTATCGTGAACAATTGTGTGTTACCCAAATAGTAAAGCGGACCGTAAAAAACTAGCCCCTGATCAGTAATTATAACACTGTGTTTTAATCTACTTTGGGTCTAATGTTTTCAGCTCGCATTGTGTCACGACTCTTACGTCATATCTACGAAGAAAGTATGCAATCTTGTTTGTTCAATCGTTCCATAACCAATAGGCATTAAGAAAATAATTGATTTTAATCTTGAGATATAAAAAGTAATTATCTTTTCACCTGTTGTTGTATCACTATCTGATAATATAAGTGTTATATAACTGATGAAGTTTCCGTGTTGCTACATAAGCAATCGATAGTGGAATAATCAATACACCTGAAAACGATGGCCGTGGCGAGGTGTTACGCTATACGTTTAAACTTGTTAAAAATATTTCACAAAACAATTCAGCGAGGAAATCTGTGCCCCTGGAAATTTATTAGCATACAATGGATATCTGACTCAAAATATTTCCGTCAATATGCTCCTAAAACAATAGCCAAAATCCATGACTATGCGCAACCATGGTTTGTTTGGCGTTTGCCGGTTATGCATTTAATCAATATCGCATCTTTACAAGTTGCTTTAGTCAGAAAGCTTGTTAATTGGGTGACAACAAATTCGTAATTAGTTAGTTATATGGCACAAAAATCAACTGGAGCAAGCGACAGCGCCCTGAATAGCAATAAAGCCAATGTCATGTCTGATCACATAATTTTGTAATTTCGTGACAATGTTTACTTGTAATGATTCGCTATTGATTGCATTTGAATGATTAATACACAAAGAAAACTATTCACTCACAACTTCACGAAAATAATTACCAGATGACTCAAATTTTGTATCCGACTATTTTCTTCATAGCGTTTCAGAGAGTCACAATATCAGTTCCATCAAAATCTACAGTATATTAACTCAAAAAGATATTAGTTCATTTCGTGTACACATGTTCCTTCACAATATTTTCACAATCCGTAGATAAATATAATGTATGGAATCCGATGACTTGGTGCCTCCACAGGTATTGCATTTCTGTTTTACCCAGCGTTTTATAGCAAACAGTGATAATTTACGAGTTGCGTAATTCACGGCGACTATTTGCTGCACTGTTTTATGTTCGGTAGCACAAAACGTTATCACCTATTACACACAATTCTGTATTGCTAAAATAGTAAAGCGCATCGTAGGAAATGTTTTTTTCCTGATCGATGTTTATCACATTGCGTTTTAATCTCCTCTGCGTGTAATGTTTTTGGCGAGTTTTCAGCTAACATTACGTGAGGCGCTTACATCTTCTTATATCTTTGCTGACGACATTAGGAAAATTTGTTTGCTCCATCGTTTCATAACCAATCAGCAAAGATAATAATTGATTTCAATCTGGAGATATAAAAAGCCATTATCTTTTCATCCTGTTGTTTTACCATATTCTGATGATATATAAGTGTTACAGAAGTGATTAATTTTCATGTTGCTACATAAGCAATCAAAGCTAATTGTGTAATCAATCAATAAACTTGAACATGATGGCCGTGGCGAGGTGCTACGCTAGGTATGTTTGGATATGTTTCAAATGTTTCACACAAATATTTTCCTGTCATGTTTGTGCCCGTGATAATTTTGTAGTATACAATGAAGATCTATGACAGCATATTTCCATGATTATAATATTAGTGTCCTCAAAATCCAGTCCGATGTTAACTAAAAACTTATTAGATGATTTCGTGTGCACAGGTTGCATTCACAATATTTGCACAATCCTAAAATAAATTTTAAGTATTGAATAATGTTTTAAATCTGAATGATGATACCGTACATTGTATTGCTATTATGCAAGCACCGTACAATTATGTACAATTCTATGACTAGAGAGATTATGCTAGCTTTCGTTTGAAATTCACTTGACACTCCGATCAATTTAACCATTCGCGTCACCTTCTTAGGAGTCTGGGCAACTCATTTGTTGTATTGCTCGATGGTAAATTGCAATTTGTAGACACAAACCGATCAAAGCCTTGCCAACAAAAAATAATTAGTTTCTCGATCCTTGCTATATCGAAATACGATCGTCCAATTATTTGGAAACATGCCCATGTTTTTCATGTTATCAGCTAGCATTACGTGAGGCGCTTACATCTTCTAATATCTTTGCTGACGACATTAGGAAAACATGTTTGTTTCGTCGTTCCATAACTAATCAGAAAAGAAAATAATTGGTTTTAATCTTGAGATACAAAAAGCAATTATCATTTCATCCAGTTGTTTTACCATAATCTGATGATATATAAGTATTATATAAATGATTACGTTTCCATGTTGCTACATAAGAAATCAGTAGGGGAATAATCAATACACGTGGAAATGATGACGGTGGCTATTTGTTACTCTATATGTTTGAAACTGTTCCAAATGTTTCGCAAATATTTTTCCTATGAAATCTGTGTCCGTGCAATATTTTAGTGCACAAAGGATATCTATCACAATTTATTTCCAGGATTATAATCCGGTAAACAATGCCCAAAATCCTTGACTATGCACTGCCATGGTTTTGTTAGCGCTTGGTGATATTTGTATTTAGTCATTATTGCATCCTTAAATGTTCATTTAGTCAGATCTAACACTTTTTATTTTTTAGACAACAATGCACTGATTAGTTCGTTCAACTACATGAAAATCAATTTGTACAAACGACTTTAGCAGCGAGTAGAAACAACGTCAATGTTATATTTGGTGACCAAACTTTGGTCATACATTTTAGTAATGCTTTTCCTAGAGTTTAAGGTAATAGTGATGATGGGTTATGGATGACAATTTAAGTATAAAGACAGGAGGACAACTGTTCGGTCACAACTTTGCGGAAACAAATACCGGATGACTATAGGATTCGTTTGTGTGCAACTGTTTTCTTCTACGAAAATCGAGTTTGAGCCGATCCCGTTGACACATGGGAGATGATAAACAAATACTTGCATTACTTGAGCAGAACAGAATTGATATGCAGACAATAAGCGACTTAAATGTATATAATAATACACACTCAACATATTAGATTATTGAACCTGAATTTGTATATGAGCGGATGGATACGATATGCGGACGACTGAGTATGGCGGCGTTCATAAAAATACTGCTCATACACAAATGGCAAGCAGCCAGTAATGAAATGGATAGAGAGACAATTGCCGAAATCCAAACTTAATCATACACGCAAACAACATAATGTGGAGTTTGAACACAAACCATATGAGCTTTCCCTTGAACGCTATACAAAATACATGTTTGAACAAAGGTGTGTTCATGTTTTGCGTGCATGCAGTTGCTGGGGGACGATAGTGCACGAGCGAAGAACATTACGATCCTCGTCATTTCCAGTGTACGAATGACATAATAGATGCCACTGCATTGATCTTACTATCACCGCATACACACTACCATATCACAAGTGGGGACATTCATTGATTACGAACTACGTCAGTAACTTGCCGTGTAGTATGCTTGATTGTCGTATACTGGAAATACATAACTGCAGAGCGTACAAAGAATCACATGAACTTCATCATGAACTGTAGGAAAGCAGTATTGATGAAGTAGCGATAACGTAATTGTAACATGAATGCCCCCATAAAAGCATGAACAAAGACTTGCGTGTGTACATGATACGTAGGGTGTTGGTATGTTAAAAGCGACGCATTACGCTATCCCATGATTTTACAAGTCAACAGAGAAAGCATCGCTTATCATAGAATTTCATGCAGGTTATCATTGAAACAATGAAATGTAAAAACTAATTGAGAAGGTTAATTGAAAATATGGAAAAGTTAATTTTTATATATGCAAAATGAAAACAGCTATTGCAGTATTTAATTTTACATGGAATGGTATTGGCCACAACAAATAACTTTAAAATGTTGCCTTTATAATTTTAAATGCGTTTAAATGTAATACGGTGCGAAAAGCAAATAATTTGTAACGTCCATATAAAACAAATAAAAATTCACGTGTGATTGTTGCAGGTGGCATGTGCGGAATACGTACGCAAGGAGAAAGTGAACATTCCTATGTTGTATACGGTGTAAAGGATACAAGAGACCTGGAAAAAAATCATGCTGTGAATCAGATGAATAAATTAGTGCATCGTTTTGTGTAAAAAAATGCACGCGACACTTTTGAGCTGTTCACTTCATTACGAACACATCCTTCTTCAGTATGACCATTCCATTTACCGGTTTCTGTAGAACATTACTCCTACCAAGTTCCATCGCCTTTCCACATATAAAGATAGGATATTCAGAAAAGTGCACACTTCAAATGCAAACAATGGCAATATATCTGACTTGGTTATTTTTAAATTGTATTCACTCCGTACATATGTAGCATGACTCAGTAGTGTGCACATTACATCACATGATATATGATGTACGTATGATATGGCGAAACAAGCACACTTTCTCCAGGAAACATTTTCATTCATTCCCGTTTCATCCTTGCAAAAGGAAGTACATTCCTTACCCACCCAGCCACATCTCTCCTCTGAGGAGGAATACTGAAGGAAATATGAATTCTGCACCTGGAAGTAAAATCCGTTCTCTTGTGTCACGTATTACGCCGTCCAACATCTCATCAAAATTCCAAACACCAAACGACACACACGAAGAACATGGACTACAGGAAGCACCAACTCCGCAGCCACGGCCTGGAACATCTCGCGATGCTGTAATGTCAGTAATTGAAGAAAATCAGTCAACAGCAGTATTTCGGAAAGGAAGATTTGAAGGTGAAAGTACATCTCAACAGTCGCCCAATGATAATGGGACGCGTACTGTTGCTGAGCCAGCACCGTCAACAAGCTGGGCTGGAAAATCTCCGAGGACACCCCAGCAACAAGACGATCTTGATGAAGATGTTGATCAGATGATTGCTGAGATTCTTGACAGCGACGACGAAAGCAAGTTAACGGGGGAGCAGAAATTGAAGAAACTTCAGAAAGCGGCATCAGCGTTGCGTAAGAAAAAGAAAAGTTTTGATAGTGAAAACTCATCTCCGCCATCATCATCCATCAACAATTCTGTCAGAGCCCGCGGCGAGACGTTTCAAGAACCGGAGGCGGCCCGTACGCCGACTGAGTCTCTACCACAGCTTCTGGAAGATCCTGGCAAAATCGCTGCTTTACCCGACGACGTAGGCGGAGAAAGTGGCGAAGCGAAGGAACCTGGCTTGAACGCCATTCAAAAAGTCAAGAAAAAAGAAGCTGATTGTTCATCATCATCTGTGCGCCGCCGTCATCGAGATCATGTTGCCATTGAAATGGGATTCATTGGACAAGCTGCAGAGGGCGGAGAACAGCAAAACCCTACATATCTGGAGACCTACTTGGGATACATGTATAACTGTTGCCTGAGCCCTTTTCGTCCTGATGGATCTACTGGAGGAATCTGGGGCTACTGCATGAGGATCTGTTTCGTGCAAGTGGTGAGAAGAAAACGATTTTAAATAAAATATTTATTATATTCCATTAATGATTGCATCAAATATTTCTACGTTTCTTCGCATATATTTAATAAGTAGTTTCTTCATTTCACTTTCCTTTCTCTCTCTCTTTCTATACTACTCTGTAGAGCATTTAGTTTGTGACGCTCATAAATTATTCAGTTTTCATCATCATGTGCTCGGCATCATCATCATCGTTAATACACGTAGTATGAAAGTACATAAACGTGCGTCATACTTCAACTCGATTGGCGTGTGTGCAAGTATCACGTAAAATGTGTATTAAACATATAACATAGTCAGTATACGAGTAAAAAGACTAATATCTTGCAATGCACGAGCCATTTCCGGACATATTCACGTTTCCACTATGAGATCACTGCTAGGTGTATTGATAGTTGTCTGAGAATGTGGTTGGTATGGTGATCTATTACGTACCATGGCATTCTTGCAAGTGCTGCCTGCCACGGTAGTCATTGTGTACGCACAACAGTTGAGACATCCAAGAATTCCTGTTAACCTATACCAATGCAATTAGCGTATGGTGAGCTGATCACTATTTACTTTTATTTGCTGGCCCTACTGCGGTGCAGAGTGCCGCCATATACATCAGTTGAATACGGAAGGCGAAGTTAGCATACACACATCGTTACACATTCTACCTTCAAGCATGCACATATTTATTTTATTATATTTGTGCATAATAGTTTGGTATCACATACCACGCTATCCAAAGAAAAACTGTCGCAGCATGATGTCCCCTCTTTTTTCATTTAAGTACGCACATAATCCTTTGTTTGGATAGTGAGCCAGAGGACGTGGTCACATGTAACATACTTAGCTCAGTGTGTTCATTGACTGATAGAATGACCCAAAATTTATATGGTGCATGCATACTGGTTAAAGAATTATTTTATCCAGAAATGAAAAAATCCGTGCATCTATATTTATTCTGCTATTAATTGACCAGCATGTGCAAAACAACATTTGATATTCTGTCATACAACCGAAACAGTCCTACGCATTTCCTCTCGCCCGGTGAAAGCCACGAGATACGAAATAGCGTTATGTATTTCTATTTTTAATTATTGTAAGAATTAATTGACAATTGTTGGGAAGCATCGCGGGCATGTATATATCCCAGTTCGAGATGCTGACAGGATTAACGTAATGTTTTTATCGTGCTATGACCAATGCAAAATGTAGAACATGTTAGTAGTACAAGCTTCTTTATCGGAGTTTACATGTACATGTTTCAATGTACATTACGTCTTTTGTCACGGCGCACTACTTTAGTGCAACCACGAAAACACGAATTATGTGTAGTAATGCATGTTGGTACGCGCTTGGAATGCCGTCATAGGAAACAATGTATTTCAATGTATTTGCTTATTCCATGACAAAGTACATATTTCTCTGTGTTGGCACAAACCATTGTGAGAAAGGTAGGGCAATATAGACACCAGTTGAGTCAATGCTTGCCCGTGTTCGGGTTCATATCCATTCGGTTTCATTTCCGTATTCCTCCTGATCACCATCCATGTACGCCATCACAACGTGATAGAGCACCGATATCATGAATAATGCAAACACCTACAATTCAAATAGGGATGGGAGGGCTGATAGATCATCGTGGAAAATGTTACCTACACATGTTGTAATTTATGCTGTATCTCAAAAACCGTTACACCAGTTGATGCATGCTGGGGCTGTTCATAATAATTGTACTCCTTTGTATAGCCATTTCGGGACAGGAAGAAAATTTTCGTGGTACTTTCAAGTAGCATAGTGAATGGAGAGGTAATATAAGAAAGGCATATTTATTGAATTAAAAGGTGCACTCCTACTATGCACTTCATTGGACGATAGCTCGGCAAACGTGAAAGCACGAGTAGGTAAATAATACGTAGTTTATTTTCATTTCCGAATTTAGTGTCATCGGCATGAATGTGTTCCATTGAAGTAAACAATTACCCACTTGCACAGAATGTTTCCTCTGCTTACGTGCACACTTGCATGCGGAACGGGTGAGGGTATGAAATGCATAAACTGGAACACCAACCTTTGGTGACTATATCCTCTGGATACAAAATTAATGTCTAGTATGGTTCCCTGTTTCATACATCATACTATTTTTTTTCTTTATGCACCAGACTCCATTGTTGCTTTTGCGACGCCCATTGTAGTATGTACTGACACAGTGTCCCTCTGTGTTGTCATGTCAGAACATCCATAAGATGACAGGGAAGCAATTACGTTCGCGCGTCTGTTGCATATACAGCCTGTTATTGTGAGCGCATTGAATATTAGCATGTGTGAACGCATTGGGAATGTAGAAAATAATATTGATACATACCATCCGCGAGTAATAATTTTTCACGAATTTGATCTTAATTAGCTTACATTTATTACATCAGCAATGAAGGTGACTGAAGTGATTACACTTACGTAAAACATGCGTCATTAAAAACACAATGGAATCATAATGGCATTCATAATCATCTTCCCCGTAACTACGCGGCAACTTAAATGCTTAAGTATATCAACTGTAATGGTTTGTATTATGATGATGATTTAGCTAAGATAGCTTCCCGTCTTAGTTTAAATTTTAAATTCCCGGCATAATAATAGCGTTGCGTTGAAACTTTATTGCATTGGCAGCATTAAAAAACACCCAACGTAAAATATTTTGTACCTTCCAGATAATCTACTGGGCAGTCACAATCACCGCAATAATTGAAACACTTGCAACAACAAAGTTCAATTGTCTTAGAAACGTTGGGGACGGTGGATTGGAAAACTTCACAAACATGTGCTTCTTCATCATGAATACCTGCTTGAAAATATATTCTGCCTACCTGTTCACCGTGCAGCAAAAACGATTTGCAAAGATGTTACGAAGTTACGGCCGATTACGTGCCTTTGCTGCACACCACTCCAACGTCGAGGCAGCAAAATACCAGACCTGGAAGGTGACCGTGCTAGTAATTGTATCCATGGCTGTGTCGCTGCTGAGCGTTGTGTTTGCCTCGGGAATATTGGAGTGGACAATGGATGATGGCATTTTGGAGCATGCGTTCAAGATGTCACTTGCAGCATTCGTTTGGACACCCGAAGGCGCTAGCGAAAAGGGAATCCAAATTGATTTCCTATTCAATGAGTATGGCCAACACATGACAGGAAAGAAAGTAATGATGGGATTGCTCGGCTTTGGCACAAAATTGTGCACTCGGATAATCGCAAATGCAATGTCGGATCTAATTCTTGCAACCGCATCAACTATTGAAAAGGAAATGGGCCAATTGGCCAAGGATGTGGGCAACCCAGAAAATGACATGTACCCTATAACAATGGCGTCCTTTGAAGCTGAGGATGGACAATGGGCCCACTACCAACTGCTGCAAGAGGCCGTGAATGATACAAACGACACCTTTGATTGTCTCCTAAAATACATTCACGTGGATAACCTGATGCTCTGCGTGTACTTCGTCATGAATGTTTACGACAATGACTTTTCCTTCTTCATCGCCGTCAATTTCATCTACAACATCATAAAAGTATGCTTTGCATATCGCATTGGAACCAAGGCGGCGGAAAAGGTATAATAGCAAAGATCTCCTTATGTTCGTTACCAGCATTCCCCGTATTCATAAATCAATATGGTTTCATTATATTTTACAACATATAGAATGACACGTACGAAACATGGATCCGACGTCTGATTTGGAAAAGCGATGACAAGACCTTCACAAGAAAGGCGTATGTCATTTTGGACGGCATGAAACGACATCCCCTTGGACTGGGTAGAGGACAGTTCTTGATTGATGAAGGTTTCTTGCTCCGGGTAAGAGATTGTTTCCGCATACATGCATCAATATTTCAATCATGTACATATGTTCCGGCTTTATGGTATCACTGTTATGCGTCACTGAAACTTTTGTAAAATCGGAAATAATGTGTACATGTCTCCTTTGTCAGAAATTTAATTGTTAAAGTGTAACCTTTAATGTAGAACTACCGGAAGTATGATACATGCATAAATAGCAAGCTTGAGTACCTTGTTTGATCATTATTCTACGTTTTCAATGCTCACATTAATTATCCCCATCGATTCAAAGCATACAAATTTTTGACGACTGTGTACTACCTTATATGGCCCACCACACCGCCAGGTGACCGATTTGACCCATGGTGCCTTGACAAAGAATGTTCCTTTTTAACCCATCTATCCATGTATACAATAAAATATTTTGACGCCTTAGTCGCCCCCACAACTTCAAAGATGTCGACACACCTAGTTCCGCTCAATGATGAGGTTCATGCTGACCCATTTTGGAACGGGCCTTGGGCCAAGATACCTGTATGCCAAATATGAACCGAATCGGTTTACGTGGAGGGAAGTTGAGTGTTCACGGACAGACAGACAGACGGACAGATCGAAAAAAAAGATCAATCGCTATAACTACCATTCAAGCTTTTCATGCTTTAAGAAATGGAACATCGTTCTAATGTTTAAATGTTAATGTGATTGTGTGCTGAACTAACTATAGTTTGTCGGAGGATTTGGATCGGTTTTCGTTCTTCAGGCACAGGCAAGGGATGCAGCAGCAGCCGCGGCGGCAGCAGGAACCACAACAAAGAAATAAGGTCTGAACAAATCACACCCAAACATGGAAGTAGATAGAGGTGAGAAGTAAACAAGTTGGAACTGTTATCCCATTTTTCACGTCACCATAAAATTTGCACATATAGTTTAACCCCGCCATATATGCATCGCATAACTAGGACTGGATGAATGAAGTAGCAGCTAATTGTAAGTAGTTTGCACATCACTATACATCGAGTCGCAACATAATCAACGAAGTAAAACTAGATGTCGTATTTTAAGCACCCGGAACATTTATAGCATCCATTCCAACATTGTGAACAAAATTACACACGAATCTTAACGTAACGTCTCATTGTACTTCGTATTACGCAGTGCGTGTTGGATTTACTAGAGCGGCTAATTCTATCATATGCTTATACATCACATACAAAAAATGAATACCGTCATTGCCACTAATATTAGATAATAATAAGTTCTGCTGCTCGCATTGACGTCAATGAAATTTTACGACTAATTTCACCTTCAGAGAAACTGCTAGTGAATGTGATATTGTTCACATGGAATCATTCCGTTCGTAGAACTCATCAAGACAAAAACAATTTATTCATCTTTCCATAAATACCGATACATTTATCAAAGCCTTCCAGAACGAAAATATGAAGTACTTCAAATCTGTCCTAGTGGTTTTGGTGGTTGTCCTTTGTGCCATTGGGGTAAGGAATATTACATCTGCAGTGCGTAAACTATCTCTAGTCGTCACTCTAACGAGTGTCGCTTAACATATTTCAGATAGCCAATGGCCAAACCACTCCAAAGTCGAAAGGCCAGAGGGCTGTTGGGCGCGCCACTAGCAAGCGTTAACTTGGAAGGGATTTTGGGGCGAATGAGTTCGTAAGCAGCAGTGGGCAATACCAACATTTCCAAGAAAATATGCCGTTATTAACGTAACAGTTTCACCAACACAGTAATTCCAATTGATTATAATAAAACCACAAAAATGTTGCAATATTAATCACTGACACACAATTAATCCCCATTTTTTAAGAATATGCGCACACATTTGTACTTGAGTGTTGTCACCGTTAGTCCTTCATAGAAAGCAGCACATCAGCTGGAAAAATGTTCATTATGCAAATAAGCTTAGGATACATAAACAATTTATAGTAAGAAGCATTAAATGTCATAACATAACTCATTAAATTATTTTAAATAATTTAACAGCACATTTTCTTAGAGTGTTAAGAAGCCACCGTTGCGCATTTTTGCTACAGATAAGGCTTTGTTATTGCGTATGTATCTGTTGATAATTGAGAGTCGTCAGTGGATAGAGTGAAAGCAATGCAACTAGAAGTCAGAACGACTAATGCTATTAAGCTAGGGATTCAATAAAATATACACAAGAGCCACGGCAGAGATGGTTTCAATGGCATGTAATAATGGGACATCAATTTTGGAGCACTGATATAGCCACAGCGGTAATCATCTAAGCACTAATTCGCACATATAATGTAATTACTGTAAATATTTCAATGGAACTACATATGACAAATAAAAATAACATTATGTGTATGATCGTTCATCATTATGCTTGCTAGAAATCGTGAATTCCACAATTTTATGCTCACAGCAATTAACTGTGCGCAATGATTAGTGTCACACTAAAATTAATTGCACATATTAAAATCTATTTACGGAAAATAGTATCTCTTTGTTAATCACTAACAAACAGCTATTTGAAGGTAATGTTTAATGTTTATGAAATTTTGTAAAAAAAAATGAAAAAAACGTAAAGAAAAATAATTAAGTATTCTAATTGGTAGAATTTCTAAATATTAAAATGTATTGTTGAAATTGCATTCGTAACTGTATTCTTCATTAAACAAATGTAAACATATTTAATCACCATAAAAATTCTGATAACTTTATTTTCGTAGATTATAAATATTTAAAAGAACGATTTGATATTTCAGCTACTAATCAAAAAAACAAACATTTGGACACTATGTTATTTAAGATTTTAAATCAGCTAGCTGCCAGTACAGACAGCTGAAAATTGTATTCTAGTGTTATTCCTCAACACTTTGTAACCCACTCATAAAATTGTCCCTAAAATGATCATTTCTTTTATAAATTGTGGGGTACGTTGATCAGAAATAATTAAATGCATATTATGAACATTTTCGTTCACAAAACCCTGTTTTGAAAATAAAAATTTAAATCCGTGTCACAAATTTAAATATAAATCTTAATTAGCCGATAATAGTACCTGGAAAAAGTTGTATTGTACTGATTGAATGTATTGATATCAGTGTATGCATTGTCTTTAACTTGTACCATTTATGCCGTAAATTGTTTGATAATTTATGTACCAAAGCAAATCAGAATGATGTTTAAATTGTGGTAATTGCATGTGTTATTTGTAGAAACCTCCGTAATGGATGTAAATTAAATTTGATATTTTAAATTTTTCCTTTTATAAATGTCGCCTACTGTTGAACTTATTATTTCAGTGGCGGTATTATCGTATTACCTGTGAACAAAATAATAATATTTCCTGTCATACCAAGAAGGTCATACGCAATGAGATTCAAATGGAAGGTGCAAATGGGATAATAATTACGAAGATAGGCCGGAAAACTGGAGGTGCACGGGTATCATGATTCCAACCAAGTCCATAAGACCCACGGCCACTGCAAAATCTAATATTACGTTGTTGAGGAAAAACGTCTGTGCTTAATATTTGAGATGCTGCATGATCCAAATCAAATTGATCCGTCTGCTGTCGGCCATCAGAGAAGCATTCGGAAATAATCCAGTATGCCCTTATAGGCGGATGACAGGGATCCGTCCAGTGTATTCCGTACAGCGTAAAATACATGATTAATAGGCTGAATGGTGATCCGGTGTAGGCGTACAGGACAATGAATCGCTCCAACCGTAACTTCCTAGCCAAAAGTGGTCGTAACTTTTTTTGGTGAATGTCTCCAGAAAGGTCTGCATATCGGGCTCCTTGACCATAACCATGACTGAGCCATTGCCTCGGGCCGACCAAAAATCTTTTGCCTCATCATACGGAAGCAGTTTTGAACTTGATTTGAGGCAGAGGTCGTCCTTGAAAGGAGTTAATCCTTTCTCGCACTCCGCTTCGTCTGCAATTTAAGATTCCAAACAATTATGTTTCTTAATGATGATAAAATTTGCTTTGCTCCAAAAATGATGCAATTCAATGAAATTACCAGTTTTTCGAGAAAGTAGAATGACGGTGAGCACGGATAAGTAAGTTGACGTCATGTCGTATTTTGATTTCTATCATTTCTCCTCCAAAAGTAAACTGAGTTCGAGGAGATAACGGCATCCAATTTATACAGAAATTTGATGCCATGTTTATACTAAATTAGTGGTGCTGCAGCTTTCTATGATATTTTTCATTCAGGACAGGAAGTTAAATGCATCGCTGCATTGCTGATCATGTAATGACTTTTATAAGAATTAAGCCTTTCATTCCACTCGATAGCGATAAGAAAAAGTTCAAACTTGCCTTGTAGGTAACCATACTTCTCCAGAACGACGGAGCAGAGGTCGTTGACATTAAGTTTATTTACTGGAAAATATAATATTAGCACATGTGCTGCTTATAACTGATAATAAGCACGCATTAAATGTTTCAGTGAAATTAAATGTCAATTTGTTTATTTGTGAGTGAGGTCAAATGGTTCGGATTTTTATTTGTGATGTATCTACTGGGGTGTTTAATTGCAACAAAATCAAGTTAGCTTGCGCGATTAAAATGAATATGCGATTACAGGAAAACGTATTAATCGCAAAAACGTTTTATTGCTGTCACTCTGAACTGCTTAAGAATTTATGTCACATACGATAAGGACCGTTTCTTTAGATTTTATTTTTTTACGATAAATTTGCATGTTATCACAAACTTCCATGTAATTCATAGTTCAGTTCAAAATCAAGAAATAAAAAATCACTCGAATTCATCCTACTTATATATTTTCAAGAGTTTCAACAATAGTCACATGCCTAGTTATATTGCAGATTCGACTGAATGTTTCGCGCCAAATTTTGACAATGAAATTTGTCAGAAACGATACATTTTCAATTTCATATCAAGTCCAAAATACAGCCGGAATTCCGAGAAAATGAAATGCAGAATAATATTTTAAGGTGATGTCTACGTACATAATGAGACGTTTCCTTTACGAGTTCAAATTGCGGCCACATTATAAACACGCCATCCAATTGCATTTTATTATATTATATAAACTACTGTATACGTATTTGACAACATTAACTGCAATGATTAAATTATATACATGACTAATTGTAAGTGGCGGAGCCACTTATTGCGATCAGTTTGTCTGTCCGTCTGTCTGTGGGCGCTCTAACTCGAAAACGGTTTGACGTTTTTGAATTCTGTCTTCGACAATCGACAGCCCATGACCTGAAGACCTGACCAGAAGATCCCTGATTTTGAAACGTCAATGTCAACCACAACCGTTACAAACCGTTACGATTTCAAAATTTTCAAATGACAACATATGGCAAGTAACATATCAATCGACGCGTCCATGAACGTAAAACATATATCTAAGGTCGGTTTGGTCCTAACGGTTACAGTTTAACGGTAACGGCGATTTCAAATAAGTTTTCACTTTTTACTTTTCTGCTTAAGTGGCGTCGAATTTTCCAATTCTGTTTTCGACAAGTGACTTCTCATAAGTGGTCACAAACGCTTTATGTGACTGTCGGGCATAACGGTCAACGGTAACCGTTAGAAATTGTTAGGATTTCGAAATTTTTATAGGTCGCATGAGGCAAGTAGCATATCATTCAACTCGCCTGAGTGTTATGTGAGAATGTCCGAAGTAGTTTTAATCATAACGGTTAACGTTTAATGGCAATAGGTAACTGTGTTTTTGTGTTCATGCCCTAACTTGTAAACGGATTGGAATATTATCATTCTGTTTTCGACAGTTTCTTATCAGTATAGTCAGTGGACGGTTTTGGTTAACGGTGACGCAGCTCCGCCACTTTGCAATATGTTGGCTTGGCGGGTTTATTTACATTTCGATTCTGTTAAGAGTAAATTATGCTCCAATTATATTTGTTGATATCGTATGCTCAATATGCATTTATATATATATATATATTTAACACTAAGACATCGGGCTAAAATCCAAAAGATAACCATGCATATTTTGTTAGTGTGTTATTTTAGGCTACTTGGAACTTGAACGTAACAGAACGCATTGAAACATTGTTGTACCGACGCTTATCTGCTGGAGTTTTCTTCTCCTGTGAAACGACCTTGCATATTTTTTTCTCTTCAGATACTGAATAAGTATGTCATTATTAATCTTTGTAAATATTCATTTAGACAGACATAATGTTTATATTATATTAATCAGTTCATCTTATTAAATACGATAATTTTAGTATTCATTAACATTTTCATTTGCTGACCGTATCACGAAGGGTGTTCGGCTTTAAAATAGACTACATTCAATGCTGCGTATTTTAGCAGTATACATTTTATATGGAAAGCCGTACTTCACCGAGACTCGCTAATACCAACACGGTGTTACACTGGTTCCATCACGTTTGGCTTGGTATTACCATACAGTACAACGGATGTACATTAATTTCTTATCAATTGCTTTGAATTTGCTTTGCAATTTTGTTATACTATTTATTTCGTGAATAACATGGACAAATACAAACATCAATTAGCAATTGACGGCTCAAAATTTGAAAAATAGTTGCTACTCTACAAAAACATTTCCGCATCGACATTTCAAAGAATACTCAATAAATTACTATTTTATTTTACATTAATTTGTACCATGTTACCATTCTTCAGACATAACCAAACGAATCAGGCTGCAGTGCTTGCTACTGTAATTACCTCATTATAAATCATTTATCATTGGTCAATTTCTTGTAAGTACTAATGACATTTTTAGTGTCAATATGGTTCCAAATGTACATGTGACAGATTATCATACAGGCTTGAACAAAGCGTATAGATAATTAACTTTCGGAAATTAAAATATGGTACATAATCCAGGTCCGTGATTTTCAAGTACTGAGGAGCTATACATGCAAGTTATTTAAGCGTTTATAGAAAATTAGTATAGCAACGACAGAGTGTTCATTGCAACAACATGCTCCACCAATGTGAAAATAATTTAGTTGGTGGGCATAAGTGAATACAACTGACACGCAGTGTTGTCTGTGACGACATATTTTATTAGCGATTCAGGGAGTTTACCAAGTTCGCTAATGTGGTTGAAAAATCCTTCCCAAATGCGACTTACGTTTGAAAACCTTGGAATGCATTTGCAACCATTCGTACAAATCAAAACCACTTATCCTACAAACAAGTGGGCGACGTGTCCAATCATACCACAGTTCCCTAACGGACCGCATCACAATCATTACGCAGTGAATGGTACCATTAACTGTGGCACGTACATGACGATATATTCGTGAATAATTTTCAGTTACGAAAGTGAACAACGACACTGCCATTCCGCAAAGGAGCACATAAAATATCATGGAAATGTTTCCATGCATGTCTGGCGTTTTCAGCGACGTATCCTTAAGCGATAGAACAAACTGCGAAACTTCACTAATGTATTTTGAATGCCAGTCCCAAATGCCAGAAAAGACAATCGCCTGTATGCGCTTCATCAGTTTGGGGTGCACCGAACCACTAAACTGAAACGCAACTGAAATGTTGAAATACTGCTCTTTTCCAACATTTAGTCTGAGTTTAGGATCCGACTGGAACGCCCTTGCCGCATAATCATTTGCTTCATAGCTCGGGAGCAAAAGAGCAGATTTATTGCATGAGTAAAGATGACGAAACAGGCCATCGTTGTGTGCGTCGATAAATTTTTCTAGAATTTCAGGCTCTAAATCCTTCCAGGACTTCCTGCTCATATTGTACCATTGCGCTATGTTATTAGCAAGTACTTGTCGGAATAATCCAGATATATTTGGATGTAGGGACGTAACGAATTCCAAGGAATGATTGGACACAACCGGCATCTTTAACATATATCGTATATAAGAAATATCAGACACAAAAAACCCCGCTTCATATTGAAACGGTGGGTAGAATTGCGTTTGGGGAATATAATGTTTGTGGAATTTAAATAGTCCTCGTGGGAACGAAAGCCCGAACGCTTCCACGGATGGAATTGGATATTTGTCGTCTGGACAAGCACGACAAAGTTCTCTTGAATCCATTCATTTAATTTAGTGTATGGGAGTAATTCTTTGGGTAATAGCAAGTTGTACACGTTACTATTTTTGTATCCGTTGCTCAAAACTATCCCGACCAACATCACCGCAATTGCAACTGGTCGGAAATGGATAACATTCATTGTATGAGACGGAAATGGATTCCCCTGTTCCACAAGAAGTTTGATAAATGGAACTAACTGAGAAATAATATCTCCAGATTTGAGTGACCTAACAGCACAGAGTCGATGGTATACTAATGCCAGGCTAATCACAGTACATACAATGGACACCCAAATTAACTCGTCATAGACGCTAAATAATTCCTTTAGTTCGAACAAGTGTTTAACCTTGTCGCCTCCGCAGCTAATAAACACAAAATTGTGTATACGTTCTTTTTATCCGAGTCTATAATAGATGGAAAGGTTACTAGCAGGCGAAAGTACGTATAGGCCATGATCCTTTTTCCATTTAAACCAATCTGCGTACAACGTTGCTTCACCGTTCCTACAAGTTCCTTCGGGCATCCCAATAGTAGCATTAGATAAAATATCAAGTAGAAGAGACGCAACTCCATATGCAAACATGTCATAAACTTTTACATTGCCCAAAAGTTTGAATTGTTTGTAATATCCGGAAAACTGGTTATTACAAAGCTTTACTTTCGTCATAAATTTGAAGAAGGTTCTGTCAAACGACGCAATTCCATATTGTCCATACCCTAGACTCCACCGTGTTTCGATTTCATCACCTGCCGTAACCATCAAATCTTTTAAAGTTGTAAAGTTTATGACTGTCAATGTTGCAAACATATCGTAATCTTCCGCAGATTTCCAGTACATTGAGAGTAATCTAACATTATCAAATGGTCTTTCCCTATCTGTCGTCAATGTTATCAGTATGGTCAATATATTACGTAAAGATGGTTTAACATTATCAGCTTGCATAATAGTATACCGACGTGTCCTTTTTGATTCCGGTAATGCGTATGCTAACAAACTCTTTTCTGTGAGGATGTCTAGCTCATGATTTACTAGAAATCGTAGTTGCGGCACTATTGATTGTTCCGTCATTTCGAAATATTTCCGAATGTTAATTCCAACATTAAACCGTAACGTCCGCAAGTAGGGCAAATGCCATAGCACCATTGAGGGTATTTGAAGTGAAACTTGAACCTGACAATTCCAGGGTTTTGATTTAGCCGCATACCGGAACACGTTTAGCCGCAAGCAGTAATCAGAAAACGCATCCTTCGATAGCCCACCTAATAAGTTTGACACGGGACATTTTATGGGTTCGCTGGATGTATCTATGCTATAGTTAGCCTCTAGGTATCCAAACGGTGTCCATATAGCGTACCAGCGCAACCAATCTCCATCCATATTCCGCAATGCCAAAAGCTGTGGACGTCGTAACAGTATAGCGGAGGTGAATAAATCAGCATACGGATAATTGTCTATTATCATAAGGCAGTGCTGCATTGACAGCGATTTGAATAAACCCGTCAAGTTCAGGAAAATGTCACGAGTGAACGGAATGTTAAGACTTTCTCGAACCTTGGACAGTAATTCAAATCTTGGCTTCCATCCTCTGCGTTCAGCTTCCGTTAGTTCTTCGAAAGATGTAATTTCAACTTTAAATGGGGTAACCGGTATGAGAAATAGGGTAATTGTTATAACGAGAAGTAGTCTCGAACGATGCAGTTGTGAACACATGATTGTTGAAAAACTTATCCTTACGAGTAATTAACTGCATAAATCAGTTAAACAAAAATGCACTTACTGTTCAAGAAAATACCGTCACGCAGGTCCGATTCTATGATGATGAAATTAAGCTTGGATAACCTGTTAGTAAAGCCCACCGTTCATAATCGCCACGGTGCGACTTAGAGCATTCCTATTGGCTATGTCACTCAATTATCACCACCACCTTCATAGAACAAAACTGTTGCAGCAGAACCAAACTTTAAAACTTCTTCATTTAACCAGTGTTCGTGATTTGTGTTAAGTAAACCGAATATATACTGGTAGAACAGACTTCTGGTATTCTACCAGTGTATTCATCTCAGGTGTAGGTTGAGTGTGTGATTTTCCTTGTGGGTTTTAGTCAGTGATGTTTGTGTCTGTGCATGATTGCTATCTGTTTGCATTGATACTACTCATTTACTAAAATCCCTAAGGAAAGTCACACGCTCAACGTACAGCTGAGATGAATACACTGGTAGAATCACTGAAGACTGTTCTACCAGTCTATATTCGGTTTACTTAACAAAAATCACGAACACTGATTAACTGATGAGTTTTAAAAGCACAATAGTTACAAAAAGCCACTTGATACGGACACAAGGCAAAGTAAGGGTAAGGATGAAAGGATGATATGCACTTCATTCGTTATTTTGGGCAAACGAAGTTAGGCTGCGTATAAGGGGGTCACATAATAAATAAGGTAAGGGGGTCATATAGTAAATACGGTAAGGGGGTCATATAATAAATAAGATAAGGGGGTCATATAATAAATACGGTAAGGGGGTCATATAATAAACACGGTAAGGGGGTCATATAATAAATACGGTAAGGGGGTCATATAATAAATACGGTAAGGGGGTCATATAATAAATACGGTAAGGGGGTCATATAATAAATAAGATAAGGGGGTCATATAATAAATACGGTAAGGGGGTCATATAATAAACACGGTAAGGGGGTCATATAATAAATACGGTAAGGGGGTCATATAATAAATACGGTAAGGGGGTCATATAATAAATACGGTAAGGGGGTCATATAATAAATACGGTAAGGGGGTCATATAATAAATACGGTAAGGGGGTCACATAATAACTACGGTAAGGGGGTCATATAATAAATACGTTGAGGGGGGTTAATAAATAAATACGTCATATAATAATCTAAATCTCCCTCTAAATCTAAAAATGAAGACACCCATCTGAGATTTGTCACTCAAATGTTGCCCAATGTCTCAGCTTTCGAATGACATTAATTATCGTATATGTCCTTTAGCAAGTCCATGGAAAAGAACCCTAACGAGGACCTTCCCATGATACTTCGTAAAGGGGAGGGGGCAAGTTCTTGGAAGCCCTATAACTTTTCTCAGAGTGGGACTGGGTGTTTTTGCATTCTGTATGGCACCGCTCAAACTATATATCCATACCCAAACCAACTTTGCCCACAATAACGAATGACAAGCATGCCATCCTTTCTATAAGGGGGGTTTTGTGGGAGGCGCCTCCTCCCACAAAACCCCCCTTCCTTATCATCACATGGAAATCAGGCTGTCCTCAGTTAATCTATTGTACCGATGATGTTTGCTACAATTTGAATACAGCCAGATGAAAGGGCGAAAATAAAGAATTCTCTCAATCAGAATTCGGATTCTCAAAAGTATCTATCAAGGTGTGTAAACAAACAAGGATTTTTTTGTTAACAGCAGGATTGTAGACTACGCTAATGATGCTGTTTTACTGTGACCTCCGTTACGATATTGAATAAACAAAAGAATCGTTGGTGTCCATAATCAAAAAATACTTGTCCCTGATTATGTGTAGCGGAGCTGCACTAATCGGTATCAACCATCACACAAAATTCCGCTTTGTCAAAATAGTAAAGCGGACCGTAACAAACTCGTACCCTTATCAACATTTGCGACACAACGACTCTGAGAAAATGTCTTCCAATATCTACAAGAAAGTAGGCCAACTTGTTTGTTACATGGTTCCATAAGCAATAAGCCTTTGAGAAAATAATTGATTTTAATCTTTAGATGCAAAAAGTAATTATCTTATCATCCTGTTGTTTTACCATAATCTGATGATATAAGCGTTATACAAGTGATTAAATGTCCATGTCGCTATATAATCAATCAATAGTGGAATAATCAATACGCTGGAAAATGATGGCTGTGCGGGGTGTTACATTGTATGTTTGAACCTGTTTCAAATATTTCACACAAAAATGCAGCTTTAATATATCATGCCAGTTTGTAGTACACAAAGGATATCTATCACAATTTATATCCATGATTATACTCCAAAAACAACACTGAAACTCGACGACACCGCAATGTATTTCTTTGGTATGCGCTTGCGTGTTATATGCAAATAGTCATTATTGAGTCCGTATATGTACATATAGTCAGATATAAAACTTTTTTATTTGGAGACAGTAATGTACTAACTAGTTCGTTCAATTCCATAAAAATCAATTGGAACAATGGACTGTAGCACAGAATGGCAGTACAGTCAATGCAATGCATGGTCACGCCATTTTGAAATGGTAATCCTAAAGGTTATGATTATGCTGGGCTATGGATGGTAATTGGAGGATAGAGATGCGAAGAATGTATTTACTCACAACTTCACGCAACAAAATATAGTTTAGCTCAAATATGTGTTTGTATGCGATTGTTTTCGTCTGCGTCTTCAAAAGAGTCATAAGACTAGCTTCGTCAAAATCTTCAGTCTGAGTATTACGTTGACTCAAGTATATGTTAGTTGAGTGCATGCACACATGTCCCTTCACAATGTTTTCACACTCCAGAGATATACAAAAGGTGGATAATATTAGACTTGCCGAACTTTCCGAGCACGGTAAACTCATGATTCTCAAAATGTAGCTTTCGCACATATATCATACGATTCTATAAGACTTGAATTTTTATCAAAACTCAAGATTATCTTTGTGAGTGCAACGTAGCCCTTGAAGCGCCCATTTTAAGTTTTGAAATATATTTGACGTTTTCCATGCACTATAAAATCGTCCTGATTTCATGATCATATTGGCTTTATATTGAAGATAAAGGGAAGAACCTAAAAATTCCAATCACCAAAAGCTTCGGCACAGTCTCCTCATTAATATTTGATAGAAGTTTATGAAGTGCAGATGCATGCGTTTATGTATATAGCGACATTGTCCCTTAACTGGCCTCTCAGGGTCATAGTTATACTTATAGCGCTCAATTAATTAACATTGTGATTTTAAAATTTATCCAGTTGTGAATTTGCATAGCCCATAACGTCCTTTATCGACTCAGTACCGCTTGCTGCCAATTTCAGGTGATATGTTTGTATAGGCAAACATGTTAAGTTAGGATGCATCTTAGAGTCAAGGAACTTTCTCGCCAGGCAAATCACTGATTTGGGGGTATATATATTACGTATACGATGAGGGTATCAAGTAAAACCATTTGCATTTTCGGATTCTCCAATTCATTCTGAGTTTATAGGTACTCCATCGGGCCCCATATATTGCAAATCGTATTTTATATGACAATTTAAAAAAATATCTTCCAAATTTGGCCTGTAAACTGCCATTTTGATACGCATTTTGCAACTGGACTGTACATTAGCCATCATGAACGCCCAACGACGATCTTGAGTTTTTATAAAAATTCAAGTCTTAAAGAATCGTATGATATATTTGGGTAAGCTACATTTTGAGAATCATGAGGTTGCCGTGCTCGGAAAGTTCGGCAAGTCTAATATTATCCACCCTCGGTATTTGAAGTATAGAATCCTGTTTAAAATCTGAATGATGAGACCGTACATCGTATCGCTACTACGGCATCTTCCGAACTGTTTTATGCAACACTATGACTAGAGAGATTATACTAGCTCTCGTTGACATTTACTGGGCACTCTGATCGATTTTACCATTTGCGTAACCATACTGTGAGTGCATGCAACTCATTTCTTATGTCGCGTGATTGCAAATGAGAATTTGCTAACAAAAATCGATCAAAGCCTTGACCGGTAAAAGGTAATCATTTTCTCTTCATTTCGCAATGTTCCCCTACGATCGTCCAATTGTTTTAAACTTACCCATCAAGAACAATACAAGGAGGCGCCTCTGCTTCTGCATACGCAATATGTAGCCGAATATTTCTGTATTCTGGAATCCCTGGAGAGACATCGTTTATGTTCAAAATAACAATTCAGTTTTTATTGACTTCTCACTAATACTTAATTTATAATTATCCAAAAATAATTTAAGAATATTTCCACAAAAAAGAATCACTTTATCTCATTTCAGAATGACTGATCACAATTTCCTCGCAATCAATAACAATAATAATGATTCGTTCCACTTTGATTTACTAAAGGCCAAACATGGAAAGTTTGACAAATTTTCTCCGGATGAGAGGCAAATTTTCTCCGACCTTTTTTACTTGAAATAATACATAACGTAATATAGTAAACCAGATAAATTAATGTCGTATACTATTCCAGCAGTAATTTGTACTTACAGCGCTAATTATCATTAATACATCACAAGTGACAACATAAGTCTTGAAATTCATCCTTTAGGTCAATCGGTCTTCTGGTCCGGAATTGGAGGAAATTAAAATCCTATATTTTAAACGCATTGATGTAGGCTAATGAATTAATTTAAATTAATGTAATTTAAAGACCTCGCATAAAGTACACGTATCTCAAATAAACAAACAATGTGCTATTGATTTCCGTAGAATTCAGAATTGTCTGCAGACGAAAAGCAAATTGACATCGACCGATTTCAAATGGTACGTCAATAAATCAAATCAAATCTAAAGAATATTTGGTATAACTTAAAAAATAACCTTTCCTGGAAGAGTAGGTACTATAGCAGATTACTCTGTATGCAAATCTTACATTTAGTTAATTTGAGTGGATGACAAATTATATTTCCATGATGATACATTATTAACAATTCAGAGTTCCAAAGAGAACATTAACACATGCATATGATAGTGTGATAGGATAGGCAGTGTGTAGTGGTTCGTCCAGCAGCCAGTAGTAACAATTTTCCTGATTCCAGCAGTGTCCACTATGGGAACTTCATTAAAGACTCTGAAATTGTCCTCGGGAAAAACTTACCTACAGATTTCTGTTATGTGTCGTCGTCAAAAATGCATTCCAGCAACCAAGGGTCCCGGAGAAAATGCACTCATGACGCAATGAGTATCTACAGCAGAAAACACGTTCCATAACAAAACATATATACTGGAGAAAATGAATTCACAGCGCCAACATTATCTCCAGTGTAATATATATTCCTGACACCCTGAGTATGCTGGAGAAAATACTTTGCTGAAACCAATAGTATCTCCAGAACGAAATGCATTCATGACAGCAAATGGTATTTCCTGGAGAAAATGCTTAACTCGTAGTGTTTTCAGAAGAGTAGTGGATTAATTGAAACATTTCCAATTGACGATATTATCGTATTCTATTTAATTTATTTAAAGAATTAGAATTTTCTCCGACCAACATTTTCCTCCCAAATTTTCTCCGGCTCCCATCCACGTATCCGCGCATGTTTTCCATGCCCGCTAAAGGCCACACTCACAATTTGAGTTACTCGTTACCGCAAGTTTATCTCACAAGATTGTCAGACGAGAATGACAGATTACAATTAGCCTTTCGCAGAATCCAAGTAGAGTTTTTACACGTTCTCAAGTAATTATTGGGTCCTATTTCACTCAAGACCAGTGAATCTGAAACTTATAATCCAATAAATGCAATCTAATGCATGTTCAGCCAAAGGTGTGTCCTTTTTAGATGTAGAAGCTACTCTCGTGTCGCCTCATTAAGTATTATTTTCCAATGTCTACATTTGTGGAACTTTAGTTGGTAGCCCTTCTAACCAGATTACGAATGTGTCAACTTTTTCGAAATGAGATGGCTGCGAACTAATGCTGATTCTGACGTTATATTTCACATAAACCGTTTTAAGTAGGACGGCTTACCATCTGGATATGCGCATTGATACGATAAT
The DNA here is from genome assembly GCA_004115045.4 of Sinella curviseta. NCBI lineage: Eukaryota > Metazoa > Arthropoda > Collembola > Entomobryomorpha > Entomobryidae > Sinella > Sinella curviseta. The sequence continues at coordinate 2,889,684 of CM023201.3, read as the reverse complement.
TACAGTATTGACACAGTCAACCACATACGTGTAAAACATATCGTACACGTTTGCTTGCAACCACCACTAAGATCTATTTCATTTTCATATTGAGCTGTTCGGATAGACAACCGTGTTAGACGTTTAAAATAAGTAGAATATTATAAAAGTCTCAATAAATGTTAGCGTTGCCTACAACTGATTGTTGAAATGAAGGAACCATGTTGTTTGGAAAACCGCTAATAATGGATACCTTTCTGAAATTCGCCCTTTGTAGAATTACATTTTGCGTAATGGCAGAATTCGCTCCGGCGGAAAATTTGTATTGCATCTGCAAGGGAATTCACAATTCTGTTTCTATGAAACTCATTATGTCATTTATTATTTGTGAACGAGGTCAAATTATTATAAGAATGATGAATTAGAAAGAAAATGACATGAGTTTCTTATATTAATTATGTATGTTCTGGCGCTTTTAATTCAGTTCGAGCAATATGGATGAGACGATAAGAGGAAAAGCTGTTCATGTCAAACAGGTGTTGATTATATCATGATGTGCTAAACAAATTGTATCCCAGATGATAACATTTCTCACTTTTCATTTCTTGTTTGCATTTTATTGCCAACTTCCAAGTAAGGCATGCTTTAGCCATCAATGATATAATGAATGATACTATTGATTCATCCTATTTATATTTTTTCTCAATCAATGCAATAAATTGTCCAGATGCTTTACAAACTGGACTCATTGCTATCGCCGAATTTTATGGGATGCAAAATTGTCAGAGATGATACATTTTCAAATTCATGTCAATGCAAAGTGGTTGCCGGAATTATGGAAAAATGAAATGCAGAATATTGTTTTAGGTTATATCTACCCATCAATCAGACGCTCCCAGTATATGCTCACATTGCATACACTTCAAGCACACACCATTCAATTGCATTTTGTTGTATTTTATAAGTCACTATGTAAGCAGTTAACAGCGTTAACTACAATGGATATACTTGAATGATAGACATTATACTTTAGATTGTAAAAAGAGAAATTACAACCTAATTGTTTGTAGTTCTTACAGCTTTCAATTATTAAGTCAAATTTCTGGCTCCAGTCGGATTTAAAAAAACGAAATCTAAAGTAGTAACGTACGCCCTACTGCCGCGCTTCTAACTACCAGTCCAAACATGACTTAATGAAACTAAATATGCGCATATATGGCGAAAAGAAAGGCTAACAAGACAAACAATAATAAACCTTGTTAACAGTCAAAAATTGATCGCAAACGCATACAATAATATGAACGAGTTCGTCGGATCGATCCTGTTCTTCTTTCCTTCGGCATTGAATCATTCAAAATCCCATGCAGTCCGCTCGCCTTTTCACCAAATGCTGAACGGACACCATAAAAATGCACAAATGCAAGGAAATTAATTATTTACATAAAAAAGTATTGAATGGCCAAAATAAAATACATATTGAAAATTTTCTTGCCAAGCTCAATCATCAACATTAATTCACTTGCACACAATCTGCATTTTTGCTTGTTACTATCACGTATATGTATGTATTGGTATCGTAATGTAAATTGCAAATTGTAAAGTCAAACTTACTTTGTGCTCTGGTTGATGGGATGGAAAGTAAACTAGGACGGGACGGACGGGATACCCGAATTAAAAAACTACCTGAAGCTTGTTGTATGTGAAATGAAGAAATTTGACATTCAGGTCACCTTTCCAAACCCTAATCTTGCCTTGTTCGATCCATTTCCGAAATAGTATATATTGACCCTTTGGTGACCCTATCGTCAATGGAGCGACCACAACGAAAGTTGATCGAATTGACCCATGCTACCACGACAAAACATGATCAGCATAAAATTCTCCATACGACGCGCCGATAAAAAAATTCCCCCCATAAAGATACATGTTGCAAACGTTAATATCTTTGCAAAAACACTTGTAAATATAGATAATCGTAATTCCAGTGTAACTTACCTTTATCGCATTTCTTCACGCGATAACCGCAGTTCACATCAAACCTGTTATCTAGAAAATAAGTAAAGATGAGACTCAATTTCTAAGAAAACAAGGATCAAAGGTTCGCAACATCAACAAATTTCAACATTGAGGTGGGAGCAGTATTTCTTTACCTGGAAACGCCAACTTCATGTCGGTCACATCTAGTACGCAGTAAACAAATCGGGACGGTTTATCGACTCTACCGCAATCAATGGGCAGTATTGTTCAAGTAAACCTTAATGCTTACGAGAACATTTTCTTGACAACTGAGGAATAACGAAAGCTGAATCTTGAGAAATGCTAAAGATCACAGGAGGCCATCCAACACATTATCGTTTTTCATGTATGCCAGCTTTGCATGAACAAGTGCAATTGAATCAGTAAGAGATAACATATCTGTGTAAATTTTAACTTTAGTGGTGATATAATGTTCAATATATTTTGATATGACATGTTGGTGAACATTCCTTCTCAAGAAGCTCACTATAAAATAATTGCGCATAGCACTAATGAGCTTCATTCATCTGTTAGTAACGTAACGAATATAAGGAAAAAAATCATTATTCTACTCTGGATTACGGATATATTTTTCCATTTTAAAAGTCATGAGTAGAATTTCTTTGGTTTTCGTGTGCATTTGCGTCGCGGCAGCCAAAACTGGTAAGTGAATTAATGGAATTTAAAATACCGTTGCATTTTATCTGCAGCTAGCTACATTCTTTTATCTTGGAAAAATCCGATTTAATGTAAAAAACATAATCTAATTTACAGCGGCCTCGTGTGAGAAAGGCTGGGCCCCTTACAAGGATGAGCTCTGCCTAAAATCATTCAGCAAGCTGCTGAACTATGACGACGCAAAGGATTACTGCTCAACTCAGGCCAACTCGACCCTGGTGATGATAAAGGAGGCAGCGATGCAGATATTGTTGGTGAATTTTACCAATGAAACTTACGACAACATGTGGCTGGGAAGCAAATATGATGAAGATGCAGGCGAATTTAAGTGGCACGACGGCACCGCGCTAACATATTCCAACTGGCACGAAACCTATACCGGAAATATTTCTCGCGCCGATACTTGCATTGAACTGAGACCGGCACAGGAAATGTCAGTCAACCTTACAGGAGGAGAATGGGCATATGTTCGGTGCAAGAAACGAAATCTGGTAATGTGTCAAAAACCACTCCAGTGGAGTCTTGAGGATGCGATTGGGGAAATAAAGAAAATGAGGAAGCAGGTTGAGGGCTGGTCTCTAGAAAGACTGATATTAAGAAAGCAACTTCAAGTAACGCAGCAGGCCCTGGAAACGACCAGGAGAGAATTGCACGCCGTACGTTCTCAAGTGGTTCCGCTGGGATCAATCTACATTGAGTATCCGGACCAAGCAAGTCCAAGGATTCTGTGGCCAAATTTAACGTGGCATGATGTCACCGGTTTGTACGCAGGATTATTCTTTCGTGCTGCTGGAGGATCGTCTGCCAGTTGGGGTTCGACTCAGAGTTCGTGCGCCCCGAGGATAACACAGGTGGGCTACCTGGCCAATTACACGCATCAACATCAATCTCAAATATTCATTCCAGAAAGCGGATGGTCATCGTATGTTAACACTGGTAGACATTACTATGGTGGAAGCCCCGATATTGATTACGAGGGACTAAGGTTCGAAACCACAATGTGCGATATACGCCCTGAAAACAAAGCAATCAGGTTGTGGAAACGAACCGCATGATAATGCTGTGAACATCTTTTGATTTGAAAGTACAATTTCAATAAAATAACGCATTTTGAAAGTGTAACGCACCGATGATGGTTTAAGTCAAAACCGCTAAATCGCTCACGGAAAAAAACTAGTACTACCAAGTTATAATTTTCGTCTCAAAATAGTACTGGGACAGTTCCCGGTTTTCGTTAATGTGTACCCAATCAATCATGTGCAACGTATCTGACTATGTTTTAGCAGAATAAAATAGTAATTTCTTATTTTTTACGAGATACGGTGGTATATGATATTTTGATATTGCATTGCATACCATCCATGAAAATGGGATATAGAAAGAACAAGAAAGGGGTCATTACGAAAAACGTATTCCGGATACGCCCCAAAGTTATACTGACAAGTTTTCTTGGGCAAGTGTAAATACCAATAGAAACGTCACATGCAAATTATTCCCAGGTCATTACAGAATTTGGCAAATTTAGTTAGTTTTATTTTAGGGTAATCAGATCCCCGGACAGCACCCCGTTTCAGTTGCTTCCGAGCTTCCAGCCCCATCAACTGATACTCGAAAGAAGAAACTTGCATATGAATCAGTAATATTCTTCCATGACATGCTTGGCCGAATGTGCTCACATGGCGCTATTTATTATTTCATGATCCACCTCAGATATAAGCAGAACCAAAAGGAATGTCTTTCTATCGACTTTTTCTCCATCCGTCCAAAATCACATGCTCAGTATATGTTTAAAATATTCATACATAAATGAAAAGATTTGAAATGGAAGAATCGCTTTCATATTTTTTACGAACACAATAAATCGCCTTGTGAGACCTGGCCATTTGAGATAATCAGAATTGAAATGTACGGATGTTCATTTCGTTTCACGTTGATACTAATTGATTGCACTCTGCGACTGGTTAGTTGGTACAAAGTTGTCAACGGAGCCAGAACTGCAATTTTTTATACCTTCTGCATTCTGATTTTTGTACTCTAACCATTGTTTGCATACAGAACAATTTGTCTTTTTTTAATTCAAACTTAAGGAAACCTAAACGTTTCCGAATGTGATTAAACCTAGTAAGAAATTCATTGTCCCATCAAATGTTAATCAAATTGCAAATGACACGCCGTATGCAAGAAAGTGCAATATTTACGCAAATACCGCGCTTGCCATTGCAGTTATCAGTATGAATTGCCTCATTCGTTGTTATGCCACATGCTCAATTATTACGCATCTGGAATTTCAACAACCAGTGATTGTCGTAGTAAACTCAAATCCATTCTATTTGTTGTTTTCTGAAGGAATTCAACTTGATGCAAAATTTGTTGGCGTGACATAGTATATTAAATTTTACTAACTATGCAGCGCATAAATTCATTGGTAATTGGGGATTATATCAATTGTTTTCGAAAAAAAAATTTTGTATCATAATTTTTTCAAGGATAACGAAAGCAGTAGAAATTTATTATGCTCATCTGGTCATCGTGGCTGTCTGGTTCTAAAGTAGAAATTGGTTTGTCTGCTAGGTTACTCACCCACAGCAGAACATAATTTAAACTTCACCCGTATCGACTGAATATGCATAATATTATTGTTATGTCACACATGAGTACCCTTCATCGTCAAGATGGGAGTGAAACAGTTAATCTGTTCACTTTGTTTTGTTATTGTGATTACAAAACATTTCAACATGCTTTACAATAGGCAGCTTCCAATTAAAGCAGCACTAGCAGTGGCAACTTAAATACAGGGATGACAGAAAATTGTAATTTTCTAACATGATGAAATAGGGGTAATGCTCGCTTCAATCATGACCCATCCCGTTGTTTATCATGTATGCACAAATTGTATCAGAATGCGTCATCTACTAAATAAATTCCACATATCATGCCTCTGATCACGACAGAAGACAACAGATTTATATTATTGGTATTGCAGTTTCTAGGTAAGCTCATTAGGAATTTGGAATGGACGATTTTAAGTTTGGTTATAATTTAGAATTGTGATTGTACGGGAATAATTTCCTCATATTCGTCATTTGTTAAAAGTACGCAGCAGAGTTAATGACCTTTTCCTAGTCATTACTGAAATCATGTAGGATCCGGATTTCATGTGAGATCCGGATTATGTTTCACATTTTCACCACATGAGGCGGGTTACTAACCTTCTATTATATACGATGTGATAAAATGATCCAAGTCTACCGAGTTTACCACATTGTCATACATTTATACGTTTTGTTCAGCAATTGGTATGTATGAATGAGAATAATGTTCATAAATATTAATCAGGTACTCAAATTTTTAGATTTAACTTAAAGTTTGCATCGAACTTTGCACGTGTGCCAATGCCAGTAAACTCAGTTTTCTCGGTATTTATTTACAAAGCTGCATTAATGAGCAATCTGCTGTCACACAATTTATTTGGATACTCAGTTGCTTTTTTGGAATTACAATTGCTCTCCATGAATACTCCATGAGTTCTCAGTAACTTAAAGAATAAACTCGTAAACTGCCACCTAGTGAACTCGGGTCATTGTTGTTCTTTACAAATGCCAATAAAAAGACCGCAAACTGGTGCATATCGTTTAGCGTATTCTCTCAGAACTTGGTATAAAAGCAATGCAAATATGGTAGATGCTCTAACAATAAGTTTTAGTTGCGCGTTACGGACAGAAATCATATTTCCATTTGTACGTGAATTTCTGTAGAGTGTGCTTTCCAGAAAGTACTGCATCTCTCCATGTCGATAGATAAAAAATATCATATCATCTTAATTGATAAACGGGATCGACTGTTAAGAAATAATAAACGAAAACGATGCCGAACTTTCGCTTGCTGATATTGCTAATGTGCATGACGTTTTCTGGTTAGTGTCGGGATTATTTACTCATATTTGTGAATACGGTATACAGATACATATAATAATTATTTGTGTCTCCATAGGCACTACGAGCTGGGACTCTAATGGCACCACTGGAATAATCCGACCTCCCGATTTCCATTTGCAATACACACAGATATGTAATCGGTACTGCCCTCAAGCGTATGCTCTTGTTATAAACTGTTGCATTACAAGGGGGTTTCGTTCGGGGTTTTGTAGACATAGACGAAGAGGCATTAACGGTGCGTACTGCGGTAATCCATTCGCTGAGTGGATATAATTGAACTGCAAATGGAAGCATCCCGACATCAAATGTTAGGGAGACGAAACAATTCATCGGCCGTCAATCTCTTATTATTAATCTGTCACTCAATATTTTGCTAAATTTTATGCGAGCATCGCATCCGGCAACGAAGCCGGTGGATACTAAAGTTTCTGGCGCATTGTACCGATAAATAGCATTGCAATTCGTATTCAGCCAACTTTTCAAATATTGTAGGTTATGAACAGAAGCAAAAGACTATTGACAAGGAGATCAAAAAGTTACCAAATGTAGGTTCTAATATATTAAGCTTGATGATTTTGAAATTCTAAATCTGAGCAAATTCATTTTGAGATCTTCATTCATTCAATAATTCTTGCATTCGTGTTTATTGTTTAACAGAAGCTTTAATAATATGTCAATATTGTCTGTGACGTCAAAAATTGCAAGTAAATATTAATAAGGAGAATTTTTACTTCGAATTATCATATTAAATTATTTTTTTGGCATTATGCATAAAGAGAACGCGGGCGCAGTTTCTGTATCCCGGCGACATAATTGAGCTAATATATTTCTGTGATTCTGATCATTACGACCAACATTTCGTTTCCGAATATCTACCAAGAAAATGTCAATGTGACTCGTGCCAAATTGTTACATAACTAGTTATTGAAAAGGATGTGACTAAGGAGACAGCATTTCATTTCGCAATTATTTCGGTATTATTGTTTAGATTCATTGGAGACCTGATACCTTATACAGCTTCCAGCACGTACCTATAGTTATGTAGCAAATGTATTGTTAAATATGGCCGAATTAGTCGTCTTAAATAACGTGAAATCATCCGCTTCTCCGACACTCCCCTTTGTGTAAAAGCCCCAATCCTACAAAAAACAAGAGCAATCAGTAGCTCGTTGAATTTATGAGAAGTATGTAACCCAAAATAAGATACAGTACAATGAATAACATTGTCAAATGTAAACTTACCTCTGTTGATGCGTTGAGCCCGCCTCAGCTCGTATTCGTTCCCGTAAGACACCCTGTTGGATCCACAAACGGGGATCCATACTGCAAGGCAGGGGAAATCCTCTTGGGCATTGCAGGTAGCAACAAATAAGGAAATTGCTGCGACAGTAAAAAGTAACGCCGAGCGAAAAAATCCTTTCATATCTAGAAATCGGAAGTGTTGGAATGGAATTCTATACAAATCGAATATTGCCGAAAGATTTCCAGCTAATAAAGCGTATTTACACATGTTTCTCTTTTTTACTTAATCAGGACCTCTGGTTTAGACTTTTGGTTTTTAAAACAGTGGGTTATTTTATAGTTCTGCCAGGCCTGTAGTCCGTTGGCTTATTCATTTCAGATGAAGTCACAAATATTAGCAGAATGGTGTGTGTGGTGTCATGTAAGCATTGTCATTGGCCATTGATATTAAAATACTTTCACATAAAATAATATTGAGAAGCAAGCTGCAAAATCAACTAGCAGCGTAACCCCATATTTTATGGCATAGTTGAAAGGACTCAAATGGGGAAGTTTTCGTTCCACATTCATTTTCTTTGAATTTGCGATGGTGACAAACATTCACACTATTTTCACACTACTAAATTTGTACTCCCATTAACATTTTCTAATGGTAAACATTTGGAAATCAAACGTCCCGTTTAGATAATGAATTTCATTTCCGAAGATTTTATAGAGTATATGAGAGGATTCTGAACATCTGTGGTTCGATTGTCAGAGCGCACTATAATAAAGCTCCGAGGATTCATTCCATTCGTAGGAATTATTTAATTTTCAACACATAGCCTTTTGCTGGGGTTGAATTTAAATTTCACAATGTTTGAATTCATTACTTTTCGAAGTTACAAAAATTTCTTCCATTCTTCCTTTTGGATTACCAAAAATCACATATTTATGGTATTAGCAAATAACCAAATACAGCAACATTTATTTGAACCCCTAACGGGTTCATTTATTTGACTGGCACAATGTGAACGTTACACATTCCCATGAACTCCAGTCTGAACCGTTCCGTTATATAAATACAAGTTTATTCAACAAGGGAATTATGTTGAAACTTATATTCATTTTCAAAATCCTTTATATCCCAATAGATCAATCTAGAACCGTTATGTTTATTATTCGTGAGATGTCCCAAAATGCGAGACTCTTTGTCAAAATAGCCTGCTACGGGTTTGATTACAGTACGTAGTGTTCTGGAAATCAACACAATAGCCCATTATTAACTACTAACTCGGAATGACGTTCAGGGCCATTCTCAATTGTATGCAATATACGGTAAAGTAACCGAACACTTTAGTCAATTCCAAGAATATTTTATCGACAGGTATAAATAAGAGAAAAAAATGGCAGATTTGTCACATCTAAGTTGATATGATATACTTCATATTATTCTTTTATTTGTTTGTCACCTATTTCGCTCCCACGTTTTCACCGAAAGCCGAAATCATGGTCTCAATCCGTTTGGTTGCATTGGTGTTGTGCCTGACAGTTACAAGTAAGTATATAACTTTCTTAATTGATATGCTAGGCGGACATACAAATTGGATTTTTTGGAAACATTTCTCTTTCCTAAAGGTTCACTGGGATGCTTTAAACGTCCTCGTCCACGCACACTTGGGTCTCCTCCGAGTGCATGGTTGAAACATCCGGAATGTGATCATCATTGCCCTGGAGAGTCGGGTGTTCAGGTTTGTTGTGCCGGTTTAGGTTTCCAGTCTGGACGCTGTGGTTCCGATGGTATACCTGGAGCGTACTGTAGTGCGGACGAGAATGCTGGACTGGTGCATAATGGCACTACTGCCACATTAGAAATTCATTTGAATTAACATTTCTGTGGCTTTCTTCTGCACTTTGGTGAAATTTTGACGAGATGAATTTTATTACCCTGTGCGATTTCGTATTTTATTTCTATACTTCTGTTAAATTTTTCTCGTTATTTTTTAATATGATGCACTAATTTGATTTTCCGTAAAAACAAATATGATAATTTTTATTCACCAATAAACGGAGTCCAATATTCGTTCACATTAATGGGTTAGGGTTAATCCATATACCAGTAAGACCAAAATCATTAGTTCACTATGATAAGGAGATGATCCAATAATGCACCACTGTGGTATTCATTCATCTTGGCATAGATTTGCTTCCGCTCTACCTGTTCAATCAGTTTTTCTACTCAAACTCCGCGTCGCATCAGGGTACAAGTTGCAAATGGCTGAAATGAGTTACCCCTTTGTGCAACGCCGACTTACTAATCATGTCCCGCACATGTCAGAATGTCCAGCATTGTGTACTTTATAAGCGTAATAAATGCATCTGCATAAACCGATAACTGCAACTCAAGTAAATATGTTTTCATGATTTTAAGTGGCAAAACTTTTGTCGATATATTAACCACACTGCATGTGTGAAAATGCTAACAATATATCATATTGAGGTTTATTCAGTGCATATTTCTACGTATGGAAGACACGGTTTATTCAGAAATGGACGCCGTAAACACGTCAACGATGGTATTAATTATACTTCCGCAAACTAAAAATATATGTCGTTGAGTACGAAATACGAACGGGCTTGCCCCCTAGGGCTTATGCGAGTTAATTTGGAATAAAAGCATACATGTTTTAATGCGTGGGCCGGCCATCAATTAAATTTGATTTCGTGAAAAGATTTGTGTGCTAAACCTACCACGTAATCAACAGTTCATTCCGATGACCCCGTTCATTGAACTCTGCGAATTGGAACATATTCCAAGAAAGGTTTTTCGTTGCTCAGTAGAAGTGTACATTTAGTGCGACTTCTCTTATGTTACTCTTCGGCGCATCATATTTTGAATCTAACTAAGCAATATGGTCATTGATTCCAAACTTGATTTCGTGTCATCAGTTTACGTTTTTTCCAACGAAATCAACGATGTGCGCATTGCGGATAGGAACAACCTCTATCAAATCAAATACTTCGTTCGTTGTCCTTTTGGATTACCAGTAGCTGTGCGTGTCCAAAATACTGAGATGCATTCATCAAATGAACATTAAAATGTAACATTTTTAACCACCAATGCAAACCGATTATGTACATGGTGAAATGGTTTTAATTATAAAAGCGCTTTGGGCAATTTACAGGACACGAAAAGACCAAATGAGTTTCGTAGTAATTAAGAAACTGCGCATCTGAATTATTTATTTGTATCATCCAACAGCATATTTACTTTTAATATTGATTTCATTATCGCGATCGACAGAAAAATTGGTAAAAAACAGTAATGAGTGCGATTGCCTAAAATAAGTGTGAGCTGGAACTTTAATAACATCTACGGCTACCACGTAACTTTTGTCAATCATTTGACCTGTACGTTCAAACTAAAAAGACGTTGGAGCTTATAATCAATTACTGCTTAACTCCTCTACGTACAACGTAAAATCTTTGAAAATGTTGCAATGGTTTTCTTGGAAAGTTGAAGCTTGGCTATGAGCTGCGGTGTGATATTTTTTCATCGCTTTAACACGAATAATGCCAACTAAATTTCTATATAAACTCAGTCCCAGCATTTTTACAGCTCATTCTAAATCTTCCATTCCAGCTCCACAAACCTCATCTCAACATGAAGAACCTGAAACGGACACTATTATCACTCTTGGGGTTCATTTGGCATTCCCAACATGCCGGTAATGGTTCTCACATTTCAAAATAATATTTTAAAAAATAACACGTCTATTAATCACATAAGCAGAATGGTTCTTGTTTTGATAAAATCAATAAATTTGCAATTTTAGTAGCGGCAGAATGTGCGAGTGGGTGGATTCCTTATAAGGACGAGCTGTGCCTTAAAACCTTTTCAAATTTGCAAACGTACGACGAGGCCAAAGCACTTTGCTCGTCTCAGGGCTCAGGAGCGTCACTTGTGATGGTCAAGGAATCCGACATGCACAACTTTCTCGTAAATATTACCCAAGATACTGTTGATAACTTGTGGTTGGGAAGTCGATACGATAACGAAAAAGGTCAGTTTCTTTGGGAGGATGGAGACAAGCTGATCTTCTTAAATTGGCTCGCGGGTCATCCCAGAAATTATGCTGCTTCGGACTCGTGTATCGAGTTGCGACCACCCGCATTCGATACCGACGCAATGAATAGCGGAAGTAAATGGGTAGATGTACGATGCAGAAAGCGAAATGGTGTCATTTGCCAGATGATATCGGTGTGGGCGCCGGAAGATACGATGGCTGAAGTAATCAAAATACGAAAGGAATTACATGTTATTAAAGACAGAGTAGTTCCGGTGGGCTCAATTTATATTGAGTACTTCAATCAGCCCAGTCCACCATCACTTTGGCCCAGTTTTAACTGGGAGGATATTACTGCCACATACGCTGGTCTCTTTTTCCGTGCTTCCGGAGGGGACGCTGCAAGCTGGGGATCCACACAAATGGCATGCGCTCCTCGCCTTATGTATTTGGAATTTTCTTGGTCTGATTCTACTTCATATAGATATTCACCAACCATTACCTTGGCTTCGAATGGCTGGTCAGATTATGGGAGCACAGGAAACCACAAATCAAGTAGCTGGGACATTTATGAAGCCATTAGATTCTATACCGAGGGCTGTGAGGTTCGCCCAAAGAACCAGGCCATTAGAATGTGGAAACGAATTGCTTAAAATATGTTGCTTTATACTTTCTTAATATTGGTTTATATGGAGAAATTATTATTATCAGTTTCAACGTCGGTGTTGGTTTTACTTTTGTTTATTTTTTAATTTAAAAACATTTATGAAACATTCCTAATATTCCTGTTTTTAAAATGATTACCAAAAATACCCGTTGTGATATTGGTATAAATCCCTCCATTGATCATTATAATTTTAACATAACAAGATTTAACCTATTCAGGATTTTTGTCTGCAGTACTTAAAGTAATAAACGAAATACCCGTTCGTTTGTTTCAAATGTAAATATGATAAAACTACGACAAATTCTTGCGACATTGTTTATGTTTATACATATATCATTATTTAATTAATCGTATCATAATCAAGATGACGCTAACAGAGCATGTTTTGTCGTTTTATTTTCTTCCATGTTACGTATGCTAGAAAACAACCATCAATATTTTTTATGAATAATGTTTGTATGCTTTCATAGCCCAAATATTCTGACGACAACAGATATTAGATTATATCGCATTATTTTATACCATCCCATTGATTTCATTCGCCAACCCCAATCGCTTATTTCCTGTCAATTATTATATTACAGAGTTCATAGGACTCGGAAACAGGGTACATTATACTGTGACATATTATAACGAGGACTGGCGAATGTAGCGCCGTTGCTACGTATATCTTGAACGGGAGTAATGCCAAGCCCAGGTTGCAGTTACGTATTACTGAAAGGAAAGAGAATGCCGACAGGCACACTGCAAATAAGTACCTCAGTCGCACACCAACCAGTTTATGAATTATCTTTAGCATGGTAGCTCATATGTAAAGACATACTTCGTTCCGTGGAATGTTATGCTCCGTTGTTTATAATGCTGTGTGGTTTCCTTAAGTCTCTGAAGCGCTGCATTACGATTTGGCAACGAGATATATAAGTATGTAATTCTACACTTGCCAGCATTTGGCATTGACATATGGCAATTGGTTATCCGAGCCAAAAGATAAATTAGATGTTCCTTAATGAGTCAGGTCTCATTGTGTTGTACATGAAAAATGGTATTCTTGAAATATTATATGTTGCAAAGGATTATCAAAATACCTTGAAATTATCAAAGATTTGTAAAGGACATAGGTCATTAATTAAGACGTGCCTGACGATATGAACGAGAACCGATTTAAAGAAAATTAGAACGGGCCGCATCTGTCGGCAGTATCAAACTCAAACGAATGCAACATACTTACGTATGAAAGAGAGTTGCATAGCATGTAGCATGTGAGTTTACATAGTTAGAATGCCGAGGCATAAAATATGTTAAATTGTATACTTATGCGAGACACGTGCATTTAGATAGTAATAAATGAAAGATAATTAATTAATTGCGTTTCTGTTACATACATGAATGGCGAAATATTACCTGGTATTCCCGTATACTAATCAGTTCAAAATCAAATAAATGCATTACATATCATATCAATACGCAAGAGAAGACAGCAGATGCGACTCGGCGATAACGGTCAGGGAAAAAACGCAACAAAAATATACTTCATGTCATCACCGCTTACACGATTTCCTCATTCATGTCTTCGAGTGATATGCTTGCTCAACATGCAGTTATCAATCAACATTGTGTACTTATATTGAATCGTAAATAATGTAACCAACTTCGCAAAAGGATGCATAATATTATAACCTTGAAGAATGGATTTGTGGGTCAAACGCGTTCCATTCACAATGCTCATATAATATGTTTACTTGTCACAAAATGATAAGTACAAACGATGTGATTAGGCACGCATTTTATAACCGATAATCAATCATTCTTGCATCATCTCACAACAATTAGTAAAATATTGTGCAACCATAATATCATCAATCAATGTAGCATGGCATGAAAAATAAATGGACATTGCATTGCATCCATAAATAAACATTTCATTAAATTTGTTCGAAACAAACAAGCATAACGTGTAATAAATCTATAATTAAACTGTCAACACTCCAGAGAGCATTTTTTAATTTAGCAGGTTACGAAATTTATTTTCTGATTTTACCGGGATTATGCAATCAACTAAATAATGGACAGTGTATAAAAAAATTGTTATGAATTGATTACATTCCGTCATGATCAATCAAATGGCGTATCTAGGTTCCATTTAATTAGCACGAATAATGATTGTCAGAACAAGCTGAACGTTAGTATAAAAACTGGAAGAAATTATTACCATTGTACCAGTCATCACGGAAAATTACACAGCAACCACTCTCGCAGCGCTCAACATGAAGACTATTTTCGTCTGCATATACCTCGTCCTCCTGTTCTCTGTAGACTCAGGTAAATTATTTAGATACTATCAAAATATAAACTAACAATTAAAGTATCATGTGTTTTTATATTGATGTTCCATTACAGATGCAGTAGAGTGTGAGAGCGGATGGGTGGCATACAAGAAGGAGTTATGCATCAAGGTATTTAACAGTTACGTCAGTTATGAAGAAGCCCAGAACATTTGCACAGCTCAAGGTAGCGAGACGTCCAAGGCAACCCTAGTCATGGTTAAAGAGTCGGAGATGCAAGATCTTCTGGCATCCTACACAGAGAATCTTCACGACTACGTGTGGTTAGGAAGCAAGTATGATGCCGAATCAGCGGAATTCAAATGGGCCGATGGAGAGGTATTAACTTACACAAACTGGGACGTTGACTATCCAAGAATTACCAATGTCTCGAGCGCATGTGTAGAACTGAGGCCTGTGAATGCACGGAGCTCACTGACATCCAATGGTAAATGGGCAGATGTTAACTGTCAGAAACGAAATATGGTAATATGCCAAAAACAAATTACATGGACTTTACAAGACGCAATTAATGAAATCATGTGATTGAGACAAGAACATCAAGAGGACATGAACACATTGTCAGTGGAAACCGGTCGGTTGGGCAATGAACTTCAGAAAACACAAGACAATCTCCTGGCCACTCAGCAAGATCTTGAGAGGGTTACCGGCAGAATGACCAGTGCGGAAACAAAATATGGTGAGTTACAGAGTGAACTTCAGAGCGTGTCTGCTCGAGTTGTCCCGGTCGGATCCATTTACATTGAGCATTACAATCAGCCCAGTCCCCGAACACTTTGGCCAACACTAACATGGCAAGATGTTAGTAGCACATACGCTGGTCTCTTCTTCCGCGTCCTTGGAGATAGCTCTCAAAGTTGGGGAGTTACTCAGGAGGGATGCTCACCTCGAATCACTCAAATGGGCTATAACTGGGGTCTGAGTAATTCGTACGCATGGAATGTGACAATACCGGCCAGTGGCTGGTCAGACTATGGTCGAGCGGGTCATCATAGCAGTGAGTATACGAGACACGAAGCTGAACGATTTTACACCGAAGGTTGTGAAGTTCGCCCGATCAATAAGGCAGTCAGAGTTTGGAAAAGAACTGCATAAGAGAGGTGAGTTCAAATTATAAATTTGTGAAAATATGTTACAACTTCAAAATGTTCAGCAGTAAATTACGTAATCACATGGTAGCTTTGTAGTTGAGATTTCTTGCACATGTTGATTGTTTTACTAATTGTTAAAAGATGAGTAAACATGATTAGTACATGTTTCCTGTTCAATAATCAGTAGATACAACTGTGCGTACCTTATACAATGTTTGTTGATTAACTAAAGCTAGGAAATAAATACCATGAAAACCATTGCCCTCTACAACAAAAATAAAAAATAAAATTAAAGATAATTAAAGATACAAATGAGCATAAAAAGAAACGGAAGATTGGCACCACATGTTGCATTCCGACGTCGAAAAGAACATCATGATGATTTCCCTATATAAAAGAATGTTTGAAAACAGAATGCAAAATTTTTCAACCAATTTGCTTCCACATTCTAATAAACTGATTTTTCGGCCGAGCCTCAAATCTAATGGCTCATGAATACCCCCAATTACTTGATTTGTGGTTCCCTATGCTCCAAAAAATTGTGATTACCTCCTACAATTAGTATTAAAATAAAATGCAATTACACAGCTAAGGAAAGACCGTACGAATATACACCATTGTGCGTCTGTGATTGAACCATGCACTCAGGTGTCAACGTACGATATTCTTATGGAAATGCCCATTCGTAGAATTAATATTAAGTGTGTGTTTATTCGTTGCAACGTAAAAGAACGATGTTCAACGCACAACCCCACCGACACTGGGATGAAATTACTGATGACCAAGTAAGTAAAGGTAATAAAAATGAGTGACTAAATGCCTTTTGTTGACCGAGGCAGAGTATACATTCCTAAATGTTCAAAAAATAATAGTACATCCATTGGAGATTACTTCTCTTTTACTCACATTCTGTTGAATTACTTATTCAATACCTGCAGTCGGGATACCATTCAGAGTATCATCACCATTAAGATCGTGTTGTTATTATCGACCACATACAACGCGTCGTGTTCAAATTATATCGGTGAATCTTTGGATAAATCATTAGTCACCTCGAGCCACTGTCTCATATTGATTTGTTGCCAGATTAGTAGACACAAAGGGAAAATTATTATTTTTACGGAATTTAAATCGACTTGAAAACGGATTCATGCTTAGTACATCAATATATTTACTTGGAAATTATCTACCAACTAGGACGGGTGTAAACCCGAATTAAAAAACTACCGGAAACGTGTTGTGTGTGAAATTGAGACATTTGAATCTCCGTTCACCTTCCCTAACACTACTATTCAATTTTTCAATGAATTTCCAAAATAATGTATTTTGCCCCTTTCGTGACCCAGTGACCCGTGAGGGTCATGGAGCCACCATTCCGACAGTTGGCCGAATTGACCCATGGTTTCATGACCAAAAATGATCAGCTTAAAATTCTCTATCAGATAAGCGAATGGATTTTTTTTGCCCATAATAAAGCATGTGGCACCTTACCCCCCACCAACCCCCTGGGGGTGGGGCCTGGAAGCCCAAAATCCATAGCGTACTTACTTTTGCCCGAAGGTACCTCCATGCAAAATTTGAACCGAATCGGTCAACGTGGAGAGGAGTAATCGTGTTAACAGACACACAGACACACGGACACACAGACAAACAACTTAATCGCATTAACTACCTTCTAAGCATTTCATGCTTCCGGTAGTTAATAATGGTAATGATAATGATATCAAATGCATCTCACTACCAGCAACAGCAGCTTTCTGCCATAATAAAAATATATGTGTCTTTCAGGGAAACATGATATTTATATTCAGTACCATCACCATTTTTGTCATTAAAGACTCGAGACTATACAAGTAACCAGATTCGATTTATCAAAGAAATGCACTTTAAAAAACGGTGCGCGTCCGCTTCATAGTATTATTAGTGTCTAGGTGTTGCAGGTTTGTGCCGGAACAAATTATATTAGGTATATTATTGGCCAACATATAATTAAAGCTTGTAATGACATTGAATTTTTATCTGCAGTGATCTTGGGATGTTCTGAGAGGCCTACGAACCCTGGCCCAAGCTTTAGATCCCGCTGCGACCTCCTAAGTCGTAGTGCCCAGTTGCCAACTCCTTATTCGGTAAATAAACCGGAGTGTGATCAGTATTGCCGGGAACAGGGAAATGTTCAGGACTGGTGTGTCAATCTGGGCTACCAATCTGGGCGTTGTGGATACAATGATGTGGTGCCAGCTGCTTTATGCAAATCCATTGAGAATGGTGGAATTGCTTTCATTGAGCTAGCCGCTGAATAATTAAATAAAAAATCCCGCATTGTAGTAATAATAATGGGATGATTTACCTCACACCCATTTATTAACTACCGGAAGCATGAAATGCTTAAAAGGTAGTTAATGCGATTAAGTTGTTTGTCTGTGTGTCTGTGTGTCCGTGTGTCAGTTAACACGATTACTCCTCTCCACGTTGACCGATTCGACTCAAATTTTGCATGGAGGTACCTTAGGGCAAAAGTAAGTTCGCTATTGATTTTGGGCGTCCAGGCCCCACCCCCAGGGGGATGGGGGGGGTAAGGTCCCCCATGATTTCTTAGGCAAAAATTTTTATTCGCTTATCTGATAGAGAATTTTAAGCTGATCATTTTTGGTCATGAAACCATGGGTCAATTCGGCCAACTGTCGGAATGGTGGCTCCATGACCCTCACGGGTCACTGGGTCACGAAAGGGGCAAAATACATTATTTTGGAAATTCATTGAAAAATTGAATAGTAGTGTTAGGGAAGGTGAACGGAGATTCAAATGTCTCAATTTCACACACAACACGTTTCCGGTAGTTTTTTAATTCGGGTTTACACTCGTCCTAGTTAAGTATCGCGTTCCTTTTGGCTATGTACATTGACACTGACTTCAGTAACTCGCAACTGGGGTCATCTTTATATACGGAGCGTCGGCATCAATTTGCAGCAGTAAGCCGATATGTAAATATATAGAAGGAAATATTAAATGGTCATTTTTATCCACACAAGTTTTTTATCATAAGTTTTGCCTCGCTGATATCCGCTGCATTTTTCTTGTTATCATTTCATTGTCCTGGTGATGACTCACAGTTAGGAGTCGAAACGTCGAAAATAAAAACCGTTATTATCAAAACCATGTCCTCTAACATCCTAATTTCCAAACAAAATAAAATATTACTTCCCATAAAAATGATGATGATTATCATTCGTATTCTACAATAATAATCACTTGTTATATGAGCAAAAGTTTTTGGCGATATCATCTTCTTTTGATATTTTGTTCTAGGAACTGTGTACATAGTTATTGATATTATTTAATCACAGTGAAACACGTAATCTGGGATATGATGGGGCTGTGCTATATGGTGCTAATTTTAATTTTCCGTAAATTCCCAGTTGTTTTCGATAATTTCAATTGGTAACTTCTAAAGCAACCGCAAATGTTTGCGGTTGGAACTGACGCAATTTAGTACGAGTTACCTTCGCCTGTCGATGAAAATGAGCATGTTTCGATTTTTCAGACATAAAAAGAAATCCATTTCTTAGTGACGGTCATTTTAATATATAATTTTTAACAAAACTAAGACTACTTCCCAATACAAAGAAAGGAAATTTCAGATACAATTACTTAATTATTTTACAAATTTCAAATATCATTTTATACATGATCGGTTGCATAGTCAGTTGTAAATAGAAATCATAAAATAGTTCACCTAGATCCATTTTTAGGCTATTCGCTTCCACATCCTGACGGCCTTGTTCTCTGGACGAACTTCACAATCGTTGGTGTGAAACCGTATCCCTTCAAAGTCAATGTCATTACTTCCACCATAGTAATAGCGTCCACGATTACCGTACTCGGACCAGCCACTTGATGGAATGTTTATTGTCGACGGATATGCCGTAGAGCCGTGCGCAGTGTACTGCAATTGGGATATCCTCGGAGCACATGAACTCTGTGTAGATCCCCAGCCGGCCGCCCCAACTTCGGTCACACGGAAGAATAGTCCCGCAAAAGAACTAGAAATATCCTGCCATCGCAATGATGGCCATAATGAACTTGGGCTAGGTTGCCCGGGATATTCAATGTAAATTGATCCAACAGGGACCAACTGCGACCTAACGGTACGCAAATCCCTAGTTGTTGTTTCAAGAGATTGCTGAGTTTCTTGCAGCTTTCTGTTAGTTAGTTCAAGTGCTTGCTGCATTTTCAACAGAGACTTTTGATGACTTGGATTCCATCCACTGCATTTTTTAGCGACCACTGCAAGGTCCGCTGGCAAATGACTAGGTTCCCTTTTGAGCAGTCAACACTTTCCCATTGTCCCCGATTGCTTGCTGATAAGTCATCGCGTGTAGGATTAAGCTGGATGCAGTGGTCAGAACCGTTTACGTTTGGGTGGCCTACTTCCCAGTCGCTGTACGCTAGCGATGTTCCATCTTCCCATTTGAACTCTCCCGCTTCCAAATCATATTTCCCTCCTAACCAAACGTTATCTGGAATCTTGTCGGTGCTAGTTAAAAATAGCTGTGCATCCGAATCTGTGACCATAACCAGAGATGCGTTTTCTCGACCAGAACAGAAGGCCTTTGCTTCGTCGTATGGCATCAACTTGTCCGTGTATTTCAAACACATTCCATCCTTGTAGTGCTTCCAGCCATTTTCACAGGCTCGTGCTTCTGAAATGTTAGAGAAAATTATTGCACTTACAAAATATTTCTGTTCAAAACAAAATAATGGGGTCGACAAATGGGACCAGAAATGGGTTTAGTTACTAACCTGTGGTTATTGTGAACAAACTAATTGACAGAACGATAAAATATCTCAGCCTCATTTTCATAATGTAGTTTTCTGAAACACGTTTGATTTGTAAAATGAGTATAGGTCACAGAGTGCTTGTTGGACGAAAAGTCAATGCTTACTTCCCAAATGTTTTCCGTTTATGCCGGTACGTTTTTGGACACTACTAATTTTTAGCGTTACTGCTTTCGGTAGTATTGTTCAGAACAAAAAATGATTTCGTACTTCTCGTGATCCAGACAGAACGCCAATACTGCAAGACGGATGCGTTTTTATTTGTAAAGCTTTGCAGCTGTCAAATCGTACTTAATCCTTCTTAAGATTTGCAGTATAAATGTACGGTTGCGCTTAATTCCAAAGTGTTGCGGAGCTGTAGCAACTCGGTATGGACCAGAATTTATTGGTGAAATTGTAGAGAATGTACTGAGAAAGGGATTACATTCTAGGAGGATTCAAGTAAGCTCTCATTTATCGCACAGCTGCGCTTCTGGAAATGTCATTTCCTGAGTAACCCTATTAATTAAAACATATATGCATCATTTACTTTTCCATCCATACTAAAATGTTGGCATATGCTAAAGCGTACCACACAATTCCAATGCTTCAATTAAATATTAGCCTGGTTCTGATCTTATCTGTGACAGTATTTAATAGAAAATCTGCATCAATCAAAGAGCAGACGATCACGAGTAGTGGAACAGATGGAGAAAACATCTTACTTGATCTGACGAATGAGGAACACATGTGCACATTAAAATGTAAATCAACAGAAAGTTGGCATTTATCAATTTCCATTCATTTAATGCATTTATCACTTTGACATTTTTAGTCATTCTTAAAAAATGTTCTCGCATCCCATTTTCAATATAAAGCTGCATTTCCATTTTTGTTAGTAATGATGTGCCAATTCACACAATTTTATTCGGAATACAATGACCGCAAAATTCAGTGTTTAATATTTTGAAGATGTTATGAGCGCCATAATGATGAGAAACTCGCACAAACAGCCGATGTAACATTTACCACAATTTTGGAATGTTTAATACAACGAAACAAGACAATACACAGATATATATTATTTATGCGATGCCAAAGATTTGTGTCTTCATTACAGACTTAAGCCTAACTCATATATGTAGAATCTATTAAAAGCTTGCAATTTTCAAGATTAACATGTTGGAACTCACATAATATGTTTTCATACGTATATTTTGTGCTGATATTACCATACGCAGCAAATGTTGTGGCTCAAGGTCAACATTTGGACCCTGTGTTCCAATCTGTATTCGTCATCAAAGTAAATGAAATTAATTATTGAGTCGATACAGCATTTCTTTTAGCTTTGCAATCGGTGTTAGAAGGCCAGTCATAATAAACCGCAGCTGAAGTCACCGCTGACAAACAAGAATATCATACTGACGCAAAATGCTTTACTTGAGTCATGCGTCATCATAAGAACATCTAAATCATCAGATGAAACTCTCGATGTGTTAATCGACAGAGGTTGACATGCAGGTCAATGCCAGTAAATACGTATACGTAATCACGATCGTGACGTTGCGCAGCTGTTTTTGAGTGAAGAAATTTGGATGCAAAATATCATTTCAAAATTCATTCACAGAAACATTTCATCAACAACTTGCTGATTATTTCATCGTCATAAAATCATCACTGGTTTATGATTATATTATCTTTATATAATAAAGCTTGCTGACAAATGAGTAACGGACAATTTTTAGCTGACCGAACTCACTTTTGCCTTGCTC
Source organism: Sinella curviseta (assembly GCA_004115045.4). NCBI lineage: Eukaryota > Metazoa > Arthropoda > Collembola > Entomobryomorpha > Entomobryidae > Sinella > Sinella curviseta. The sequence goes on along the minus strand of CM023201.3, from coordinate 2,867,101 downwards.
TCAACACACTCTGACTGTGGTGAGCTGTGCTGCTGCTGACCGAACTCATTCCTGCATCGCTCTCTACGTACCACCACTACCACATATACAGCTGTGCTGCTGCTTGATCATGCGCAACAGCAGAACGCAGCATTGGCAGAACCCCTGCGTACACCATCTACCAACTGTAAAGCGTATTAATGCCACAAGGTCCCGCCACTTTTAAGCATTTATTTTACGGCAACAAAATAGTAAATTGGACATTCCTTTCCACCAACGACGACAATCAAGTTCAATCAACGAAACCAACCATTAAAAATCATCTATCCAATCCCACGACAAATCGTTTTTTCATAATAGCTCAGCAATTTCATTGTGAGGAATTATTTCTGTCCAGTCAACCAAACCAGGACTCATTTTACCAGCATTATTATTGACCAGGTAATTTCTGATATTCATGGTCTCAAGAAAATAATTAAATACTGCAAGCTGTTCATTACATAAAATTTTAATTATCTCATCTTTTTTGTACAGGACAAGTATTGGGAAAACAGCCACCAGAACAAGTCGACAGTTTACAAAAACAGCTGGAGGAGAACAAAAGATACGTTTAACAGTTAAGTTATATAACAGTTGCCAAAGGTAAACATTCAAATGAAAATGTCTCTAATTAATTAAATACTGCGGGTTTTTCATTACCCACACATTTTAATTAAGATTATCATTAGCTCTGGTGCAGATAGCTAAGGCGCGAAGTCAGTATTCCAACAACAGCTGTAAGGAAACAAAAGAGGAAACTGTTGTGGCCATTGTTGTCAAGTACCGGAGTCGTATTACGCTTGGTAAGCTATGTAAATAATTGAATAGTAATGCCTCTAATTAATTAAATACTCCACGCTGTTCTTCGTAAACACATGCTTAAAGTAAAGTAAAGATGCTATTGCTACTTGCAATTAATTAAATACTGCATATCATTTTCCCCACGGATTTTAATATTAATCGTATTTTTACAGGGGCGGGGTTATCTTTTTTATCATCATTTTTACATCTCAGCGTCAATATAGGTAGGGGTCGGAAAAGCAACTAAATATTAAATTCTACACCATGTGAATCTCAAATACACATTTTAATTTTAATTAATTTTATATTTTACTTATACAGGACAACAACCGTTCATGCAGTTTTGTAGCAACAACTGAAGCGAAGCTACAAGGAACCTGAGATCGTCTCCAGTGGAAGAATGCGCAACATCCACAACTTTGAATACGCCATATGATCATCAGCGACGTTTTGAAATCTAACGGTGATACAACGAGCGTAAGTATGTGGATAACCAACGACGTCTCCATACCCTAGAAGATATAACCTCCCAATTGTGAGCGAAGTAGAGGTGTTTGTTTCGGAAGAGCCTCCAATTCATAGTCATTTGTGTCTAACATACGAGCAACGTAGGACTGCAAAATATTCCAATTTTCAGTCCCAACTGTGTTCCGACGACCTACCCTTTTATCTTTCCTTTCGGTCATTTTGGATGAAACCAGGACATTCAATCAATCAGTGGCAGACCACAATGACGAAGGGGAAAATTTTCAAGAAACGTGCCCATGTTAGAATTATTTTTATATTGTATCCAGGAGAGGAAGGACTTCAACCCAATACTACATGCAGGCTATTTTTTACCGGATGCAAATAATTTTACATCATTATTTCATTCCAGTTATTCTAATTATTTATTCTATTTACCCAAACCTGTTATTATTCATGGTCAATTCGTCAATTGTATGCAGCATTTTCTAGAGTTCGAAGTAAGAATGGCTTATCCGTTTAGATTACGCAAGGTTAGAGGCAGGGAATTTTGTTTGAATCGATAAAGATTATTATACATATAACTTCATAAAGGAGATAAGCGGGTAGAATAGACAAATAAGGTAGCTTTTGTCATATCTGTTTGTAAATATTTTATTTGTGTATTGTATTTTAATCTATTAAGTGTCAAAAGTAAACAATGTTTAAATGTGCAATTTGGGACATACTATTAATTTATTGCAATATTGCAGATAAACAATTATCAGGATATGACTGTTTTTCATTCCAGACTATTCCTAAATTTCATTGGCACATGATATTTGCCTCTTACTTTGCCTCCGGTTTTTTTGGATATTTGCCGCAATTTTGTATTTGCCATAATGCATATGATGTTATTTATAAGACCCCGTAGATATAAATCTATATTTGTGTACCATAAAACTAAAATTAATGTATTATCCCAAGCCTTGGCTTGGGTGATATCTAGTCTTTATGTAATGACACCCTCCTCAAGATGAATCGTTTTCGGATGTTGATGTAAGGTTATTCCTTCCATCCTGTGAGTGCTGCCGCTGCTTCGCTGTTTCTTCATCCAGCGTTGTCCTGCTTGCTCCTTGTCGTCGCACAGTAACATCACCGTTAAGGTGAGAAACGTCATGCCGAACATGACGAAAATCCACGCGACGATAACTGTGTCAAAGGTTTTACAACTTTGTTTGTCTGCTACAATTATCTTCTTGCTCGCATTTTTATTGTTCTCAGTACAATGTCCTTCTAGCTGGTTACAGTTTACACGCACTTGTTGCTGTAGATCGACGCTACGTTCAGTATTTTGCTTTTTCAGCAATGCATAAAATTCTTGCAATTTCTCTGCTAACTCCTTTTGCAAGTTCATCTTTACTCGTTCTGAGTGCTCTTTGCCTGATTCTATGCAATTAGTCTTGTACAGACTTACGTTGGCATACGACATTTTATCCAAGAGGGAGATGAGTTTTACGCTCACGCTGACAGTGTTTGTTTCATTGTTTTGGCTTTCTGCTGACCCTCCTTGAACTGTTACTGCTATACCCATAAAAAGAAGTGTTATGAAAAGTATTCCACTTTTCACTGCGTAGTTCAACCTTGTGGAATGTTTTACACATCCTCGTGACTCAGGTTTGCTATCTCGAAACTTGCTGCTTTTCATTGATGACTGACGGCTCAGATCATGTTTTGCTTGCTCAGCGTGCTTGTCCATTAACGCATTCTCTGCGTGTTTATTGTTCTTTACGCTGTTAAAGAGAATTATTTCCTCCTTTGCATGACATTCTTTAGTATTCACAATATTTTCAGGAGCTTTGTGATCAGGATTTTTACAATCCCTCCTGATACTCGGACTGCTTACTGATGCATCTTTTTGAAGAATTTTACATTCTTTCACTGCTTTAACTTTGGGCTTTCCTGCAGTCGTAGTTTTGACTGGTGGCTTAACTGACGCCGCTGATTGTACTTTTTGTACTTTTTCCTGTTTAATGACTTTGACTTGTTGAGCGTTTGGCTCTTTACTATAAAGTGTGGCGAAGGCTTTCTCTTCTGAAGAATTGGTGCAATCTCTATAGCAATGACCTTTCTCACCACAGTTCCGACATTTAGTGCGTTTCTTCAACTTTTCTAAATCACTTTTGGACCTTTGAACGCGATGGCCTACTTTGAATGATTTGTCATGGGAATCGCCTGCTGAAGGTGAATTTGATGAGCTGTCATCATATAGAGCATCCCAAACGCATAATTCACATAATATGTAAAATGCACGTTTAGGGTATGGGTTGCCCCTTATATAAGCAATTGGCAACTAGTTAAACACAATTTCGAAATTTTTGGGAAAATCAAAAAGCACAAAACACATAAAAAGCATAATGAAGGCACAAGAGCATAATACAATTATTTTTAGCATAAAATGCATATTTTTCCTTTTTGGTACAATCACTGAAACTTTGGTACAGCAGAGAAATCACTTTCGTTGCTTCTCTCATTGCCCTACATTAATTTCACATGCCAAAATTCATCGTAAAACATTTACTTGGTGAAAAAATGAATTGCCATTTCCTGCTGTCCTCCCAAACGACCAAGAAATGGAAGCTCATTTTACACACGCTGGTCTTCTTACCAATTTTATATTCGCAACTTCACAAAAGGTGCCGACTCAAAGCTTTTTGAAAGTGAAAACATGGGGAAGGGAGCAGCACTTCTTATAAAACGACTCCGTGAGTACCCTGATCAGGGCTTAATTTCAAAAAATGGGGAACTGTTTTGCAGTTTGTGTGCTGTTGTTGTGGATCACACCAAATCGTCCGTTGTGAAAAATCACATGACATCAACCAAACATGAACCAATTTTTGATTATCAATAAATAAGAAAATGAACAAAAATGATGTGGTTATGAATTCTCAGTAAATATTTGTTGTTATATAGATGTTGGCCAAATACAACCCAGGATTGATACGGCGACTGAAAACCAACAGGAGAGGCGGTCCATTTGGTCACAGATGGCTTCCACATTTGTAACTGCCGGTGTTCCCCTGCACATCTTCCGCATTCCAAAGATACGACGCTGGCTCACTGCTAATTTAAAGCATGGGCAAACAATGCCATCAGAAAGTACATTGCGCCGCTACCTCGTCAGTGAGGGAGAAAACGACATCAAGGAAACTAGAGAGGTTTGCAAAGATAAGGACATTATAATTATTGTGGACGAAACACAGGACATCAAGAATCGGAAAGTCGCAAACTTATTGGTGGGCGTTGCCGAACCGAACACAAAATTCCGGCTTATCCATTCGGAGGTTTTGAAAAAGTGCGACGCACCATCTATATCTCAGTTCATAATATCAGGATTAAACAAGGCTGGGGTTCATTCTAGCCGTGTTATCGCATTAATCTCGGATAATGCAAATTACATGTTATCGGCAGGAAAGACGCTTCTCCGGATCAATCTTCACTGCATTCATTCAACTTGTTGGGCACATGTTTTGCATTTAGCGGCGGAAGATGTTCGTCATTCTCTGGGACTAGCTGACGAGTTAATCGCAAAAATTAAAGCTTCTCTGGTAAAAGCCCCGTCCCGTCGACAAGAACTGCTCGATACACTGGAACAACATGGGAAGGATATGAAGCTTCCACCGACACCTGTGATAACAAGATTGGCCTCGTGGTTGGAAACTGGCGATTTTCACCACAGAAACTTTGCAGCTGTAAAGGAGTGGATTGAAAAGTCTGAACCGGACAGCCTGGCCATGAAGAAACTTAAGGAGTTAATTGTCACAGATGGGCTGGATAGAGAATTGGAAACCATCAATTTGATTTCCACAAGTATGGCATCGGCAATTAAATCGCTGGAGGGCAACAACATTCCTGCGTCAGACGTAATGTTTATTTTGGAGAATATCCGTGGACTCTTAGAAATGTCTCCACTGCTTGAATCTGGCTTAGGTAAACTTGATCTTTATCTTTCGGGAAAGCACCCAAGTATTTCGTTTTGGAATGATGTCCAATATTTCGACCCACGGAAATCATGGAAATTCAAAACGTCAAAACATATGCCTGACTATTTGAAGAGGTTTGAAAAAGCAGCGACCCCTCTCAACGAATTAATTAAATACGAAAACATCTGTAAAACCTTCACTGCTGACGTCAGTTTTTCACCAGTTACATTTTGGAGAAACAATTCTCGTGACCTCCCAAATCTTTCTGCGTTGGCATTGAGAGTACTTTCGATTCCTGCCAGTAGCGCGGAGGTGGAGCGCTCATTCTCTTATCTGAATCGGATTTTAGTACCTATCCGATCGTCACTAACAATTGAAAATCTGGCGATTCACCTGCGGCTTCAATTCAACAATCGGGAAACTGGAAAATTCGAGGAGGCGCCTTCTGATGTTGAATATGCCATGGATGATGACGAAATTTAACATATCTTTATAATATTTTACTCACGATTCATAATTATATACTGCATTATTGTATGTATGCATGTATGTGTTGGATTGTTGTTACTATTGTACTAAAAAACGTATGGATTTTGTGGTGAAAATAAAAAAGCATAAAAAGCATAATTTGTGAAAATAAAAGCATAAATTTGCAGCAGAGCACCGCATAATGTGAAACGCCCTAGTCATCAAGTTCCCAAATCTTCAATCTTGCAAGTAAATATTTTGTCGTCAGTTTTGCTGAGTCCACAGATCTCCACGCTTCTTTGAACTGCTTGAATCGGTCATCACGTAGACTGTGAATAACTCTGCCGACGATTGCTACATCTTCTACTACAACCTTGAGGCTGCGAAGTTGTGCTGCAATATTTTGTATCTGAATCATCGCTTGTACCGGTGACTCATCCGCAAATACAGACTAAAACTGCTGCCATACTAATTGCTTGTTTTCATCACGTGTACTTTCGTACATTGCCTGCAACTTGATCCAAATTTCTTGAGCTGTCTTGCAGCTGGATACTACATCCACTTGCTGATCTGTCATACACATTAACAAGGCTGTAAATACATCACAGGATCACGGTCCCATTTATCCTGGTCATCGCCTGCTGACACTGGGCGAGCTGTCACTCCAGTTAAAATGTCGAAGGCTTCTTGACTTTTAAATAGACTAGTCATCCGCATCTTCCAGACTCGATAATTACTGCCATCCAACTTGGCAACTTGTATCAAATCGCCTTGTTGTTATGTAGGTGGTAGTGCAAGGATTTCCTGCTGCTGCTGCCGCCGCCGCTGCTGATGCTGCGGCTGCCATTCTGACAAACTGGTTGCGGCTACTTTGTTCCGTTTAGGAACAACAACGTGGAAATTGTACGGAATTTCCGCTGACTAGGAAACTGCTAGTTCCCGCTGTGGTCACTGATTCCGTTTAGAAATTCTTGAACGCTGACTTTCAGATTTCTGAAGTTGCCTTCCGCTGTGGAAATATTCAGATATTCTGAGCTACTGTGTTTCCGGTTTTGGAAATGTTTCCGTTAAGGAAATCTTCCGGTAAGCTGTATCTACCAAGTCTTTTTCATAGCTTTGGTGCTGATAACGTGTTAAATGATCGTCTTGATTATTTGGTTGTTATAAGAGCAATACGATGACTCATTATTTACATTATGTGCTCTCATTATGATTGCTGACCATAATGGAATGTGCTGCGTTGTCTCTTTCTGCCCCGAGACTGCATAATGTGCTAACACTACATCATTATTCTTGTAATCAACAACTTGCTGATTATTGCATCTTCATAAAATCATCACTGGCTTATGATTATATTATCTTTTTATAATGACACATACTACACCATAAAGTAGTACACATATCAATAAAATGTGCAGGAAACTTGAGACATGACTTGGTGGAAATGGGAAATGTGTTGACTGAATTATCGTACCCCCAAAAGGATACATGTAATTGATTTACAATTCATGAACGCATGTATTTTCATTACAAATGAATACAAATGTTCATTATTATCAATGAATGCTAATAATGCGTGCAGAACATCATTGCATCGGGCTATGAACGGCTTCGTTAAATGGTTGTACATTTCCACACAGAACTGTCCGGTTTTGTAGTCATGCATGACAAATATATTACCAAGGATGCATAAAAGATAGCAACGACATATGAGTATCATGTAACATTTCATTTTGTTTGCCCAGCACAACAAATTTGGCATATGTGGAACGCTTATCAATCAAATGGGGAACTGGATACTTGATGTAGTTTATTATTTTCTCAATACGCCAATAGTTGTGGTACGATTATGCATGAAAGTAGGTATACAAGCATAACATCAAATGGATTTGTTGATTACACTACTAGAGGAACAAAGTACATAAAAAAATCAAACATACACATCAAAATACAGAAAATTAATGTCAGATGGCGTCTTACAGGACTGTTACTGCAGGCACTATTGGATATATTAGTCGCTAGTTGGTAATGATCACTTGCTATTTTTAACAATTACTACCATATCTGTGTTTGCGATTGATCAATGCGATCCGTGTATTTGTTTTTGTTTTGACAAAAGTTGGTTCCGTGGCACGCGAATGGTCCCTGCTCTCCGCCTACTGTATTCAATAGTCCTGGGCTCGTCCCAGTTTACATGATTCACCTACTCAAGTTTAACGGCAAGCTAAGATTTTACGTACATACTTTTGGTACATTATGGAGACATTCACATGCTAAACTCTGCTCAAATGCATTTCCTTCCTCCTTCCATATGTAATCAGTCCTGGTGAACTTTCTCTAATAGTTACACATCCAGTTCATGCAAATCATGTAACGCACGGCTCCTGCAATCTATAGATGTTGCTATTGGAGTCATTAGTGCATTGGAAGGAATGAAAATGAAAGGTATGCAGTAAGGAATGACTAGCAACAGTGTGCTTGGTTTTTGGATGACAAAACAACACGGATAAAAAGAAAGTTGTATTTACAAAAATATAGTTTGAGCAAGGAGGCGACCAGAGGATGATGGTAGTGCATGTGAATAAATGAATTACTACCACCATAGGTGACGAGAATGTTGATTGTTGCCGTCATTCATTCATTACACCACCCGTAAAGGTTGGTACTGTTTTGTTCGCTTCATTATAGCATGACAATATGCAATTAGTTCAATCACAGGAACCGACTTTAACAAAAACATGCAATACTTAACTATAACCAATTGGCTTTATTGTCTCATGCGTCCTTCGAGTTGTCTTGTCTTGCTAAAACTTGTATTGTGCAAACCCAGAACACGTTGCACATCACTGCATTACTTGTGCAGAACATAGTAGGGATACAGACAATAAACCATTAAACTACATATACTAATTCAAAATGTGCATATTATAAGATGGAATGACAACATTTTTATGAATGTTTGTATACGATGTACCAACCACACAAATGGGAGACATTCACATCAGAACTGTCTCCCGAAATTCACTAGTATAAACGTCGTCAAACTCGCCTACAAAATGATATACAGTGTGAATACACAGCATGAACTTTCCCTTGAAAGCCATGTAATATACATATAACACATTTCATACTTCAGCGGATGAAGCTACTGGTTGCTTTGCTATGATGAGTAAAAAATTCACGAAGAACAAGTCGATCCTCGTCCTATCCAGTATATGAATGATGGAACATGTGTCACTTCACTTGTCATACTACTTGCGAAATGTAACACCCATACACAGCATATCGCAGGAGGCGGCATTCATTCATTATGAGCAACGTCACTGACGTAGTGCGTATTATTTTTTTCGTCAAATGGTAAACATTACAGATCCTTTGAAAATATCAAACTCCGGCAAGAACTGTTGGTAACGTGTACTGGTGCGGCGACGATGACGTGCTAAGTAAGGAAGTGTAACATGAATGCTCCCTTAAAACATGAACAAAGACTGGTGTGTGTACGCGATATGAAGGGTACTGGTACGTTATATGCGATGTATTATGCTTTCCCGAGATTTCAAAAGTGTTCAGAGAAAGCATACCATCATGCAGAGACCTGGCTACTATAGAAACACTGAGAAATGTACATTAATGGCTAAGGTGAAATGAAACTTGTAAAAGTTGGTTTATATATAAATAATGACACGATTAAAACATTTTTTCCAGTATCTCATTTTACGTAACCGTATTTTGTATCTCTGATAGCTTGAATATGTTGTCCTAATTTTTTTCTACAATTTTAATGTCGCCCATTGTCGCAAATAATAATTTACACCGTGGATGTAAAACAAATGAAATAAAAATCCATGTGTGATTGTTACACATGTCATGTGCGGAAAAAGTATGGACGGAGAAAGTGAACATGCCTACGATACGTACAGTTTAATGGATGCCAGAAAGTTGGAAAAATGTCAAGCTGTGAATGAGGTGAATAAATTAGTACGTCGTTTTCTGTAAAAAATGCACGCGACACTATTGAACTTTTCACTTTATTGCGTACATATCCTTACTCAGTATGACCATTTCATACACCGATTCCTCTAGCTATTACTTCCATCATGTCCAGGATATGATGTCCTAACACCTATCCGCATATAAGCTGGCATATACTTCATAAAGAAGGCGGATTTCAATTACAAACAATGGTAATATCTCTGACCTGTTTATATTTAAATTGTATTCACTCCATACACATCTAAAATGACTCAGTAGCGTATCGTTGCATCATATCACATGATATAGTGGGATTACATACCATATATGAACGCCCCGGACCCGACATTTTTTAATCAAAAAATCGTTTGCATATTCGGATTCTCCTTTAGAAATGGAGTTAAAATCACGTAGAAACTGAATTTTGAAAAAATGTTAAACCGGGGTAAATTGCGAAAATATGGGTTTATGAGGCTACGCTTAGGATAACAGATTTTTTCCACGTCTGTTAACGGATTTGGCTGAAATTTGGTATGGACATTCCCTAAAGGGTCCTCCTCGGGGTTATGTTCAGAAAAGTCCAATTTTCGTAATTGGGGTCACGATGTCAAAGGTCAAATTATAAATATCTTCAAATATGATTTTGATATATGCTATCCGGTGTAACCATGTTTGTTAGAAATATTGTGCTAATATATGTCACTGTGAAGGCCAGCGTGCATCCAGATATACCAGTTTCACTTTTTAAACGTTCAAATTCCATTCAATTCCATTAAAAGTATGCAAATTTCATTCTGAAAAAATGTTTTAAAGTTCGATTTGTAACTCTTTGGCATTAAAGTTTTTCAAAATTAACTAGCATAATGTTATTTGGGCTGACAAGTGATACCAATAAATAGTTTGAGTTTGAGTCCAAATTCGTACATTTATATCATTCTAATTGTATTAGGACATTAATATCCTCATCATACATTCTCTGATATCGTGGCGACAAAAAATAAGGGTTGATGTATTGCGGCTCATTTAACAATTTGTTCATTTACAAATTAATAAAATATTTTTTTTCAATTCATGACACGAAATTAACTAGACAAGTTGAATTAATAAAAAACACTCAACTGTTTTAATCTAAATAAATTGTTATCTTCTATAAATAATGCAATTTTAAGACTTGCATCCGTTGTCATATAGCAAACTAGTAGCAAAAATGCTTTAATAAATTGAGCGAAAAAAAGCATAATGATTGGCAAATGAGAATCAAGCGGCCACAGCTCAGCCAGCATTAGTTGGTTACATTCACATCTTTGCTCATAACTCTGATGAGCATGCCTATGACTTCTCTGGTTTAAGCCATTACATTCTGATAAAACCTTATTTGTTTATGTGAAAACCTCAGCCACTTATTTACATCACAACCGATCGTGTAAGGACTTTATACAAATACCAGATCGAAACGTTGAATTGATGTGTACTCTTAAAACGAACTAATCCACTCACATCACAACGTGAAAACGATATGACGAACAGTATAACAAAGCAGGAGCCCATATAAATGCCGATGTCATCCATATAGGGGCATGTGTTTTTTGTCTTCGGCAACAATGTCATAGCAAATTGTATAGTATTGTACGAATTTCTGCTCAAACTCAAACTACTTATTGGTATCACTTGTCAGCCCAAATAACATTATGCTAGTTAATTTTGAAAAACTTTAATGCCAAAGAGTTACAAATCGAACTTTAAAATATTTTTTCAGAATTAAATTTGCATACTTTTAATGGAATCGAATGGAATTTGAACGTTTAAAAAGTGAAACTGGTATATCTGGATGCACGCTGGCCTTCACAGTGACATATATTAGCACAATATTTCTAACAAACATGGTTACACCGGATAGCATACATCAAAATCATATTTGAAGATATTTATAATTTGACCTTTGACATCGTGACCCCAATTTCGAAAATTGGACTTTTCTGAACATAACCCCGAGGAGGACCCTTTAGGTAATGTCCATACCAAATTTCAGCCAAATCCGTTAACAGACGTGGAAAAAATCTGTTATCCTATGCGTAGCCTCATAAACCCATATTTTCGCAATGTACCCCGGTTTAACATTTTTTTCAAAATTCAGTTTCTACGTGATTTTAACTCCATTTCTAAAGGAGAATCCGAATATGCAAACGATTTTTTGATTAAAAAATGTCGGGTCCGGGGCGTTCATATGTGGTATGTAATCCCACTATATTATTTGCGTATGCTATATGGATATAAGCGCACTTTCTCCAGAAAAGATATTGTCCATCATTCCCTTTCCGTCCTTGCAAAAGGAAGAACTATCTTTATCCTGCCAGCTACAACTTCCCTCTCCGGAGCAATTACGAAAGAATAATGAATTCTGCACCTGCAAGTAAAATCCGTTCACTTGTGTTACGTGTTGCCCCATCCAACATCCCATCAAAATTAACCAGATCACAGGAGACGCACGAAGAACACGAACTAGATGATGTGTCAGCACAGGACCTGAAATACATTCATGTGGATAACCTGATGCTCTGCGTCTACTTCGTCATGAATGTTTACGACAATGACTTTTCCTTCTTCACTGGCCTCAATTTTATTTACAACATCATCAAAATGTTTTGCATATCGAATTAGAACCAAGGCGGCGGAAAAGGTATAATAACAATGCTCCCCTTATGTTCTTTTCCAATCGTCCTCGTTTTCATAAATAAAAATGGCTTCACATTATTGCACGACATATAGAACGACACATACGAAACATGGATCCGACGGCTGATTTGGAAAAGCGATGACAAGACCTTCACAACAAAGGCGTATGCCATTTTGGACGGCATGAAGCGACATCCCCTCGGACTGGGAAGGGGACAGTTCTTGATAGACGAAGGTTTCTTGCTCCGGGTAAGTCACTTTGTGAGCTGCCTACACACTTATGCTTGGATAGCCACTTAGTTAGCCCCTCCGTTCATACCCGCCGCGGCGAGACTTTGAGCTATTGGCTATGTCACTCATTTATCACCACCACCTTTATAGAACAGGACTGTTGCAACAGAACCAAACTTTAAAACTTCATCAGATAACCAGTGTTCGTGATTTTTGTTAAGTAAACCGAGTATGGACTGGTAGAATAGACTTCAGTGATTCTACCGGTGAATTTATATCAGGTGTACGTTGATTGTGTGATTTTCCTTGGGGATTTTAGTCAGTGGTGTTTGAGTCTGCGCACGATTGCTATCTACATTGATTCTACTCATTTACTAAAATCACACACTCAACGTACAGCCCAGATACATCCACTGGTAGAATCACTGAAGTCTGTTCTACCACTCTATACTCGGTTTACTTAACAAAAATCACGAACACTGATTAACTGATGAGTTTTAAACCCACTATAGTTACAAAAAACACTTGATAGGGACACAAGACAAAGTAAGGGTAAGGATGAAACATAATATGCACACCATTCGTTATTATGGGCAAACGAAGTTAGACCTATAATACACCTTAGATATCATTACACCGAATGTTAAGGGGGTCATAATAAATACGTTCAGGGGGTCATAACAAGTACGTTAGGAGCGTCATATAACAAATACGTTAAGGGGGTCATAATAAATACTTTAAAAGGGTCATAATAAATACGTTAAAGGGGTCATAATAAATACGTTAAAGGGGTCATAATAAACACGTTGAGGAGGTCACAATAAACACGCTAAGGAGGTCACAATAAATACGTTAACGGGGTCATAATAAATACGTTAACGGGGTCATAATAAATACGTTAAGGAGGTCACAATAAATACGTTAAGGAGGTCACAATAAACACGTTAAGGAGGTCACAATAAACACGCTAAGGAGGTCACAATAAATACGTTAACGGGGTCATAATAAATACGTTAACGGGGTCATAATAAATACGTTAACGGGTCATAATAAATACGTTAACGGGGTCATAATAAACACGTTAACGGGGTCATAATAAATACGTTAACGGGGTCATAATAAATACGTTAAGGGGGTCATATACGGGTAATATAAATCTAATCCATGGCCCACACGTATATTAAAAATAGTAAGTTCCTTTAATACAGAGAACATCGTAGTAATCTGCAAATATTAATATGATTGTGTTTTAAAATTTACTTTAGTTTGTCGGAGGATTTGGATCAGTTTTCGTTCTTCAAGCACAGGCAAGGGATGCAGCCGCATCGGCAGCCACAACAAAGGAGTAAATTCCGAACAAATCACACAAACACAAGTAAGTAGGCCGATGTGGTAAATTAACAAGTTGGAACTATTGTCGCATCTTTCACATCACCATAAAATTTAAGACATTGATTTATTCGCGATCGTCCTTGCATAAGAGTAAGAGTGCATGAATGAAGTTGCAGCTAACTGACACTAGGTTGTTCATCACTATAAATCAAGTCGCAACATGATCAATAAAGTAAAACTAGTTGTAGTTGATAAAGTATAATAATCATTTATTGTATCCAATCCAAATTTGTGAGCAAAATTACGACCCATTCATAACGTGTCGCTTCCATTGTTATTCGTATCACGAAATGCGTGTTGGAATTATTAGAGCGTATGCTATCGTGTACCGTACACGTTCACGTAACCGACAACAAATGAACCGCATCATTGCCACTAATAATAATGTAGAAATTAGTTGAGGATGTCGCACTGCTTATCGCGTTTACATCAACAGAAATTTATGACTATTTTCACATAGAGAGCAACTGTGCGTGTAGGTGATATTGTTCGCTTAGTATTATTCTGTTCGTGGTACTCTAGCCGTGTGCAAGGCAAAAGAAAAGTGTCCCTGATTTCCATAAATATCGATAAACTGGTCAAACCCTATCAGCAGACAAAAATGAATTATTTCAAATCTGTCATGGTGGTCTTGGTGATTGTCTTTTGTGCCTTTGGGGTAAGCAATACTGTTTCTCCTTTTGCGCGAATTATCTTAGGCCGTCACCCTAACGAGCGTCGTTGAACACATTACAGATTACCATTGGCCAAACCACTCCCAAGTCGAAAGCTCAGAAGGCTGCCGGGCGCGTTCATGCAAAGCGTTGAGGTGGAAGAGATTTTGGAGCAATGGTGTTTGTCGGCAACAGTGTGGAATTCGTTAATTTTTAAGAATGTATTCCGTTATTAACGTAACAGTTCCATCAGCAAAGTAATTCCAAGTTATTGTAATAAAACCACACAAATGTTGCAACATTAATCACTCACGGAAAATTAGTCACCATTTTTGAACAATATGTACGCACATATAGAGCAAAAATTTGCCGTCACTAGTCATTCATACATAAAAATTAGATTAGGATGTATATACTATTTACAGCAAGCGGCGATTGAAAGACATAACATCATTCACGAAATAGTTTTAAAAGATTGAACTGCACATTTGCTGTCAGTTTTAAGAAATCAGAGTTGTACATTTTCGCACCAGCTAATTTAATGCTCTTGCATGCTTATATGATGATGATTGATAGTCCTCAATGGCTAGAGTGAAAGTGGATGTGAATGTCATAACAACTTATGTAACAATCTAGTGATTCAATTAAATACTTTCGAAAAAAACCACGGCTGAAATTGTTTCAATGTTCATGCAATGGGTCGTTAATTCCAATGCACTAATATAGTATTAATGATAATCATAACAGAAAAATTTGCACAGCTAATTTAATTATTGTGAATGTTCTAATAACTATATATTGTCATGAAAAATTAAGAAACAACATACCATGCATCTAATCGTTCATCATTGTACTTGCTAGAAGTCGTGAATACCACAATTGTATACACTACAATTCAATCTGCACAATAACTAATGTTACACTAATAATAACTTTACAGATTAAAATATATGATGAAAAAAATAAATTTAAAAATGAATACTTAGAATACCTATGTCAAGCTAGAATTTAAGAAATTTTGTAAATAATGGAAAAAACGTAAACAAAAAACATTTACGTAGTAACTTGGTA
Organism: Sinella curviseta; assembly: GCA_004115045.4. Taxonomy (NCBI): domain Eukaryota; kingdom Metazoa; phylum Arthropoda; class Collembola; order Entomobryomorpha; family Entomobryidae; genus Sinella; species Sinella curviseta. The sequence goes on along the minus strand of CM023201.3, from coordinate 2,851,395 downwards.
GAATTTCTTACAATATAAATGTATTGCTGAAATTACATTCTTAATTATATTATTCAGCAAACAAATGTAAACATAGTTTGTCCGCATAAAAAATCTGATAGCTTTATCTTTATGCAATATAAAAGTGAAAAGGAGATCCAACAATTTAATATTTTAGTGGGAAATGAGAGAATACGTTTGTACACTTTGTTAATGAATATGGTAAATTTACAAGTTGGAAGTACTCACAAGTTGTCAGAGCTGACAATTGCCTTCTCGTGCTTTTCTTCAGCAATTTGTAATCCAATGATAAAATACATTTTATAACTGAACGTGTAGAATGCAGCTTCACAATATGGATTTTTAATAACTTTGTAAATATGAACATTTGTATGATTCATGTCATTTTTAATATACAGTAGAAATACAGCTGCAAAACTCAATCAAATACTTATTTCAAACGTGTGTCGCATTGGTAAGAGAAATGTTTGCATGCAATATGTATTTTATTATGTGAAACGCAGCCTCACGAGCCCATTCAATTAATTTCAATCTAGTTTCAATTTATTTTATTAACATTATTATTTGTTTTTGAAGTGGTGTTGAAATGTGCCCTGAAATTGTTAACTATACATAATATGTACATTTTCGTTCACGACACCCTGTTTTGAAAATACAAATTTAAGTCAGTGTCAAAAATCTGAATTAGCCGATAATAGAACCCTATACAAGTTCTAGTGTATTTATTACATCTGTTTATGTCTATAAATTTACTGTATTGAAACAACATTTATGCCTTAATTTGATTCTATATTTATTTACCTAAACATAACAGAATTATGTTGAAATATTGCGAATTTTCTGTATTATTTGTGGTATAATGAATGTGAAATAAATTTGATATTGTAATATTTCCCCTTTTTATAAATGTCGGCTACTACTCAATATACAATTATTTTAGTGGCGGTATTGCTGCGAACACAACGAAATTGCATGTCATGGCTGTCGCGACGGGCTGTAATGCACCTGAAGGTAAAGCACAATCACAGGCGGAAGCACGGACGTTAGCCTAGGGATGCGGATGGATCATATCAGGTTAACCCCAAAGTCGAGTGATCACATTATTGATTGAATGTTTTGAAAATTGATTTAAATTTTATCTAACCAATTGAATTATGTAGATATTGTACAAGGCATTCATTTGCTATTTTTTCAACTCTCCTTGTATAATCAACAATGGTCGTGAACCTTAAAAATATTTTCAGGATAATCCGCCAATCTCCAGCGGGTCAGCCAATCAGAAAACAATAATTTAAACATATTACTAAAATTACTTTACGAAGCGGCAGACGTATCAATGATAACACCACAGAAACGGACAGTATGGGGATGGCCTAGTTTACAATTTATTTATTTATAGGCAACAGACCATTAGAAAAATACCATTACCATTACGAATAATTTAAAACCGTGCGAAATTGTGAATCACATAAATATATTATGAATGCGCAAGAAACTAGGACAGGTGTAGACACGAGAGTATACGAAATTCATGACCAACACCATCGCAGTTCTGGTCTGAACACCGGGCCGCATTTTTTTGCTCCGACCAATTGTACACATAAAAGATCAAAGTGCCTGGTAAGGTTCAATTAAATACCAATTAGAATGTTTCGTCGTATTATGTCGGACCTTGTTGGGCAGCGAAGTACATGGCAAATTTTGCCAATCGTTAGCACGTGTAATATATGCTCATTGGGATTACGAGGAAACGTTTTGCAGTATTTTTATTAACTACCGGAAGCATGAAATGCTTGAAAGGTAGTTATAGCGATTGATCTGTTTGTCTGTCTGTCTGTCTGTCTCTCTGTAAACACTCTAACTTCCCTCCATGTTGACCGATTTGGCTCAAATTTGGCATAGAGGTACCTTGGCCCAAGGCCACGTTCCCTATTGATTTTCAGCCATGCAGCTCATCGGTGACCGGAAGTAGGGTGGTCGACGTCTTTGGGGTGGTGCGGGTCACAAAGCAGTGAAAAATTTTTATTGTATGAATGGATAGAGGGGTTCAAGATGATCATTTTTTGCCAAGGCACCATGGGTCAAATCGGTGACCTGACAGTGGGAGGGGCCCCCGAATGTATAGAGGTCCCCATGCGTAAAAAATTGTTTTTGCATAAATCGGTGGATATGTTCTATTTGAATTTGTTGGACGTAGTTTAATGATCAAATAAGTCAGACATGTAGTTATTTCGGGATGCACGATTCTTCCGGTAGTTATATATTAAAGGTTTTACACCTTACTAGTTTGACAGTGTTTTACTTGCTTGATACTAGGGAACAGTGGTGGAACAGTGGAACAGTGACGCATCAACATTTCCTTTTCAATCAACCAAGTATATTTAGAAGAGTCTCTAAGACTTAAATGAATTCATGGAACCACAATTCGTCCGCATTTTATTGAGAATCGGCAAGCAATCGAATGTTTTCTTTTTTTAAATCGGAGACAATTATTTTGGCTTACCCGGCTCCCACAAATTTTAATATATGGTTACTCTCCAGCTAACAAGCCATCCAACCGGAGAAATGAATATATATGTATGTACTCTCTCGAGACCGTAAAAGTTCTGTGGGCAGTTCTCGTGACCTTGACCGTGAAACGAGAGACAGGTATGGAAAACCGGGCGCGTTTTTTATCTCAGGTTGCTATGGTGAAGGAATGTCTGCTTTGATCCTTAATACGTAGCAACGAGTTCCGGACACCCTAGAAATACCTGCACGTGATTGGTTTTCAGCAAGCAAGCTTGACATTGAAATGTAAATTGCCAAACGACAGAATTACATCTGCTTCTCGTATGATTTTCTTCTATCCTGTTGCCTTGGTTTGCGTTACCGCTCCGCACGTTGTTAACACAATTGGTGAACCGGGAGCGTTCTGTGATGCGGGCGGACGTTCTCCATTTTTATTCAATGAGACATCTTCAGTGCAAAATTATTCTTTCTAACGACCATTGACGTATGTTAAAATCTTTTGGAGGCCCAAAAACAAATACATGATCAATTAAACTAAAGAATATGTTTTGCATTTTCCCGTCGACAATTTACAAACTATGAAAGTTGTTACACTATTGAAATTATTTGCCAAATTGGGATCTAATAGTCATCATTCTTAATTACATTGTTCACAATGCACATGATTTGATAATATCTACAGGGAATTGAGATGAAATTGACAACTATTTATTAAATCATTTATTATTCTTACTATTAATATATTTATTGATAAATTTTTATTACATTTCTAGCAAAATATGTTAACTTTACAACCGCGTGCACGACAAACCTTGAACATTTCCCATAACATCAACACGAATGTCGAAATTGACTGAAATAAATTTAAAATGTAGCCGTAAAGTGTGCAAGAATGCTCCATGAGAAAGAAGCACAGCGCCAGTCCGATTCCGTACAGAAACAACAGAAAGATCGTCGAAACATTTCCTTGCATGTTTGGACGCTTCAGTGTCGTATCCCGCAAGGAAGGACTAAATCGGGTTTTATCTCTAAGGGATCGAGGCCACCAGCTCCAAATTCCGGAAGATGTGATTCCCTGCATCCTACTCATCACCTTCGGGTGAATGGTGCCAGATATGTGGAAACCGACATAATTGTTGAAAATAGGCTTCTTTCCAACATTGACCCTATGTTCTGGATGAGCCCGAAATAATTCTTTCCCATATTGATTCGCGGTTCGCTCGGGCATCACAAGAGCAGATTTGTTGCATGACTCCAGATGATGCCATAGTAGGTTCATTTGCGGCTCCATAAAATTGCGTCCAATTTCTTCCCTGGCCTGAATGAACTTATCATCGGTGAGAGTGGACCACTCCGTGCTGTGGTTTTGCAATGTTGACAAGAATGTGAGTAGGCTTTGAGGATGAAACGATGTATCCCGTAATAAACTATCAATTGAAGCAGGCATTTCTATTCTTGATATAAACTGGACTAGTTGCCAATCATATACTACGGAAATTACTTGAAATATATATTCCGGGCTCCGTATTTCGTGACCGGACTCCCAAATACTATTTGTCCATTGTACAAACTTATGGACGGAATCGGTTTTCAGAAACAGTCCGCGAATATAATTTAGTGAAGGCTGAAGATGAATGGTGAAATTGTCCTCCACCAACTCGGAGAACATTGTGTATGGCATCAGCGGTCTCGGCGCCACAACGTTATACACGTTTGTGTTTTTCCAACCATTGCTCAACACGATACCGACAAGAAGAAATGCGGCGATGGTAAATCTCATATTATGCTTTGAACAGTGTGACGATTTGAATGGGTCTCCTTGCTCCAAGTACACTCTTGTGAAGGACATCAGATGCATGACAAATCCACCGTCTTGCTGAAATTGCGACGATATTTTGAAATGGACATACGCCAGAACAAGCCATGCTAACAGCATACAAACCCACACATTCCAGTCGTAAGCACGGACTAACTCGGTCAGCCCAAACGACAGTTTTCCTTTATTTCCACCACAACTTACAAATGTCAGGCGATTCAATGTCTCGGTATAGGAAAGACGCAATCGATCCGAGATGTTGGCCGTAACGAGAAGGGAATCCATGTCTGATCTTGGTGCGTAATAGTCAAATTTTGCAGTCGAAACGTATTTCCCATTCCGGCAGTGCCTAACGCCTGACAATCCAAATGTGACTGACGCATTTGACATGATGTCAAAAATCATGGTCACAATTCCATTTTCGAATATTTCTTTGTTGCCAGCAAATGCCTGGAATTTCCCTGACGAGCCGTAGTTGCAACTTGCAGCTAATATTTGTTCCAGGCTGGATATTTCCTTACCAACATGGCCAAAATATCTCAGATTAATATTTGACGTTATTTCGCTTGCGCTTGGATATATCTCTCTAACATCAGTGATGTCGGATATTCCAAGCGCTGAAATTCTTACTTGAACCTCAAACTCCTTATTTGGGTCCATATGTACGGACATTCTAATGATGCTTTTGATTTTCGTTGTATCTCGTCGTTCTAAACTCATTACCAGTATCACTGTTTGTAGTGTCGGGTAACCGTCGTTGAGAATTGTTTTAGCCCATCTGTGGTAGCGTGATATGCCATTAACAAACCCTTTGTCATCCATTTTGTCAGTTGTGATTTTGTGGTTCACAAATATGTGCAGTTTCGGTGGAGGGTTCTACCATAAAGTCATAGTTTGGATTAAGTTCCCGAAAGTTAATGTGAAATGCTAACGGATAGGCCCTTGGATACAAAAGGAACGTGTGCGGAATCTGAAGTGATAGATGCACTTGACAGTTCCATGGCTTTGTCCGGAGGGAGTACTCAAGTAGTTTGAGTCTGTGGCATAAGTCTAGATGAGGGATCACACCAGAATTAACCGGAACGCCATGTAGATATTTCGATAGCTTGCAGTCGTCATTTGCATTCTTAGCACTCTCATTTCCGCAAGCATGCCCGTAGGCACTGGCAATCCAGAATTCTCTTTGTTTATCATATTTATCGTAGCAATGCGGGCAATGAAAAAGTGCAAGTCTTGGTTGGCGAATGATTGCACTGATGTCGAACGGTGCTACATTGACATTTTGGAAGTTGTCAATGACAAAGTGACATTTTCTTCCGTTGAACTCGTTCATGATTGGCGATATGTCGAACAAAGTATCTCGAATTAAAGTAGCCGTTCTCATCGAATTAATTATCTGGGCTAGCGCATCCTTCCTGCCCTGATCATCAAACAGACTGGGCTTCACATTTTCAATGTATGTTATGGGGTAATGTTCGACATTGTTGGCAAACGTTGATGTAGTTAAATGACTGAGGTTAATACTGAAGACTATTAACAATTTTTTCAATAAATACATCTTGAGGAATTGAACTGTTTGCAATAGAGGGCTGTACTCTCGAATTTCTATCCTGACTCTGCTCGATTGAAATGCTTTGTGTGTTAAACTCACGCCTTAGAAATACAACGTTCCCGAGTTTCCAATCAACGAACAGTTAAACGGAACAAGCAGCAATATCTACTGATCCTGATGTCCTACTTTTTTTTAAATGTAAGCTTGTCCAACTATTCTCATACCACCATATTCGGAAAGAGCAGCCAGCTATCGGCGCCAGTAATCGTTTTGATGGTAATGGCTCTCTTTTAATTACAATCCTTCGTGATAAGGACTAGCTTTCCTTTTGACAGTATTCATTCCACATTGGCATGTATATCCCATGGTCAGTTAGATACTTTTTACAGTATTCGGGCAACAGTAAACTCCGTCACGAAGGGAAGTGGTTGGCGCCTGTAGTCCAAAGCTAAAATGAAAAACTATTGATCGGCAAAATTCTACTGCCTTAGAAAATAATTTGAGAAATACATTGTATGGTGTGATATCTCTTTGTTTGCTTCCTTTTCTTTGGTATATGACATGTTAATACTTAAGGCAACATGCCCATACATTTTGTCTTGTTCGAAACTCCTGAATATTCATCATATAAATTATGTATGGAAGGTATGTGAAGCAATATGAAACCTGGGACTGAAAATTTAATTGAGTTCCATTGCTGGGAAAACTCATTTCGTGTATGCTATTCTCGGTGCGCTTTGACTAATGATTTTTTAGAAATATGTTCTCGATTAATTTTGGAAATGGACATTAAGTATTGATTCTCAATTTTAAGAGACATAATGACTTCGGCACTAAGGAACATTATGAAAAGATTAGGAAGAAAGAGATAATAGCTAAAACTGCTTATGGGTGCCAATATGGCGGACTAGCGATACTATCTGTATTTGTTCTAATGTCAACTTAAGATAATATTTTCTCATATTTCTTTGCACAATATGATGAATGTGTAACTAAAGAAAGTTTTTTGATGATGATGCGGCATGTGATCGATAGCATTTATAATTTGCCGGGCTATTTTTTTCTGCCGTAAGCAGCTATGGACTATTAAGTTATGATTTCGAACAAATATGAAGCAGATCTCCTTCGATTACTTTCGCACCAAGCGCACAATTTCGGCTATAAATTTGCAATTTAATTTTGAGTCGAAAAAGGCTATTGTGTCAATGTAATGAAACACTTATAGATACCAGGTCACGTCAAGCAACAATAATGCCACAAACGCGAACATTTACATTTTAGCATCACAGCGGATGTAATGCATTGAAATCTTAACGCAAATGTGACCAATTTCAATCAGTGTGCATTGATGTCTTGACAACTTCTCCAGGATGGTCAATTTGTGTTATCATGTCCTATACACAGGTTGGTTTCTTTGTAGTGTATTTATATACCACACTCCCTAAATATGTTCGGTTCAAAATAACTTGGGATTTGCATTTTCTTGAGTGAATCGATGCGCTACTTGGCATCCTTGGGTAAATCAGCCTGAGTGTGACGAATTTGCCCGGCTCCAGAATGGATTGTTCGGGACTGCTGCTTCAATGAAGGCTTTCAGTTCGGACGATGTGGGAGTAATGGTGCTTCAGGTTGTTCCTAAAACATGTGTCTAAATGACAGTATGTCGGCAAATGCATAGACTCGTACAGAACATATCTCCTTGAACAAAACTGCTTCTGTCGTGTAAATAAAACGGTGTTCTGAATTGAACACAATTATTACTGACTAAACTAAATTCAGCAAACATTATTTCATCATGCAACATGTTGAGTTTCGCATTCCGATTCTGACACTGACCATTGTATGACATGCATTTCATCATATCTACCGTGACAACGACATGTGCTTACCTGGTACACTACGAGGGTTTACGTGAAGTTTAATACTGATCGTGAATGCTAATACATTTTTGTCATTCCCGCTTACGAACGTATGAAAAGCAAACTGGATCAGTAATCTTCACAGATGTGAATTGTACATTGTCAACTTGGCCGTAAATGGTTGAACAAGACAAACACGCGATATCGTAACCGGATGATACTAGATTTTGTTTCGGTGTGATCAATATAACAACAAAATTAATGCGACCACTGTCTGTTGCATTCCAGAGTATTGTTATTAAAAATACAAACTGATATACAAGAGCCACCAATACGGTGCGGAAAATATGCCTGATTAATTTATGACGCTCGGTTCATTCAAAATGGAATAATGCTTCAAGTGTTCATAAATCTATATTATATGTTCGGGCGATGATGAATTTTGCACATGTCGAAATTAACTAACAATATCTAACAACAACAGCAACTGAAATGCTTATAACATCAACAAATGACATAGAATCGCATTAGCGTCTTATGAATGCGAATGCTGATCTTTAATACTAACACAATTTTTGTTGCTTTGCTTGGATCCACTATGTCCATCTCCTACAATGCAACCTTCACAAGCGCAAAATATATATTGCAAATTTTTACACAAATGAATTGCAAATCTTCTACATAAATTTGGAATAAATACAGCGATGATTCGTGTAAAACTATCACTTTATATTCTGGGCCGAGCAAGTTGTTCAAGTACTTGGCCGTCGAAATAATTAATAGTTGTAAATAGTCTGGAATTTTGGGGAGTTATTTGTTTTACTGTCCTGTCAAACCAATACGTCACCATTTCAAGAATAAAGGCGGTGTTATGACATAAATCAAATTCATAACATTCGGGGTATTCCTAACGATTACAGGTTTGGGAATTTAATAATTGACCATTTGGAGAAAGTTGGCACATTAATTGAAATTGTATTATGAATAAACCGGGACAATCGGATGTATTATCGAACATCGTAATATTCGTACATCTGCATCTCGTTGGGTTAATGAACCAGCCTGTGACCCGCATTGCCCAGACGAAGTGGGAGCTAATGATTGGTGCGTTGCGCAGGGCTTCCAGTCTGGACACTGTGGTTCCCCCATGTTGCCTGGAGCTTACTGCACCATGGATCAACACTTTGGGATATTTAAAAATGATTCTGGCAAAATGAATCGTTGAGTTTTTAATTCGATACTGGGAACGTGAAAATAAAATATTAAAAGATGCATATATGCTACAAGTATGAAGTCCCGATTAGGACTACTCAACTATTCCGGCACAAAACTTAATACTATTACTAATTATCCCAACATTACGTATGATGAAAACTGTAAGAAATTATACATTTGTAAATTCATTCATGTACAAATTACAACCGGAATTCCGAGAAAATGACATGCAGAATAATGTTCTTCAGTGATATCCACCCATATAATCAGAAATTATATTACAAGTTCACGCTGCAGTCACATTGTGCGCACGCCATTCAATTGCATTTTATTATGTCATATAAATTACTGTATACGAATTTGAAAACCTTAACCTCAATGATTAAATTGTTACATTTAGATTCTGTTAAGAGTAAATTAACCTCCAATTATATTTGTTGTTGTTGTACTAATTCTGCACTTATATTTAACATTAAGACATTGAGCCAAAATTCAATTAGATACTCCTGCATACATTGTTGGTGTGTGATATTAGGCTGCTTGGAACTTGAATGGAGCAGAACGCATTGAAACATTGTACCAACGCCAACCTACTGGGCACGAGTTATCTTCTCCTCACAAACGACATATGTTATTCTCTATACATACTGAACAAGTATGGCATTATTTATTACGTAGCTCAAACGAAGTGAAAGCGTAGTTATAATTTTAGTTTGTTTGTCTGTCTGTCTGTCCGTTCGCGCCATAATTTTTAAACGGCTTGACGGATTTTGTTGAAACTTTGCATACATATTCCTTAGGTCACAAGGAAGATCGGTATTGAGTTACAGGTCAATCGGTCGACAGGTGTCGGAGTAGGGGTCATAGAGAGGTCACATGCTTTTTAAATGGCAATTTTTTTCTTCGTGAATTCTTACAGAGAATTGAACGGTAATCATTTTCTCTTCAGGAACTATGGGGGAAATCACGTTACTTTAACCTGTATAGGTCAAACAATGGTCACATACATTGAAATCGTCATTTTAGAACGCCATTTGAAAGTGTCATTTTAGAACGCCATTTGAAAGCGTCATGTTAGAACGCCATTTGAATGCCCCATTTCAGCTACGTAATTTCCATCGCGGTTTAACGCGATTAGTTTTGTTAAATATTAATTTAGGCTGATTTATTGTTGAAGATATTCTAGTCAGTTTATATTATTAATTTTGCTGCAAAAATTAGTTCTTTCACAATTTAGATTTTCCGGACAAAAAGCTACAAAGATCATATGGTTTAGCTTTTAACAGCCGTCCGTGTACATATGCATTTCTGAGTTGCGTGTACATTCAATTGGTGGCTGTCAACGATTTTTGTAATGATTGCTGATTGATGTTATTGCACTGATCGTTGTATAACATCGATCTTAATTAATTAAGGTAAAATCGCAACAATGTGGCGTTTGCATTCGTTTCCGAACGTTAAATGAAAATAACTATTTTCCCCTTAAAACCATCGATGTTTTGATCGATGTCGAATTCGCTGGGAGAATGAGGTAATTACATATATTCGGCTGTCTTAATTACAATTTCCTCGGCAACTAAATTGCCACAAGCAGCTAAAAACAATTAACTTCATATATAATTATCACTCCAAGAAAATCATTTTCAAATTTTAATTATCCCGGAACTACTTTTGCTCTCATATATAGTTGATTTTGAAACCAAATTATCTGCAATAAGTGGTCATCTACTTTAACACTATTAATTATACCTTCTTGGGAAACTTTTTGTTTGATATACCCCTTAAACATTAACTATGGTATCCGCCCGCATATTGGTGTATATGGATCATGAGTCATCCAAGTTGTCACTGCGATTCTAGGACAAACTTTGAAAATAATCTAAAAACAATTTCGCTCAATTTGAACAAATATTTCCTCCGATCAACTTTGTCAAGTAATTTAAGCATTCGAGACAAGCATTAGTGATATTGTGGAAAACAGATGCTAGCTATTTCTAGAATATAGAATATATGAGTTCAAAATACGATACCCCTTCATTTGATTGTATTGGAAAACTTTGTCAAATTTGTAGGGTCACCGGCGGATAAATACTCCACATGTGAATTGATAATCCAATTCTCATTAATAATCCAATATCCTGTGAGCTACTTACGTGAGTACTAATTGAATCTGCGGAACGAGCCTCACTTACAAAGGAGCGTATAGTACTTTTTTTCTGTCACTGTCACACTTTACCATATCTCTCATCTGATTTGAGCAAGAATCATGAAAACTGCTTGCAATCATTGCCAAATTGATAGCGACCACCCACGGTGCTGACAATTATGCTCGTGGTATCTCCGTCGGTTTGACAATATTTGATATATAATCTCTGAATATTGCACGTTTAGATCTGGAAGCCTGTGGGTGATTTGATTTACTTTTGAGAATGTTTTATAGATCATTCACTTCTGACGTATTTCAGAGCTAGTAATTTTTGAGAAGGTATATCAATTGTGCACTACCCAGGAACTCGTCGTTATTAATTTTAAGGCTATTCCACAACGTGAATGCAGGTATATTTAACGTTAGATCAGCCTGGATATTAATGCTTTAACAAGCGAAATATTGTGAGTTCATCGTCGAATTTTAACCCAGCTTTTTGAGGTTCAAAGGCTACAACGCAGCAACTCAACTATAAAACAATACCGCTCCATACGACCCTTGTATCCCCTTGACGGAGTGGTTGGGCACCACCAGGAAATTGTTCTACGATATACTCTACTGCAACTGTCACATTTGATCATATCGCAGTCCGATCTGACGCTAGAGAACTTCATACTTAAATTATCTACATAAATTCGGGTTCAAGAGAGTTAGAGTTATCAACATAAATTTACAAGAGAACGTTCTATCCGCGCATTTTAATCTTATAGACTTCATTTTAAAACAGCGTCAATGATTTCGGATTATGCGTGATTAAGAACGACAAGAGAGTCAGTTTGAACTAAGATAACTTTGTACTTTATCCAAAAATATCAATCATGTTACTACAAGTATATATTCGGATGTTTGTTACAATCACAACAACGTCTCTGTCCTTAGTCCACTCCAACCAGTTCCAAGTAATTTCAAAGCCATGGCGAAGACAAGATCTAGCTCGGAAATGGGATATTCGCGAGCCAAGAGATTTGATAAATTTGCAAATGCAAATTGGACATTTAGCAAACGAAAAAAGTCTCGTGCTAGTAGACAACTTGTTTGGATTCGACTTGAACCCAATAAATTACCCTGTCATAGTTAGGCGGATGTCGCACGCTAGTCTACTATATAAGAAGAAAGGTTTCCGAACTAATAAACTGGTAGATCAAGTAGATGAAATATGGATTCCAGACAGCTATCCATTGCATACAAATTTTACCGGAAACGACGTGCCCTGCCCCACATCACCCCTTCAAACAGGAATTACAAACCTTGAGCTCTACCAAAGTTCCAAATTGGATGTGTGTATTCGTCTTAATTTTATCAAGTATGCGTCGCGAACAAAACCGTGGTCATGGGATGCGCATTTCTCTTTGTACATTCAGGAAGAACAGGTGGTGATTGACGGTATAACGAAAAACCAAGTTTATCCCGCAATATTCTAATTCGCTGACGCTGAGTCCCTGAGTGAAACATTTGAGAATATTTTGCCGGCTGCAAGACTTTCCTTACATGTTTTTGTACACGACAACATGATGCATCTCGATGTGAGTACAGTTATGACATTTTATTCGCAGAAATGGTATAGGGGCGGTCCAACGCTCGCACACGCGATCGTCGTTGTTTTTGAAATGTCAAGCGATACGAATTCCAACCTATCACTAGTGGCGCGCACGTTAACACCAAAAAGAATGTTCGCCTATTGCATAATGTGTGCTTATGAAATCGGTCGGACCGAAATAAAGGATTTTACAAGCGCCACGCTGTTGGCTGATCGGGTGGCTTTCCCAGCTCCTAGCGACCAGATCGTATTGACCGTGATAGGAGCAGTAAAACAGAGTACTGAGAAAAACTTGCACAAAAAATATTGTGTGAATTACTTGTCGGCTGAAAAACATTTTGATATGCCCTTCAGCAATGGCATGGATCGTGTTGTGCATGCCAATGCACACGAATGGCGATCAATATTGAAAAATTATTCCTACTATATTGATGGTCGACGAAGGGGTACGAACTATTGCGAAAACGGTATACTCCGTAACATAAGTAATCCTAACATGCAGTTATTCAAGCACACCGAGCTGTCCTGGCAAACATCAGCGAGACTATATTTCTTTTCACGACCAATGACCGTCGAGGACAATGTGAACACACTGTTCTTTGTGAGCTGTAATAAACGATCAGTGCAAAGCGGTTTGCCATTTCGGGAATTTTTAATTTCATTGGACGCTGCGTCGTGGAGCTCCTTGCTAGTTTCCATCGGAGCCGTCAGCCTTTTACCGCTTCTGCTCCACCTGTCCACACGGACAAACACTCACTCCGTGTGGAAAATTCTAGACATTAATATACGCATTTACCTGGGGCAGGATAACCCGCACTCGAACAGATTTTTAGCAAACGACGCCATACGGTTTATTTATGCGGGAATCAGCCTCGCTGCTATTGTTTTGAGCAATGCGTATAAAAACGACAATATGTACAGGATCATTACATCGTGGAGTGTTGTTCCGTATCGTAATATGTCGGAGCTTCTCAGGGATAATGTTTCTATCCTGACGCGGGTATATAAATTAAGTGTTGGCGGCCATATCTGGCAATCTCTCAAGAGTCCCGAATTTTCAGAACACTATCCCGGAGATCCTCACAGACAAATTGAGCATAAAATCGGAATATTTATATCGTCTGAAATAAGCTTGTTTGGTGGTGGTGCAAATTTTTCGTGGTGGCACTACAACAATATTAGGCTCCATTCATCTACCAGAGCTCTTCTTCAGAAAGCGAAAAGATCTGCATTTGAAATATTAGACAACAAGGGTGAAAAATACTACTACGATGAGAATAAGGAAAGCATACACTTTAAACAAATTTTCTTCAGGAATCAAGAGAGAACACTACAAAATTTTTTGTTACGTTGCGATAGAGCAGCAATTGTTCTGCCACGCTATCAGTGCAATAAAGTTGCGAATTATGTTGGGCAGCGTCATGGTCCGGTCTCCTATGTTGATATTGGAGAGGAATCGTATTCGCGAATGTATCATCATCTACGAATTCGTTGGGTAGTTCCGCTGTTCATTATTAGAAGGATGAAGTCGCTCCAGGCGTCCGGTGTTATGGAATGGTGGCAACGGTTTATCGGCGAAAAATTTCAATTCTCGAGGGACAAAATTAAACCAATAGAAGCTCCAAGAATGTCTGGTAACATTTTGGCCATTTTTGTACTTTTGCTTGGAGGACTAGGAATCTCCACTGTTTCGTTTACATTTGAACGGCACGTATCAATCCTTATTGCAATCAGAGCTTTGGCGCGTCTCATGTATAATTTCATAATTACGAAGCTGTGGCACATTGTTAAGTATGTTTTACCACGGGTTTGTATGCTATTGGTTTGTGCGGGTGTGGCATACGGCAGTATTTATTTGCTGCGCGGTAACTACAACACTTTACTTAAGAAGAATGCATATCGTTTTTGGAATGATGAGGACGATGATATAGGTGAGGAATAATAATCGCGCCTGAATTAAATTATGTGTCATGTCTTTCGTTATCATATTCTGATGCTGTACCATAATGTAGTTGGTTTATCAGCTATGTTTCTGAAAATTAGTTTTTATTAAAATTTAGATTTTCCAAACAAAAAGCTGAAAATATCATTTGGTTTAGCTTTTAATATGCATCCATGTACGTATGTATCTCTGATTTGCATCTACGTTCAATATGTGACCGTCAACGGTTTTTGCAATGATAGCTGATTGCTTTGATAATAATGATATTTGTATGACATCGCCCTTAATTATTTAAAATTAAAATCGTATAAATACACTCGTTGTTCCTAATTTTACCTTACCAATAAAATTAAAATCGCAACAATTTGGCGTTTGGATTCGTTTTCGAGCGTGAAAGGAAAACATGTCTTTCCTTAAAAACCATCGATTCTGTAATGGATATCGAATTCGCTGGGAGAATGATGCAATTACATGTATTCGGTTGCCCTAATTACAATTTTCTCGGAAACTAAATTGCCACAAGCAGCTAAAAACAATTAACTTCAAATGGTAATTAAGCTGGAAGAAAATCATTTTCAATTGTTAATTATCCCGGAACTCCTTGTTCTAATATATATCGTTCATTTCGAAAGCAGTAAACCTACAATTGTTAGTTATCTACTTAAACAATAGTAATTATACACTCTTGGGAAACTTTTTTCTCTGGTCTACCGCTTAAACATTAATCATTACAATCGTCCGCATAATGTTGTATATGGATCATGGGCCACTGTAGTAAGGTTTTCACTGCGATTCAAGGACAAGCTGGGAAAATCAACTCAACGCAACTTTGCACCATCCGTACAATAATTTCGTTTGACCAACATTATAAATATGCATTTCCATCCAACATTATAACGAAAGATATGCAGGACCGCATTCATTGTATAGAAACGAGACGAGACAAGGTCCGCCTTCCATCATATATATCACATACCATGTAGTCCCGAGTGTTTGTTGTGCATACTTTGAGGACAACGTCAGTCACCTCCATGTGGAACGGTCGATGACATGTATAGAGGGGATCTTGGTGGGAACATGATCATTTCTCGCCATTCCCAACTCACAACAGCCACCAGCATCTACTGTAATCACAAGACCCGACATATAATGCTTTACAAGAGCCGCGTTCAAAAAACCATCCAGTTGCGAATCTGGCTGGGATCCCAAGAGCAGCTCATATACCCTGTCTCTAGGCCCTTCCGGCAGAAACGCAACTGGGCCCACATTTGATCTTCCACCACAGTTTTTCCAAATTTGTCAACTCCTGCTCCTTAACCGAAAACCACTAAGGGTACAACAAATGCGTCGTGTTGACTCTATTCACAACAATTTGCGACTTAAAATCGGTAACGCTAACCATACTGTCACCACGGCAAGCCGGCACACCAAGCCGGTCCCTTTCCCTATACATGTTTATCGGTTCAAATAAAGTCACGGCAACAGCTCACTGATTATTTGTCGAGTAGGTATGTCGAGTCGGATAACCTCAGAACTACAGAGCTACTTCTTGAGCTCCATGGTTCTTTGTGAACTTGAGCTGAACTTTTTTGAATTGGCCATTTCAGTTCAACTCGTATCGCGGATTATTACTTGGAACGCAGGGGCTGGTGTTCCATCCTGAACAGCATGTCGCAATCTTGAGCTCGGCAACGCAGGCTCCTCCGCTGTTCCGAGAATAACACAGGTTCGTTGGGAGTTTTTTTCGGAAGGTCCGTTTCATCACATCCTAAATGATATTCGCGCTAACTGCTTCCGCTTTCAAATGGCGTTGTAACATGACGCTTTCAAATGGCGTTCTAACATGACGCTTTCAAATGGCGTTCTAACATGACGCTTTCAAATGGCGTTCTAACATGACGCTTTCAAGTTGCGTTCGAACGTATTCAATGCATGTGACCATTGTTTGACCTCTACAGGTCAAAATAACGCGATTTGACCCATAGTCCCTGAGGAGAAAATGATCACCGTTCATTTCTCTGTCAGAATTCACGAAGAAAAAAATTGCCATTTAAAAAGCATGTGACATATCTCTGACCCCTACTCCGACCCCTGTCGACCGATTGAGTTGAAACTCTGGTCATTTCTTCCTTGTCACCTAAGGAACATGTATGAAAAGTTTAAACGAAATCCGTTAAGCCGTATCAGAGTTAGAGCGCGAACGGACAGACGGACAAACAAACTAAAATTATAACTACGCTTTCACTTCGTTTCAGCTACGAAATAAATGATAATCACAGTTGGTGTATGTTATATAACATGTAGGGAAATAGTTTGAAAATATTTCCGCTATTGCGGTACGGAATGCGATTGGCGCTCAAATGTTTTGTACTGGAAAATTGCTGCAAATTTTGTCAGTGTGTTTTCAGCTTCTACAACTTATTTCTAGATTCGTTCAAATGGTTGGGCAAAGCCAGCGTGCTCTTCACAAACTTGTCTGGCCACCTTATGATACCCAGGGATTCTGGAGGTTGATTTATTGAAACTTCTCATCGCTTCTAACGTCACATCACATCACTGCAGCTACGGATTTTGTTTGCCGAAATTCAAAAAAAATATGCACTGGCTCGTGGAACATATCTGAAACTGAACATATGAGTCCGTTCAAACCAGAACTGCGATGGTGTCTGGTGTTCAAATCAGGACTGCGATGGCGATGGTGTCAGAATACACTGTGATATACATCCATCTCTGCAGGTGTGAAATATTGTAATGTCCGTCGCAACATGTATTTAGGATTCATTCTATGCACGGAGAGAGTATAAATTGCTCCTAAAAATTCAAATGTGATTCAATTGATTATTTTTATTTCCATGCGCTTTCTGAAACAAATTATATCAATGTGAACACGAGATAAAAAGGCACATCACATGCACTGAGAAATGGATTGAACCTTTAATCCAAGACGTAATTAACAACATAATTGCCCGAAATGCACTGCTATGGGAAAATCAATTACGTGGCACATGACATCGCGTGTTAGTATATCAACACGTTCTTTTTATCTTTGTTTAGCGCCAGCAATTTACATGAACACATTGCATGTATCACATGAAAATATTTTCCTTTACGTACGAACAGTGTTGGTTGGAATCGAGAAATCTAAGTTTACAGAAGCAATCACTAATGCCTTCACTGTTTTATACCTGTCTTCGGAACAAATTACGTGAATCGTAAAAACAACATTGTTAATGATGGCATCCGCAAAACATCATTAACATATAACTTTCCAATTAAAAGGAAAACATTTTCGAGGGGAATTCTTTTATTTTTTTATTTAAACAACACAAAATGGTCATTTCCAGCACATGGCAGCATATATAGATAAAACAATTATGTACTCAGCTGATTTAAAAAAAATATATTCACACGACAGGCTGGATAATTTGACAGTTCGTGTGGATGTATATAAAAACCTTATCCTGAATTTCTCATTTGCGGTTCTATATTTTGGGATATATTGTAGAAAGGAATGTATATGAAGCCACCGCATAGTATCTACTTCAACAGTCAAAGCTGCTAAATTCCACAAGTGTGAAGCATGAATTATTGATGCACTATTCTTCTACCTAACAATATGTAATTAAGTAAAGTCATCTCTGTTCATGAGCCACAGTTCCCGATCATTTAATGCAGCATCGAATGTTGTTGTGAGCGACTGAGTTAGGTGACTTAAACGCCAAGTACGTATGACGCCTTAA
Source organism: Sinella curviseta (assembly GCA_004115045.4). Taxonomy (NCBI): domain Eukaryota; kingdom Metazoa; phylum Arthropoda; class Collembola; order Entomobryomorpha; family Entomobryidae; genus Sinella; species Sinella curviseta. The sequence goes on along the minus strand of CM023201.3, from coordinate 2,833,017 downwards.
AAAGCCAGATCTGCAGGTCCCTCGGTTCTAATCTTGCGTCGAACGGTGTTTCGGAGATGCGCTACTTTACAGCCCTACGGTCAACAAGATCTCAAGCTACGTGCACTTTTGCCTATGCTACAATAACTCCTATCTTGATAAGACACGATTTACTGATGAGAAACTGCTCTTTTATTACAATCACTAAAAGGAACAATTAACAATCAGTAGTTTTAACAGTTTTCTTGAATTCTACTAATTAATTTTGATTTACAGCGTATTTAATTTATCGCTAACAAAAATCTAACAGAAAAAACTTATTCTTCCAATTTTCTGGAGCTCTGAGTTGATCGGTTCTCGGAAGATAAACTCACACTGAAACTATTTTCTTTTTTCTTCTCCCTTTATACATACAAAAAGTACTTACTTGCTAAACTTACAGCTATGTAATACATCATAACAAGAATAAACTCGAGCTCGCAATGAAGAGCGAGCAGGAAAAAAAGTTCAAACTTTTCAGTACGACGAACACATACATACTCAATCTTTCTACATATATTCCTAACTTAAACTAAACACGCAGTCAGCAAAACGTATTCTAAACGAAATACATTCACAAACAAAATACTGACTGACTGCAAAGAAGACATCTCAAATGCTGAAAAAAATCCCATCTGAATGCTGAAAAAGTGCTTAACCTATTTCCACACTAAACGTCCTCCTCGACATCGAATTTTAAATATTGGAATATGGGTCCAATGAGAAAAGAAAGGCTACTGAAATGTATTTGCTGCTGAGTGTTCGGGAACGAAATGTAAGTATCTTAATTTAAATACTATTTTCACGTCTTAATACACCTAAAAGCAAGCTTACAATATATTCATTTTCCATCCAGCCAATCGATACTTCGATTTCGTTCGCCCTGGAGTTTCGGTTCGATATGAAGTTGCTTGGAAGGAAATCGACTGCTAGGTAATTCCAACATTTAACCGCCTCCGATTTAGTCAATTAACAGAATGATGACTTGCGATAAGTAGTACGCAGACTCCGGCAGGACCTAGAGGCCACCCAATACGATCCGCGAACACTGACTCCGGCATCATCCCCGTTGGATTCCTTTACATTATGTACTTCAACCAAGCCTACATATGGCCTCGATTGACATGGAACGAGGTCACTGGTGACTACTAAAGACTTCTTCAGAGCAGGCGGAGAAAGTTCTGACTCAGGATTCATGTGTTCCAGGGGCCACCAAATACGGTGCACAGCTGAAAAGTTACTATCCACAGTCAGTAAACCTGCTGCTGGGTGACTGGTCTCAATTCCGAAAAAAATTGATACTACTATGAATCGAATGGTGACTGGACTGCGGAAGGAGCAAGATACTTCACGACTGACTCCGAGGTCATGCCAGAAAACCGTGAACTTCCAATCTGGATTCGAACAGCTTAAAACCGCTAATTCATTACAAAACACTGTGTTCTTTGGATTCTTATCAATTCTAAATTTTAGAAGCTTTGTTCTGACATGGGATATGCGAATTAAATGCATCGATATGATAAATCGCAAAGTTCGGGTAACAATAATTTACAGGAGTGATTTCAATTTGTTTAAGCACACGTAGCCTATTAAAAATTTACTGAAGGATTACATTGTGTTTTGGGTCATGGTTAAGTATGTGCTCATATGAAGGTTACACGTGTCAGTGGCACATCGAATGGTCAAAGAATATTTCTATAATAGCATTGCGGATAGGTATTTTCATATACCACCACGATTTAATTAGCTGTCATGGCAATGATGCATTTGTTATTGCGGTTTTTTTTGAGCTTCAGTAACGTAAGGTTGCTAGTAGCAGCAGTTAGGTGACATATTTTGCCAGATATCCAATAAATTATGCACGAAATGTAACCATTTCATTTGCGATTGCAGGAACTGGGCCTCAAATGTATTGCGTCAATAACATAACATAAACCAACTCACAACGTTCCGCACGCATGTAACCATTTATGAACACGATATCTGCTCGATGCTAACAGTTGGAGTTGGGCGCACTCGAAAATTCATTTCGCCTTGGACCAAACCATATGTTGTATTTAGATAAGGATGCTTGTGGCTTTCAGCTAATAAAAAATATCCATTCAAAACATGGCAACCTAAAATAGTTATGCGGTAATTGGCATGATTCCTGCAAATTCATTTATGGTCTTTAATGTGATCAACATAATCCCGTCAGAATAAAATACAAGATCAACTGAAATTGTGAATAAGTACAACACAAAATTAATGTACTGTTGTACATGCTTTGCATTTGCGTCCGTATTACCCTGAACTAGGTGGGGTGCTAGGGGGAATCGTTGATGGAGGTGTTGTGGTTGGTGGGGCTGCAGTTGTCGTAGGTGTACATCGGTAGTAAGGCTTTTGATTGAAGGACTGGCAGACACACCGCTCCCCTCTGTTGTTGAACCACACGCCACCAAAAGGACAAGGACTGCTTGGCGGTGGAGCACCCCCGCCCCCTCCACCATTATTGCGAGTACATATGTATCCGCAATGACCCCAACAACGACATCGTTCCCCAAAAGATTGGTAAACTCCGCCAGAGGGACAACCCTTGTTTGCTACCCCTGTGCAATTTAAAAATTATATCAGTTGGAACGTTTAAAAAATTAGTGGGACGCCATCATAAATAAATGTAAAGCGTGGTATTTCGAATAAACTACTTACATCTTGAATTAGGTGGCAGTGTTGGTGGACGACGACAACCTGCACTTAACCAAATCACGGCCAAAATCCCGAGGAAAACTAAAGTTGTTCTCATTTTTAAACAACTTGACCGCATGCAGTTACGTTATGAGCACTCAATTGTACTGTATGTGATCGTATTGATGATTTTAGTTTTCTGATATTATGGATATTTAAATGTTGCGACTTATATAGTCCAACTATGTCCCCCACGAACTTCACTCAATTACACATAATTACAAATTTTATGACGTCAATCAAGTCCATCGTATATACTGTCATTATGATCATTTAGATAAATACTGCAATATGTGTTTCGTTTATGCCTGTTGCAAACAAAATGCTTACACCATTATTCTTGGTACATAAATTACTACACGTGCCATCCAATGTTGCTCTAGATTCAATAGAACAACGCAGTTGTGTCTATTTCACAGTCATCCCCATTATGCCGCATTAAGATTTACACTCATCATATTTACGGTTGTGAATCATTTGTTTGTTAAACTGTTTTTTTATCTTGCTATTGTTATCGTAGAACTGACTGCTTGTCAACCTTGAGTTGGATATATGTAATTGATCCCCATCACGATTCTATTGTCATTGCTAAATTTACTGCCGGTCTTTACTGTATTTATAGCCGATCTTTTGTCATCAGCGGCTGGTGAATTACATAGTCGACAAATTCACGAGAATTGAAAGCCGTTATGCCTTTATGACTAGATGATAACCCAGAGATAATAACACATGAGTTGTCAGTCTTTATTGTGTGCTCTCTGTGGACTTAAACCGCAAATTAAGTGTCTAGTTCTAACTGTTTCGTATCTCATCAGCGATATCTGCTTTTTTCATTTTACTAAATTTGATCTACATATTACAGTGACCGTATTCATTTCCATTAAACATGATGCCATTTCCGATCAAATCAAGTGCACCTTTGGATAATTTTTGTGCGTACATTTACATTAAGTTGGTGGGTAATTGTTTCATAGCGACCTGAGCTCATGCCGATGGCTAGATATATCATAAGATTGAGATCCAAGTTCGAATCTAAAAAGTATAGAGATTCCGATACCTCGAATAATAACTATTATATTCTAGTTTATATTATATTCAACTTTCTATTATACTATTAAATATACTGAAATTTTCGAAGCTTCATTTTGGAAAACACTGTTATTTTACAGCAGCATGCCAAACTTACAAGTCTGGACCTCCTTTGCGTTGTTGACGAATTAAAAGGCAAACCTAGGCGAACATCGTGGGAATAGAAATAAAGTTGGCTACTCGTGGCAAGGAGTATGGCTACCAATCTGTAAACCAATTGATCGGTGAAGAAGAAGCTCAATTGCTTTTACTAATAAGGCTATCTGGTGGAAATAAGGGCATCAGTTTAATTAAATAGATGTACGAAGAAAGTAGCCTTACTTGGCATTTTAAAGTAAGCCGGGCGCAAATGAGTTGGTATAGTTCGAGATGAATGCCACGCCTCCTTCGCCCAAACACTGCCTGGAAAGGTAGAAACATGTTTTACTAGCAACAAAAAGTAAAATAGTAATCAGTATAGTAAAGTGTTGATCTTGTTTGGAGTTGTGGGATAGTGATATTGTGTCACCGTGCAATTTATTTTATGGTGACTCATGTATGCAAATGCAGCTGTCGCAAAGTAAAAGTAGTAGGAGAATGTGCATGCGTACAGTGTTACAGGTTCAACAGAACGTTTTACTCCATCGCTAAAATGGCCCTTTAGTTGCTAATTATATTTCTTGGTATTTTCATTTAAACTTTCGGACTCGGTGGAAAATGTTAATTACACAGACATGAATACTTATGATTTTTTGAAAACGCAATTCGTCAATACTATATGAAAACCAAACTGTAAATCTCCGTCTTCGGTTTGCCTATTACCACATAATAAAAATTTGTTATCTAATCTGGAAAATGAGGTAAGTTTTCACGCAATGAATATGGAAGGGTATTTCAATTTCTTCGAGTTAATAAATTACATTATGGTCTAATTATGGATCAGATCACGCAAAGGATTAATGATCGATTAAGAATGCTCTCATTTGTTAATCCAGCCTGGATCCAGCTCTGTTATTTCCGTGAAAAAGAAAATGAACATATTAAGTCATTCGAAACGCGTTCATAACTATGTTATTAATACACAATTTGGAATTGGTTTGTCCAGCTAAATGGTTTTCATTTCGTAAATACATGGGTGATCAGGGTTTCATTGGATCAAAATTGAGTGACCCTTTACTTTTACAAGGAAACTGAACTATCCTCTTTTCTCAAAAAACAGTCTCTGCGGACCCACAATACTCGATTGCTGAGTACGTACGCACACTAACTACTCACGTTAACTAACTGCTCCTTCTCATAATATACAACACAAACCAAGCACACTGGAGCAAACTCCGCCACTTTGCCCCGGAGCGGGCATCAAGAAAGATGTCGCACACTGAATCCATACGCATAGGGAAAACGAATATCATAACGCTAACCACTAGATGTAGCTGAGACAGAACGAAATAATACATGGACAAACCGATTTTATCCGAGGTGGGAGTTCGTATCACAAACTTGATTAATTCTAAAAATAAATATTGGAATCATTAATTGATCTTATATTGTACATATTTCGACAGTTGTTTGGATTGTGGTACCTTTGCAGAAGAGTTTATATCCGGACAACCTGGCTGCATATCCTAACCGTCTACAATCTCCTCGTATTTTGCTGTCGAGTATAAACAGCTGGTTACACATTCCTTCAAACAAGCAAACTCCATGTGAAATACAGATGTGATTAACACACAATGCCACAATGAAAATAATTTCGGATCCCAAATTTACAAGAGTAACTGCAACGGCAGTCCGCTCGGGGTTTAGAACAAATTTCACGACCGTGACGGAAAAGAGAATTGACGAAGTCAAGATGAACTTCATGGATACATAGAATGGAACTAATTTCGGCGACTTTTCTTGCACAACAAATTGTTCCGTTTGGGTGTGAATAGATACTTTATGAGGGTAGTAGAATCGTCCGAAACTGTTTTCGTACAGGCTGAATACCTTCCAACGCAACGGTGTCTCCATTTTGTGTATTGGACTCGGTTATCCGCTAGTTAGTGTTGTTCTTGCAGTTCCCTATCACATAACTATATTATGCTGAAATTAATGCGCATAATATAATGACCAACTCTTCATTTGTGTGATGAATTGGTGATAAATGCGCACGAATTATAATTACGAATATTATTGTACACACTGCTATTTTCAGCCAAAGTCGTACTGGCAGGAATCACTCGGAAATCGACTGCGGTGAATCATCGATCCCGAAGCTATTAATATTTCAGTACTTGATTTTGCGATGCTATCATAAGTTATAAGGCAGTTTTTAGTAAATGGTTGGTCATATAGAGTTTCTAAATATTAATAATTTTCGGAGCAGAATGTATATTTTTACTTAAGAGTAAAACTAGACGACTGCCTGGCTATTAAATATTTAAAGTTTTCGATTTTTAACCATGTCTGTAAAGTTGATGTTTTTCATGTTTTTGTACCGCATTAGTAGTGCTGATATATTATATTTTAATTTAAAAGTTTTAAAGGAGCGTTTTGTTTTTTACTGGTATTCTTTGGTGAAGGCAAGTTTGTATGGAAGTAGCCCAAAGTTGGAAGATATTATAAGTCATCGATCATGGAGCAATACATATGTAAACAACCTCTACTGCGATGCTGGCATACGGTATAAAGCATGCTTAAGTAAATGGTCGTCCAAGGAGTGTATTAAATGCTTATGCATTTGAGAGCGGATTTCCCTTTTATTCAATGTTTTTGCTACCCGAGTATTACATGTGCAATGGCATCAATTCTTAAACCTAATTACTAAAATGGATTTTTCCTCATTTATTTATTTCCTTAAATCTATTTGCTAAGATTCTTCTAATGATGGCATAAGTATTACCTTCTGGCTCTGTACTGATACGTCTAAATATCATACTTGAAGCTTCTCCATAACCAATTTTCCAAATATGTAGACGTCAAGCAGGAAGCAAGAACGAAAATACAACGCTACTGAATAATTCATTCAATCCGGAATACGTGAACGGTTATGAATAAATTAGCTTATTTGGAAAAATTCGGCTTTTTAATACGTCTTTATCGTTTGTGATGGAATATTTACAATTTAATCCGAGTGAGCTTCATCCATCCTTGTAAACCATGCTAAACTGAATTAGTTCTGCGTCGTACGTCAGCCTCGTCTGCATAACGTCTCCAGAGTAAATACTTCCATGTATCTAAAATGTCCAGCTCATTTCAAACTAGCTTCGACACATTAGCCGACACAGTCAATACCTGCTTAAGATTCCCGCACTTTGTAAGCATCAAGATGGTGTTGAGTCCGTTCAAAGAACTGGCGTTTCGCCTTCTCACCGATTTGCATTTCTTCCTCGCCACATTTCCAATGAAATGGGAGTATTCCACTTATACGCTAACTAAAAAAATGTTAACGCTATTGATTTGACGTGTTAAAAAACAAAATAATGTTGCTACTACAGCTGCATCATACTTCTCGTTAGGAAAATTGACATGGGACGAAGTCACATGTGACTACTCAGGACTCTTCTTCCGCGCAGGCGGCGGTAGCTCGGCCGGCTGGGGAGTGACTCAGGATGCCTGTGCTGCACTGGTCACCAATTTTGAATACGGCTCCCAATTGAAAAGTTACTATCCGCAGTCAGTAAACCTTCCACTGGGTGCCTGGTCTGAATTCGGTAAAAATGGATACTACAATGAATCAAATGGTGACAGACAGGACATCAGGAGGGGCCAGATTTTACATTACCGACTGCGAAGTCAGGCCAACAAACCAGGAAATTAAGATCTGGATACGACCAGCTTAAAACCTGTAATTTATTAAAAACACTTTGCTTTTTGGATTCTAATAAATTGTAAATTTTGGAAACTTTGTTCTGAAATTGGATATGAAAATTAAATACATTGATATGATAACTCACAACGTGATAATGATCTGTAATGAATCGTGCGCTTAAAACTCATTCAGATAACAATACTTTGCAGGAGTGACTTCAATATGTCTAAGCACACGTAGCCCATCACAAATTTATTGGACGACTACATAGTGTTTTTGGCCATGATTAATTATGTGCTCATCTGAAGGTTACACGTGTCCGTAGACATATCGATTGATCATCAAACAATATTTCGGTAATATCAGTGCGGATAGGTATATTCATATACTACCACGATTTATTACCTGCCATGGCAATGATGTATTTGTTATTGTGGCTTTTTGAGCTTCAGGATATAAGGTTGCAAGTAGCAGCATCAAGGTGATGTTTTGCCAGATATCAAATAAATTATGCACGAAGTGTAACCATATCATATGGGATTGCAAGAACTGGGCTTCAAATGTGTTGCGTCAATAACACAAAACAAGCCAACTCACAACGTTCCACACGCATATAACCATTTATGGGTGTGATATCTGTTCGATGCTAACGGTTGGACTTTGGCGAACTTGAAAGTTCCCTTCGCCTTTGGCCAACGATATGTAGTGTTTTGATGTGGATGCTAATGTCATTCAGCTAGTAATAAGTATCCATTCAAATACTTGGCAATCGATAATATTTATGGGCTAATTGGCATAATTCCTGCAAATTTATTTATGTGCATCAATGTAATTACAATAATCCAATCGCAATAAAATACAAGATCAAATGAAATTGTAAATACGTACAAAACAAAAATAATGTACTGTGCTACCTGCTTTGCATTTGCGCTCAGATTACACTGAACTAGGTGGGGTGCTAGAGGGAACTGTTGATGGAGAAGGTGTGGTTGCCGGGGCTGCAGTTGTCGTAGGTGTACATCGGTAGTAAGGCTTTTGATTGAAGGACTGGCAGACACAGCGCTCGCCTCTGTTGTTGAACCACACGCCTCCGAAGGGACAAGGACTGCTTGGAGGTGGAGTACCGCCACCTCCTCCACCGTTGTTACGAGTACAGATGTATCCACAGTGACCCCAACAACGACACCGCTCCCCTGAAGATTGGTAGACTCCGCCAGAGAGACATCCCTTGTTTGCAACCCCTGTGGAATTAAAAAATATACATCGTTTGGAATGATTAAAAACTATTTGCCTGTGATTTAAAAGAAATGTTAAGCATGGTAGTTTAAGTAAATGTCTTACATCTTGAATTAGGTGGCAGTGTTGGGGACGACGGCAAGCTGCACTTAACCCGATCACGGCCAAAATCCCGACGAAAGCTAACGTGCTTCTCATTTTGAAGCAACTGAAACATAAATCTACGATAAAAGCAGTCAACTGTATCGTATTGATGATGTGACGTTGTCGATGATTTCAGCTTTATGATATTATCGATACCTAAATTTCGCGCCTTATATAGCCCAACTATTTCGCACTTGAACCATATTCAATTGTAAATAATTATTTATGACGTTAATCAGGCGCATACAATCTCATCCAGATCATTTCGGTAAACAATTTAATAGCTCTTCCTTCTCTGCCCATTGTAAACAAGATGCGGACACCATTTCTGCTACATAAATTACTACACGTGCCGTTCAACGTTGTTCTCGATTCTCCAGAAGAACGCAGTTATGTCTAATTCGCAGACACATCCGTCATGCCACGTTAAGATTTATGCACATAATGATTACAATTGAGTATGCACTTTCGTGTGTATGTGAAAGAGGTGATTATTATGCAATGGTTGTATCACTGTGGGAGTGTTTATCAACCTTGAGTTTTAAATATCTGGTCCGAATCAATCCATCAATGTTTGATTGTACTAGTTAAATTTATTGCAGATCAAGCACATTTTCTTTGCCAACAGTTTTGTTGATTAAAGGATACATGTGAATTTCTGCAGAAAATGTTATTCTTTGATGGATTTATTATCCATCCTTTTTCATCAGCAGCTGGTAACTTGTATTCTCGACAAATCAGCCATGAGAATCATCATAAGAGGTTAGCCTTTAGCTAATGACTTATCAGATTTCAATCATTATTGTCTGTTGTCTGTTTCAATCATCATGTTCGGGCGCTTCATTGACATATCTCGTATGACAACAGTTAATTTAGTTTTGCCTCTAACGGAATGCGACCACCAGTGAAAAATACCTGAAGCCGTAAGTACATGTATCATCTGCATAACCTTAGGATGAATGGTTCCTTGTATTGCAAACCCAACAGAAACATTTAACGGGGTTGCTGTTCCATCGTTTATTTTGTAATGAGGATGTTCTCGAAATAATTTATTTGCGAGCTCATTTGCCGTAGCAGCATCTGTGGCAGCACCAGCGCAATTTTTTTTGCATGACGCTTGATGCCGCTTTAACAAACTCAACTGTTTCTTTGTCATTTCTACGGCATAGCTTGCTTCGAGCGGACAAAATTATTTTGGCTAATTGATACCCATACTACGCAGTGGTGGTTTTGAAATGTTTCCGAAACTATGAATGTGCTTTGCGATTGAAGCGATGTGTAATTCAACAAAACCTACATTACGATGCTTTAAGACGCGTGCATGACATTCAATTTGGTTTGACATTATTTTATATTTTTAACCTTCCGAATGTCAGCATCCATATGTAGAAAGGTAGCCTTGATCAATTGCTACTACTTACCATGTAAGTTCATACGCCCAAAACAATAATATTCCGAAAATAAGATTCCATCAAAATATAATAAGTGTGATCAAATTTTTTTTAACTAGGCTACATTTTTACATATATGATATCATAAGAACGTATATTATAAATACAATTTTTTATCCATGTTATATGCCTCCATGATCTTAGAACAAATTGGAACTGTATGTACGTATTGGTGTTTCGTCGAGGAAATACGTAGATGTAGACTTGCGGCCCTGGTAATCCAATCAACAGGTGAATACTTTATACACAAAAGCGGGAATAGGGCGCAAAATGTCTTTTAGGGTGGTCCGTTGGCATTTTATCCAGAAGCATTGCTGTTCTATGAGGGTACCGACGTAGGAACATAATATGTGAATCGAGTGTTACAAAACGTGCAATGCTCCATTGACTTTCTAACAAAACACAAATACACATATATACCTACACGCTTTGTTATTATTACAGGTTTTACAACGCCAAAACATCAAACCATATATAAATATAAATATAATTCAAAAGCGTACAAGTAGCATACCAATAGCTTTACCACTTAAATATACGTTTAAGAAAATACTCATCTAATTATGAATAATGGGTGAATGATAAATGGACGAAGATGACAAAACAAAATTAGTATCGTTTTATATTCTATGCAACACGGTCTTGCGTAATTACTCTTTATTTACCTCATATTTCCCCGGAAAAAGTTGCATTAATAGATAAAGGTTATTCCGTGTCCGCATGGTATAGCGGTAATCATCTTACATCTTGTTAGTCGTCGGTGTTGCCATTCGCAAGCTCTCCTAAGACGCTAGCGTTGCCAATCTTTGAATCCTGGCTCAACCAAATATCCGCATTTTCTTTATGTGTAACATCGCGAATATGTAGTTGATTAATGCAAGCAGCCTTTTCCACACTTTACGAAGTAGAAACATAAACACATGCATTATTTGTTCGATTAGAAATGCAACACAACCTGCGCAGTTACCGATCCCAAGAACACAAAATAGTACAAGTATGTTTCCTTTCATTGTCGGTACCTCAACTCCTGCAATCCTACTTTCCAATGACTCTGAGTAAAATGTGTTCCAACTGCTCAGCCACCACCAAATCCCTGAAGAGCTTACCCAACTAATTTGTTTGTGGGTTTGTTCGGAAACCCATCCTGTTAGCGTGAATCCGTATTCCATTCTCCGGACCACCTCTCTTCCCACATACACATCCTCAAGCCCATCTACTTTCAACCGATTGGCAAATTCGATGCATTGTTTCGTTGGTAATATCACCGCAGTTCTGTTGCACTGTGATATAGAGTCAAAAAACATGTCGGTTTGCAGAATATCGATGGGCCTTCGGTAGTCTGGCATGTAAAGATCGTCAACATATTTTGTCCGAACTACTGAGGCGTTCATTAAAATATCCGCAGTTCGATAATGAAGCCGTGTTTCCTTTCTCAGCATTTCATACAGCTTACGATTTGCCATTGAATATTCTAAATGAAATACTTCCGACCTGATTTGCTGCCACCATTCCCCATATTGAACAGCGTGTGGAGAATTGAAGCCAGTAATCAAGCTTTGATTTTGGCTTACTGCTTTGTTTATCTCAACGGCAAAAAACATGTTATTGAAAGTCACTCCATCATTTACATCAATTCTGGTGTAGATTTCAAATCGATTGTCAATAAGTTGGCTTAAGTAATGAAACGGTATAATTTTTCTCGGTGCAATCATTGCGTATATATTATCGTCTCTGTACGCGTTGCTCAAAACCAATCCTCCAATCAGCACACCGCTAATAAGCCATTTCAGAGGGTCAAGTTGAATCTGGGACATATTTAATGGATCTCCCTTTTCCAGCAGAATTATTATAGGTTGAAGAAATGCATTTGACGAGAAGATACCTATGTTTTTGGCTCTCGTCATGCTGCTTATAACTTGTTGGGCGTATTTTTCAATGTAAAATGAAGTTACTGGCACAGCAACTAAAACCACAATTATAGTAGCAAGCCAAACCGTCAAATGGAAGATTTCATACAGCTGATGAAATGGAAGCGACTCAGTCGGTGTTTTCCCGCAGCTGACGAATCTCAGAGACTCCCGGTTGATCTCTACCACCACCGGAAAAGCAAAGTAGCCGAGATCTGGTATAATACGCAGCACTGTTTCGTCTTCACGGATGTTGTATGAGTCGATAATTATTTCTGTCTTGTTAAGTAAAGAGGCCCAAATTTGCATGACGCCGTCAATCATGCTATTGACGCCGAAGATAGTTTTGGTAGATAAATTAAATCTGAAATGAAATTCTTCCTTAATTCGGTGCAGTGAAGTCTGTAACAGGTTTGAATCGTCAACCACTTTCAGATATGAAGGTCGTTCTGTTCGAAACTTTAAAATGTCACTTATGTTATTGTTCTGAGAAGGAGCAACATCACTAAGATAAACCTTTTCGTCACAACGCTCACAAGAAGTTACTCTAGCGACCGAAATAATTTTTAAGTTTCTAGAATACATCTGGATAGGCATGTATGTATGGCCATCACACCTGGTCAGTATCCACGTGTAAAATAAATTCAAACTCGAGATCCTGTCAGATGTCCGCCAAACATTACTCTTAAGTAAATAAGAAAACCATAACGAAATTTCACGGCGACGCGACTCGGCGTCAGACGATTCATGAAAGATTTGTATATTTACTTGTTGGGTAGTCTTGAGGATATCAAGAATGCCGTAATCGTAAATCCATTTCCAAGTTTCGTTATGAGCTGCAAACATGGGTGGGTATTTATAATAAGAACATGTCGAGTATTCATCGGAAATTAGCATCCCAATTTGAACCTGGCAATTCCAAGGTCATGTGTGCACAACAAACTTTAAATAGTTTAGCATCACGCAGAATCCGTCACCCAATTTCGAGTTTCCATTGCTGATGAACGTTCCTATTAGCAGCGAGGAGAAACTGCATGTTGAGTAGTTTTGTCTCACAAATCCTTCATCCGATGTGAAGTTTATGTTTGCTGGAACATTCACTATATGAAGGAATCTTGACATACCTTCCCCAAGTACAGAAACTTTCAGCGCTGGTTCGAGACTTCGTAACATAATCGGAGCGTATCCAGGTGAGCTGAAAGTAACTCGTTTGGCTCTTGTAAGTTGAACTAAACAATTTCGGAAAGAGGCAACATATTTGTCAAAGTTCTGAATATAGACGTCGTGGGTTTGTTCTTTGTAGCTTTCGAACCACGATTTAACTTTATGTTCGAGATCAAACGTCGGCTGGGATAGGTGGTATAAAATTCGTGTAGTCGGTCCAAGAACAAGATATTCTTTTCTCCGGTCGGCGCGACACACCTCAGAACTGCTGGCTATCAGGTTAACAAGTATAAAGGGTGCCACAGTATCACGAGACTTCGGAAATGCCATTTTTGTAAATCAAATGTAATCTGATTCCAGCGCACCGAATCTAGAAATCTTAAAATAATTGCAGTTCCAAAATGCACAAAATGGAATGCAGAACGAATTTCATTTAGACATGCAGCAGGATAGAAATGAAGTAGGCTTCTTGTCACATGGAGTGTGTCGTCCAATCTAGAAACTGGTGGATTGATGAAGACGACAATCAATAAATTTTATTAATGTCTACATCGTGGAATATAAGCATAACCTTAATTAATTAAATGGATGTGTGAGATGGTAGTCGTTCACACAAACGACGCATTTTAAAGTATACCAGGTAACATGGGCCGGTATAGTCCAAAATAAATTCCGCACCTCATTTACACCAACGGTTGGTAGAAAGGTAGAAACATGGTTTTCTAGCAATCAGAAGCAAAGCAGGATTCCTTATAATGAAGTGCTGCAATTTGTTGGTATTGTAGCATAGGGATACATTACAGAATTCGAGTTGAGCCATATAAAATGTAGAAACCCATTATCATTATTAAGGAAAATTAAAATATTATTAATGCAGAGAAGTGTTAAACCTGTTTGCATAGGGTGGACAGTACTAATTCGCCACTGCATCAGCGCTTATTTTTAATTTGCAAAGTATTTTCAGAATAACACCTACCTGGGAAGTGGACTAATAAATAGTTATTGTGTACATCTCCTTGAAAAATTTGGAAATGCAATATGCGTGAAATGTTCAGGCATTTTATATGAGCTTCCATGAACTATGACTTGATCCAGTATAATGACTTTTAAGGAGTCGGAGTTCATATATAATGAGATTTCGCTAAAAACAAAAATCCCCAAACCAAAATTCTTCAGAACCTAAAATCTTCCAAGCCATGTATTCGGAAAGTTACAGATGTATCAATTGGATGTTTCTGGGATTATCGGATTTGGGAATATCTGGTGTCTCCAGATTACTTGCTGGATTACATTGAAGTCAGCATCGTAAAAGGTGAACGACTAGAAATGTTCAATTTTGGCGGATGGCTCCCACTCAGTATTTGACGACACTTGTATACAATATATAGCACACCCAGCATGCTGGAAGTACTCGTATGTCTGTTGAAGAAGTCCTGTAGGAAGTATTCGGCTTGAGGCACGGAAAGCAGTCAGACACATTGGCAGTGAAATAAATTGAACGGAGCTAATTAAATTCGAAGATTTACACACAGCAGCCATTTACTGCGAGCTATTGCCACACGGGCACAGCCAGGATCGGACTAATGTTCCCGTTTTCTTGGTAGACCTAGTTTCGAAAAAAAGCAATTGCACCCAGAACCTAGACTTATGCAAGCCGGTTCCCGAAATATACCTGGAAATATTTTTCACTCTGGTACAGTATGCTTTAAATCAATTTGAATTTCAAAAACTACCGTATCCATAATGAAATGTAGTTTTTAGTTTAATTACACTGAAAATGGAATACACCGTCTAGCACACTAATTTTTAATTTACAGCCAAAATACATTCACTATCTGTGTATTGAATATATAGCACGTATGCATTGCAGAATCATTTCGTACTTATTTGATATATGTTGATACACTATATACATTTTTTAACATAACCTATACATTCATGCATACATAAATATTATAGGCTTTTCGCCTTCAAATTGTAAGTTGCTGCTTTATGGGCTGCACTGCACGATAGTCAGTATAGAATCGTTAGAGAGCGAACGCACGCTCACCGTATGCAAAAATTACTCTTGATCTACAGCACTCTGACCTCACATTGCTTCTAATATCAACAGCCCACGGCACATCAGGCACACTCAAACTGAGTGTTTCCGCAAACATCAGAACCCCCGTCAGTTGCTCGAAAGTAGAGACCAGCGTTGGAACTCGTCACATCTTCCCAAGTCAAGTCCGGCCAGAGGTCAGAAGAACTTGGCTGATTGACTAGTTGTGCACCCGCACAATGCATTACACATTATCAATCATTCCGTTTTTTGGAAGACAGGGACACTAGATGTTGCATGTTTAAATAGGTTAAGGCACATCATACTGGCATTTCATTGGTTGTTACAAGTTACTGGAATCGGACACAGCGTTTCAGAAACTCCTAGTAGATTGCATGAAAATACTTACGGTGCCATTACTTTAATCCTGATTCCGACCGATATTCGAGTTAATTTCATGTGCGCTTTTGCGAATGCATTGTTCATTATCTTACGCAATCCTTTCCATATTTTAGCAAGTAAGAACGAACACAGCTGCACATTTTGTTCCATTAGAAATGCTACAAAACCTGCACAGTTCCCAATCCCAAGCACACAAAATAAAACAAGTATACTTCCCTTCATCGTCGGCACCTCAACTGTTGCAAAGCCGCTTTCCAATGAGTCCGTGTTAAATGTGTTCCAACTGCTAAACCAGCCCCAAATCCCAGAAGCACCAAGCCAACTAACTTGATTGTGAGTATGTTCGGACACCCATCCCGTTAGAGTGAACACGTAGTCCCGTTTCCGGAGCACTTCTTTTCCGACATACACGTCGTCATGCTCATCCTGCTTTAGCCGCTTAGCAAAAGCAATACACTGTTGCGTTGGCAATATCACCGCAGTTCTGTTGCACTGGGAAACTGAGTCAAAAAGCATGTCGGCTTGCAAATCAGCAAAGGCCCTTTTATAATCTGGCCAGTAAAATTCGTCAATGTACTTCTTCCCTACTACTGAGGCATTCCTTAAAACCTCCTCCGTTCGATAATGTAGCCGTGTTTCTTCTTTAAGCATTTTATAATATTTAGTGTTTGCCATTGTATACTCTAAATAGAATAGTTCCGACATAAGTTGTTGCAGGATTTCGGATGCAGTGCTCCATTCCCCGTATTGAACAGTGTGTGGGGAAGCGAAGCGAGTTATTAAACTTTGATTTTGTCTTGCGGCCTTGTTGACCTCAATGCCAAAATGAAAGTTGTTGAAAAAATCATTTAATTTAGCGTCAATTCTTGTATAGATTTCAAATCCGCCGTCAATTAGTTGGCTGACGTAATGAAAAGGGATAACTTTTCTCGGCGCTATCATTGCGTATATATTGTCGTATCTGTAGGCGTTGCTCAGCACCAATCCGCCAATAAACACTCCACCAATCAACCATTTCAGAGGAGCAAGTTGAATCTGCGACATGTTCAAAGGGTCTCCCTTCTCTAGCAGAATTATAACAGGTTGGAGAAATGCATTCGACGAGAAGATACCATTCGTTTTGCCACTGGAATTGACACCCTTTACCAGATGGGCGCATTGTTGAATGTAAAATGAAGCTATAGGCACAGCAATCATGACGAAAAATATAATAGCCAGCCAAAGAGTTAAGTCAAAAATGTTATATAGCTGATGAAATGGCAGCGACTCAATCGGTGTTTTCCCGCAGCTGACAAATCTGAGTGAGTCCTGGTTGAACTCCACGACCACTGGAAAAGCAAAGTAGCCGTAATCTGGTAGGATTCGCAGCACAGCTTCGTCGTAACGAATGTTGTTCTCGCCAATTATCATTTCTGTCTGGTTGAGTAATGACGCCCAAATTTGCATCACGCCTTCAATCATGCTATTCCAACCATGGGATATTTTGGTAGATAAAATAAGTTTGACACGGTATGATTCCTTAATTAATTGAAACGAATTTTGTAACAGGTATGATTCGTCAATGACTCTAAAATTTGTAAATCGTTCAGTTGGAATCTGTAAAAGGTCATTTATATCATTGTTCTGAGAAACAACAACATCATTAAGGTGCACGTTTTTGTCACAATTGACACATGCAGTTACGCTAGCGACCCAAGTAATTTTCAAGTTTCTAGAATACATATTGTGCCGCCTGTCTATATAGCCATCAGTCCTCATCGGTGTCCACGTGTAAAATAAATTCAAACTGGAGATCCTGCCCGATATCCGCGCAACTTTACTCTTGAGTACATAAGAAAACCAAAACGAAATTTCACGGCGACGTGAATTGATGTCAGACGTTTCATCAAAGATTTGTATGTTTACTTGTTGGGTAGCCTTCAGCATGTCTGTAATGCCGTAATCGACAGCCCATTTCCAAGTCACGTTCTGAATTGCAAATATGGGCGGGTATTTATAATACGATATGCCATTAGAACCTGAAGAGTATTTATCGGAAACGAGCATCCCAATTTGCACTTGGCAATTCCAAGGTCTTGAGTGAGCAACAAAGTTTAAAATGTTTACTGTCACGCAGAATTCCTTTTCCAAAGCCGAATATCCATTTTTCACAAACGATCCTATTAGCAGTGACGAGAATGCGCATGATGAGTAGTTGTATCTTCCAAAATGTTCATCCCTTGAGAAGTTGGTGTCTGCTGGCACATTCACAATATCAAAGTATCTAGATCGACCTTTACCATATCCACCAAACTCCACTTTTAGTGCTGGTTCGAGTTTTCGCAACATAATCGGAACGTACTCATGTGAACTGAAGAGAACGCCTTTGGCTCTTGTTAGCTGAACTAAACAATTTCCGAATGGAGCCACATATTTGTGAAAGTTCTGAATATAGACGTCGTAGCTTATGTCATGGTAGTTTTCTAGCCATTCCGTCACGTATCGTAAACTACGTTTATCTACTTTCGCAATCGACAGCTGCGACAAATGGTCCAACATGCCTTTCGTTGGCCCAAGTATAAGGTATTCATCTTTCCGATCGGCGCGACACAGTTCGAAATCGCTGGCTAGAACTGAAGCAAGTATAATGGCTGCCACGTATTCACGGAACTTTGGAAACTTCATTTTTGTAAATGAAATGAAATCTGATTCCAGTGCACAAAATTTGGAAATCTTGTAATGATTACAGTTGCAAACCGCACATAATGCAATTCACAACGGATCGTATTTGGGACTGGAGGCTTATAGAAATGTAGCTGGATTCCTTTGGCTCGGAATATGTCTTCCAATCGGTAAACTGGAAAATCGATGAAGAAGACGATCCATTGCCTTCATTAATATTTCAACCCGGTGGAATAGTTTAATTTATTAAATGGATTCATGGAGATGGTAGTCGTTCTCTAAGAAAGGACACATTTTAAGATCTGCCAGGAAACATGGGATGGTATTGTTAAAGAAATAATCCACACCTCCTTAACACAAGCGGTCGCTTAAAAAGATCGATAAATGTTTTGCTAACAACCAATAATAGAATAGTCTGCCATATATTGAACTGCTGGACTGGTATGGCGTTGTGGGATAGTGATACATTTAAGAAATTGAGTTGGTTTGTTCTGGCAAGGTGGGGATATGGCTGCCAAAATGTTGGCTACTACAATAACTAATATTTTTCTAGACTATATCTACCAATGGAAAGTTTTGTCATTAGTTTAATTAAGTAGATGTGTTGGATGTGTCGCGGTAATATTACAAACTACTTAGTGATCATCGGAACATATGCCAATTCCACTTATCTTAAACACGTGCAAAATTTCCAATATGTAGAAACATATTATCGTTATTAGGGAAAATCATAATATCATTTATTCAAAAAAGGTGCTTACCCAATTTGGTTAGGGTGGACACTGCCGATGCGCCACATCATCAGCGTTTAATTGTTGTCGGCAGAGCATTTTCAGATAGGCAGATTTCCGTGAAATGGAGTAATTGTCATCATGTACATATATTTGGAATCGTATATTGTATTGTGAAGACAGTTATTTTTTTACACTGAAAGTAGTACTATCGTTAGCAAACTTAATTTGCATCACCATCCTTTATTTCAAGGTGGATACACACAAGTCCGGTGAAAACCCTTTACCGAATCCGGAGGAGGCGGAGTGCGGAACTGGCTGGACAACCTACAATAACAAGCCGTGTTTCAAGTTGTTCCCCAACTTACGCACTTACGAGGAGGCCAGCAAATTTTGCTCCGCCCAGGGCAATACTATCTATCAGTCTAACTCGGTTATGGTGAAGGGAAAGCAAATTCAAACTTTTATCGACAACTTCACTCTTGGTTATGAACACAGCGTGTGGCTTGGTGGTATTGTACAGCGAAACCAGCGGTTTAAAGTGGATTGACGAGGAGATCGCGACGATCACAAATTGGCAGGCTCCCTATCCCAGCGATTTTTTTGGCTCAGGAAATTGCACTGAACGGCGACCATTTCGGGGTATACCGCCGACTTACACAAGAGGGAACTGGGCAAATGTGATATGCGGGAGCCGGAATCATGTGATTTGTCAGCAAACGTTGCCCCGGACTGTTGAAGAAGCGTTTGTAGTGTAACGGTGGGATATGATTTCTTGTGACGCCCACTGTTAGACCTGGAGCGAGTCTATGAGCAGATGAAATAACTTGCTATAGACTTCGTTAAATTTCTATTTTAATTGTATATTTATTATACACATCTATCGAACGAAAAATGTTTAGTAATTAATTTTGTTAATTAATATATTTAAGCCGAAAAAGAAATACTCTGCAGGGAAGACTGAAAGAGCCCTGCACTAGTATGTACATCTTCTGCTCCTGAACACCACCTACTTCGCGACTCTGAGATTCTTTCAGAGTCCCAATCCTATCCAACATGTTTTCTGCATGGGCATATAGTTTAACACATGGGAAAATTTTGTCACCATCAGACTATCAGTGAGGTTGCTCGATGGGTTGGTCACAAAGTCCCCCCGACAAGGCGGCGATTCTCGAACGAGACGTTGAGAAACGGCGTCTATTTTCTTGTCCCTCGATGAAGCGCACGATAGTCTGTGGGTTGACGTGGCCGGAGAATGTGGGGTGGTGTGACTGGTAAGGATGAGGTGGGAGTGGTGTGGGTAGGTGATGGTGGCAAAGGTTCCGGTTGTATTTGAAATGGCTGTTGACGCGGTGTGTAGCGGCGGAGATGTTGGACGTGTAGGGGGCCTTTCGTTGTCCCGTCACCCATGGTCACTTCGTATGTCAGATCATTGATAATTTTACTGATGTTGCCAATTTCCTTGAATAAAGGGCACAGACAGAAGTAATTTTCTTTTCTTTATTGGATAAGGTGGTGTTGCGTATACAAACAGTGTCGCCAATCTGAAATTTGTCTTCACGGTGATGTTTGTCGTAATTTGTCTTTTGTCGCTCTTGAGCTACTTCTAAATTCTCCTTCGCCACCTTAAAAATGTCTGCGAATTCTGAAAAACGAGAACAAATTAAAGCATTGTCAGTAGGAAGGTCATTGATATTTTCAAGATCATCAGAAGGCACTCTCATGAAATTGTCAAATGGTAAATTTGGGGAAATATTTAAAAGGAGTTTTGCAGGTGAATAGCCGGTACTGTCGTGATGTGAAGAATTTATAGCCAATTGAAATGCCGGTAGGTACTCCGGCCATTTTTTGTGTGATTTGTTATCCAGATAACAACGAATCATAGTTTTGACAACGCGGTTCACACGCTCGGATTGATTTGTTTGTGGATGGTATGGGGACCAGAAGGAGTGATGAATTCCCCAACGTTTGCATGATGTCTCAATAATTCCAGAGCGGAATTAGGTCGCGTTATCGGTGAGGATTGTTTTTGGTGTTGTGAACCGACAGATGATATGTTTCTCTAGAACTGTGGCTATGTTGGCGGATGTGGCAGAAGTGGGTGGAGTTCCACAAACTTGCTAAATGCATCCACGGCAACCAAAACATATTGATAACGGTTGGGCGATGATGGCGTATATGGACCAAGTAGATCCAGGTAAATTGTGTGCCACGGGTGTTCGATTGGCTTGGTGCCCATTTTCCCAGGTGGTTTGACATTGTCGTATTTATTACGCTGGCATTTGTCGCAAGAGTGGATATATTCCTGAACATATTTCCTCATCCCTGGAAAGAATGCTCGACTTTGCAGGTTCTTGAGTGTTTTGTTGATGCCTATATGGCCAGACGTTGGGGCATCGTGAACGTTGTATAAAACTTTTTCACGAAGGGTTGTAGGTATGTAAGGCACCAGCTTCTTTTATGTCAGCTTCCGGTAGATCACATTATACACTTCACAAAACTTATCGGGTTCGCTTAGTACGGTGGATCTATAGGCTGGGTCGTCTTTCTGTTCCTTTCGTAATAACTTCCTGTCAATGTTGCACAAAAGAGTTTAGTTGTTGTTATAATGATGTAGTAAAAGTTCATCTTCGAGGTCCTCAGGCATGGCTCTACTTAAATAATCGCAAACAACGTTGTCGCGGCCTTTAATATGGGTGATGGAGGGACTCCATTCCTGGAGCTTCATTGCCCATCTCATAATTTTGCTGTTGGTGTTCTTCATGCTATTAAGATACGTTAAGGCTTTATTGTCTGTTTCTATCGAAAATAAGGCTCCGTCTAAATATTCAGCGAAACGGTCTAGGGCGAATACAATGGCGTAGGCTTCTTTTTCTAGGGCAGAGTAGTGGAGTTGGGCCATCTTAAATGATTTGCTGGCAAAGCAAACTGGACGCTCATGACCATCCTTGTCTAATTGTACTAGCATAGCACCGGCACCGCGTGATGCAGCGTCAGTCCTTAAAATAAATGGTTTTGCCAGGTCTGGATGATGTAGAATCACATCTTTAGCTAGTATATCTTTCAGCGATTCGAAACCTGTGTTGGCTTCAGTCGTCCTTACAAATTTGCGTATTGCCTGTAGTAAATCATAGAGAGGTTGAGCGACGTTAGCCATTTGATGAATGAAATGACGAAACCAACCAACTGCGCCAAGGAATGCTCTCAATTCTTTATTGGTTTTAGGAATAGGTAGTTTGCGTATGGCTTCGACTTTTTCAGGGTTCCGTTCAATCCCTTTCGATGAAATTATATGTCCCAAAAACTTGACACGATCGCGACCAAAGTGGCATTTGTTGGAGGAAACAGTGAGTTTAGCTTGTCGCAGACGCTCGACAACTGCTTGAACGTGGAGCAAATGTTCCTCGAAAGACTTGGAAAAAATTAAAATGTCGTCTTGGAATACGAAGACAAACTCATCCATTCCATGTAGCACTCTATTCATTAAACGTTGGTATGTTGCGGGGCTGTTCTTGTGTCCCTGGGGCATATCGTTGTATATGAAGGATCCCTGACGAGTTTGAAAGGCAGTATATTTCTTGTCCTTTTCTCTCATGGGGACTTGCCAAAATCCCTTCTCGCAGTCCATGGTGCTAAGATATTTGGCATTGAACAATATCCGTAGCATGTCGGCAATTTTCCTCATCGGGAAACGATCTGGAACAGTTAACTGATTGACGTAGCGGTAATCATTCACTAATCGCCAGTCACCGTTTGGTTTGGGGCGAAGAACTACTGGAGAACTGTATGGAGAGTTTGACTAAGATATTAGTCCTTTTTTCAGCATGTCAGAGACCAACTGATCAATAATCTTGTGTTTAGCTTCTGAACAGGGATACGGTTTGATTTGTTTGATCTTCGGTAATCTCTAATTGGTGTTCTATCATATCGGTTCTGCCAAGAGTGGGATTGTCGAATACGGATGGGAAGAGTTTCAATACGGTTTGTATTCTTTCGTTTTCCCAGTCGCAGAGAACTTGGAGAGCACGAATACACTGGTGACTAGAGTCACGCATTTGAAACGCGTATCGGATGTTGGGGCCTTTATCCTTGAACCAAAATTGCATTAGGTCAAGGTCCAGTTGCATTCCACTGTTTCTTAGGAAATCCATACCTAGCAGCAACACAAATTCGCAATCACTCATAACCGCCAATACATGTTTAAACTGTTTATGGCCAATACGGAATTTGAACGTGAGCTGTCCTGCAGGGATCACGGTGGATCCGTCGACAAGTCTGATCAATCCTTTTTTCCATGATTTCAACTTTCGACCCTGACAAAGTCGATGATCTCCAATAACGGATATGGTCGCCCCACAATCCACAAGACAATCACCGGTAATAATATCATACTGATTAGATGTTGATGGGATTTTGAATTTGACAGGCATAATTGGTAAATCTGAGTTATTTGAGTTATGAATATGTGTGTTGATTTGAAACGAACCCATACATTTGTCGGTGTTGGTAGGTGGGAGTTGGTCATCATCGGAGTCAGAGCTGGATGGACCATTTAGGGGTGCTGTGACGGTGGAGTCAACAACTGCTGCATTCACGCAGTTCATTGCCTTTCTTCGACAGTCGGAGGAGGAGCGGTTGGAATACCCACAGTGTGAGCATGGAGGTTTAGTTTTCTCTGACAGTTTCTCATCCTTCTTTGCTGTTGCGACTGATGATGGTTGTTGGTCGTTATTGGTGAAGTAGGGTCGGAAGCGTTTGTCGGTTGGCCGTGGCGATGGCGCTAATGGTGATTCCAATTTATGAGCGAATTGGATTAAATCATAAATATCCACTGGGTGGTAAGCCATGAGGTGTGGATGTGGTAGCGCTCTTTCGGAAATGAAGTCGAGAACAATTTTCGTGTTGGCAACGTTGTGATCACGGCGGAGTTTCAGATACTGTAACTCCATTTCCATCGCAAAAGTGGCAAATGGTTCGTTCTTTTGTTGGCCACGTTGTAATCCGCTTCAGAGCCGTACATCCGCATGAAATGATTAGTAAAATCATCCCAAGGTTTTACTTGAAGTTTGGCTCGTTGCCACCACAGGTTGAGCTCTTTTTCTTTGCCAAAAAATTGTTGGAGGTGATGTAGCCGTTCTTCTGGTGGTATATGGCGTTGATGCATATATAAAGTGAGTTCGTCCAAATAGTGATCAGCGGTGTTAATGTTGGGGTCCAATCTGGGTGGCGGAGCGGTGGAAGGCTGAGAGTATATGATTTGTGGCTGAGAAGGTGGGAGAACAGGTGAGTATTTGGGGGACACCGGCGCTGATATGGGCTGATGTGGCTTGATGGCGAGATTGTTGGGAGTGTGCACTCGTGGATTGATGGGGGAGGAGAACATGTTGGCAATTGGAGCTTTCGGTGGAGGCAGCTTCGGTATTATAAGTGGAAGCAGTTTATCCACAAGCAGCCGTGGATTTTTTTCCCATGACAAAAAGTCCTCCACTCCGTTGGAGAACTCCTCAATGCACACAAGATCTTCCTTGATTTTCTTTAAATCTTCACCAATAGCTTGACGTAGATGTTGAACAGATTTATTTAGCTCAGATAATTGTTAGTGGTCATCATGAATTAACTTGTAGAGGTCGTCGTAGCGGAGATCATGCCGTCTGTTGACATGTTCTGTGAATCCCCGAGCTTCCTTCTCTACGTCGGCCAGTTGTGCACGAAAACGATTTGCCACTGCTTCAAGGTCTTCTTTGAGTTTTGGAATCTCCTTGGTGGAGATGGAGGACCTTCTGGTAGGAGCAGTGGTCGGTGAACTTTCTGGCGGAGAAATTGTTGGTTGGTAGTACTGCATAAATAGCCCCAAAATTGTTTAGCCATTATAAAAACAATGAGTGATGATGAGGGTGATTATAGGAAGGGAAACTAATAACCACGCCTGAAATTCCACTATGGAGGCCGGCAAAAAAGCCTGAAATCTGGAGGAATTTGTAAACTTATCCATGTTCAGTCTTTGCACGGTGGTTATGTGATGATTAATGTAATCCAAGCACTGTTAAACGGTGTTTCGGCATCATTTGTAACGGTGGGTTATGATTTCTTGTGACGCCCACAGTTAGACCTGGCGCGAGTCTATGCGCAGATGAAATAACTTGCTATAGACTTCGTTAAATTTCTATTTTAATTGTATATTTATTATACACATCTATCGAACGAAAAATGTTTAGTAATTAATTTTGTTAATTAATATATTTAAGCCGAAAAAGAAATACTCTGCAGGGAAGACTGAAAGAGCCCTGCACTAGTATGTACATCTTCTGCCCTGAGGCCAGCAAATTTTGCTCCGCCCAGGGCAATACTATCTATCAGTCTAACTCGGTTATGGTGAAGGGAAAGCAAATTCAAACTTTTATCGACAACTTCACTCTTGGTTATGAACACAGCGTGTGGCTTGGTGGTATTGTACAGCGAAACCAGCGGTTTAAAGTGGATTGACGAGGAGATCGCGACGATCACAAATTGGCAGGCTCCCTATCCCAGCGATTTTTTTGGCTCAGGAAATTGCACTGAACGGCGACCATTTCGGGGTATACCGCCGACTTACACAAGAGGGAACTGGGCAAATGTGATATGCGGGAGCCGGAATCATGTGATTTGTCAGCAAACGTTGCCCCGGACTGTTGAAGAAGCGTTTGTAGTGTAACGGTGGGATATGATTTCTTGTGACGCCCACTGTTAGACCTGGAGCGAGTCTATGAGCAGATGAAATAACTTGCTATAGACTTCGTTAAATTTCTATTTTAATTGTATATTTATTATACACATCTATCGAACGAAAAATGTTTAGTAATTAATTTTGTTAATTAATATATTTAAGCCGAAAAAGAAATACTCTGCAGGGAAAGTTGCAACTTGTAAAGGAAGTATCGGTTGTTCGTTTGCTAAATGATCAATGTGCTGATGATACGTGGTGATGAATTTTTAAAATGATTGAAACAAATTTGGCTCCACTGCTTCTTCTCCATCCTTTGCAACTTCTGATGCATGTATATTTAATGAATATGAAGAATGACAGAATAACATTTAAAGTTAATTTTTCATTGTAAAGGTAATTGTAATAAATCAATTGAAGACAAAAAATGAATCATTCATTTGTAACATACTACAAATATAATGTAATGTATTTCTGTTCAACAACCGTCTTATGACATAAATAAATCATCCCCTCCACCAAATGCTTTAGTAGCGTATTCCTCCAACAAACCTGAAAGCCATCCAATTGCATTACCAGCGGTAGAAGCAAGCCACCTCAATCCTACTTCAGGAGTCCATGGCACGTCTAGAGCAGTTTTCCTTATCTTATCCTCAACTTGTTCCTTTGTATTATTTCGCTTCTTTGTATAAAATGGTTTGAGCTCCGGGTCCAGTGAGCCATCTTCAAGGTTTATGCAGCATCCGCAGACAGCATCATTAAATTGCATCCCAAGACTATCTAACGTTTTCTTCTCTTCGTCATACCATTTCTTCCCGTCTCTCAAATGTTCACAATGTGTGACAACAAGCAGAACCGGAACCTTTTTGTTGCAAATCTTCCTGACAAAGTAGTTGTACATGTGTTTTGAAGATACACTCACTATGCCCTTTTTCATGACGTATACAATTAGTGCGACTCCGTTCGCTTTGATGTACCCTGCTAATACTTTAAGATTTTCCAGTGCAATGGTCGAACTTTTTTCGCTGACATCGCTGTAACACTCGGTGTCAAGCAAACGGAAGTTTTCATACTGGTACGATTTCGCACTGAAAGTGCCACTAAGTTCATCTGAGGCGACAGTTGTATTGTGAGGGACAGCAATCAAGTTCAAAAGACTGGACTTTCCAACTCCTAGATCGACATTTAAACAAGCGATCATTTCAAAGCGCCATCTGGGGATTGATCTGGTATCATAAAATGATACACTTACCCTTTTCTCCAATCACCAGGATGGATTTCATTTTGATGGGGGCGTCAAATGGTTTTACTTGCAGCTACAAAATGAGAAATGTTGGATTACGGTCTCGATGCAATGTCATGTTAATGTGATCTATATATGGCTATTGCAAGTGAAATATAATTGCGTAAAGCTACACTTACATGATACAATGTGAAATGCAAGTGTCTTACTCTACCTTATAGTGAACATGCTAAATGCTATCCTCACAATGATGCAAACGTACGGATAAACTTAAATTAATCATGTTACCAGACAGTATTAGCGCATTATCACTGTAAGGGAACTAATCGTGTGTGTATACCAGATCAATTAATGTAGAAATGATGATGCAATTTCACGCATAATGCCATCCCCATTCCCGCAACACAACTTACTTGTAGTAGCAATTAGGAACAAAACAATTATGATACCAGTTAAAATTGTTAGAAAGGTTGAATGCCAATATTAAATAACTGCTAGCAGTGACTGATTTTATTAAACGCTTTATTCATGCAAATTATTCCTGTACTTAGCCGGTATGATTGAAATATTTACTTAGAATATTTGATGGACTTTAAAATGTTAATATTCGCCTTAGCTGCAAACTCGGCGACCACCGAAGGCGGAATTCCAAAAACGGTTATAACTTGAACGAAAATTTTCTCAATCCAATCCCCCAAGTTGAATGGTTTCCATGGTTCCTCCAATGCGTGATTTTGTATTTTTTGCTTGATTTCTTCTTGCGTCTTAACTTGTTTCTTTCTGTAAAACGGGATGAGGTCCTGGTCAAGGTCCCGATCGTCAAGGTCCATGGTGCAGCCGCATACACTGTCTTGGAAATTCATTTCAGCTTCCTCAAAGGTTTTCTTTTGCTCGGCATACCAGTCAAATCCACTACGAGCCTCTTCACAGCCAGTAACAACAAGCAAGACGGGTACCTTTTTCTCGCAAATGTGGTTCACAAAGAACTGATAAGTTTGCTTTGAGGAGGCGTTCAGTCTTCCGTTTTTCATGACATAGACAATTAGCGCAATCCCATCCTTGGCCAAGTCCTTTGCTAATTTTTCAAGCCTCTTTAGTGGTTCCTTTGAATTTTTTTCGTTAGCATCGTTATAGCCAACTGTGTCAATCAGTTGGAAATCTTCAAATGGATACTTTGTGGCTTCGAAAGTAACGCTAGCGGCACTTCCAGACACTTTGGCGTCCTTTTGGCCGCGAATCAGGTTGACCATTGAGCTCTTTCCCACGCCTACAACATGTTTTGTAGAACATTGAAATAAAAACTGGTGGGCAACTTTCTTATCATTGTATGTGGGAAAGTAGTATACATACCGGTTTCCCCAACAATCAGAATATTCCTCATTTTGAACAAATTGATACTAGGCGATCGGCCGATATAATCAAAGCTAAAAATATACAAAACGCGTGGATAAGTAAAAATTACCTCCAAGTATATATTACGCAGAAACTTCAATGCAAGGGAAAAATGCAAGCAAACTCCACGAAACACAACCGGAAAAAACAATTTGAAACTAAAACGGTCGAACCAGCCTTAGAACGATAAATGTTTGTTTTAGAATTAATGCGTGACATGCGACAATATCAAGGAAATCTCAAACTGTACAACATGAAACTTTTAACGCATGCTTAAATGAAATTGCATTGGTGTTACAATCATGGGTAAACAGTTAACATTTTTTCCGAGCAACAGTGAGAAAACTTCGAAACCAAACGCGACTCAAACACAAATGTACTATAGCCCATCAAATATTAACTCATATTTACAAGCGTGAAATATTGGTCACAAAATTTCCTGTCTAGGACTTTGGTGAAATGCCTTATTAAAGTTTGCAATACGACATTGCGTACCCAGTAGCGAATATAATACATACAATTAGTACATATGTAAGAAATGAAGGTTGTGATTTTTCATAATTACAAATTTCTCAGTGCTTATGAGGCTTTGATTGGACTACCAATAAAAAACGCATTTAGTAAGGCTTCAAAAGCAAAGAAAGCCACACCTAAATTAATATAGGGGCAGGTGTCCTCCGCAACTTAAAGGTCAAGGTCACGAGAAAGCAAACCAAATATGCAATCGAACTAATTACCATTTTTTTGTGAAACATGACCTGGATTTCACAAAATTCTGCATTTCATTTGGCTTTAAGGAATTCAAGTTCCAGAGCAGTAGACCAGCAAGACTGCCTTCAAGAAATATGTTTTCATAATATAGAATGGCATTGCTTACAAGTTGTTATATGTATACAGGGATGTAATGATATACTCCATATATCTGCTAGCTTACAAATTTATGTGTGCTTGAGTGTGTGAATATTTTTCTAGTAAATAAGTTTTGGCAAATTATTTATGGCTCCTCGTATTCATGGGTGCTTTCCACTATAGCCGAAGTGCATAGTATTTCATTCCAAATCTTCAGTTATGAACAACTGATACATTGTAGATGTACGTACCATGACTGTACTGGTTATAAACAAACTAGTAAGGTCTAACCTTTAATATATAACTACCGGAAGAGTGAAGCATGCCCAAATCACAAATTTGGTATGTATTCGACGGTTATACGACGTTAGTGAACCTCAAATTGAACATCTCCGCCGATTTGTGGAATAAAAATTTTTGCCACCTGGTGACCCCTCTATTTCGAGCCCCACCCCGCCACCATTGTACCGATTTGACCAATGGTCCATTGACAAAAAAAATATCCTAATGAACTCCTCTATCCATTCATACAATAAAAAATTTCACACCTGGGTCAACCCCACCACCCCCCACTTCGACCGCCGCACTTCCGGTCTATGACGAGATACATGGCTGAAAGTCAATAGGGAAGGTCCTCATGGGCCAGTGTATTTGTGTTCCAAATTTGAGCCAAATCGGTCAACGTGAACGGAAGTTAGAGTGCGTACGGACACACAGACAGACAGACAGACAGACAAACAGATCAATCGCTATAACTACCTTTTAAGCATTTCATGCTTCCGGTAGTTAATAACCGTACATGCATTGCTGCAAACACACTGGTTGAACATTTCGCTCAACTGATGTTACTACGAGAGAAAATCATTCTGGTTGCAATAATTATTGATTGGCTTCAAAATTGCCCTGTTATAAATAAATATAGGTGATCGAAAAAAATGTATGGCATTGTAGTCCCACATGGGTGATATAACATGTACACTATACACATAAGTTGGCATTAAATGCTAATATAGAAATTTCAGAGCAATTGGTAATTTTTTGGACTAACAGTCATTCTAACGGATAGTTTAGTGTACTTGCTCATCTCAAATGGAGCAAACGTAAATTAATTTAACCTTTACACTATATATTATTAGCATTTGGACATGTCGTCACCCAGGTGTTATCTGTGATGCTATCGCGTTATAGCAACAATGAATGTGCATATAATAACAACTAATTGCTTTATGAATGATTCCACCTATGATATTGGTATGAAGCCGCATAGAATGGTGGCATCTGGAAGCATTATTAAATGTATTTAATGCATGGGTTTTTATTTAATCCCAATGTAGTATTGTGTAAAGTAATGTTTTCCAACTATGATGACTGCAAAATTGCTTAGGGTCAATTTAGAGCACCAAATTAAAATGAATTCATACTCATCGTTAACAACCGGTGACGTCATCTCCTTGTAGATTATGCGTCAGTGATTTTTTTGTCCCGGAAAAAATATATTCACTCTGCGCTGGACAGTGCCAATAGCTAAATTAAACGGAGCCAGCAACGACAATCCATCTATGATATTGGTACAATGAACGGAGAAACTATAGCGTCAAGATAACAACCAATTCTTCTGGACCATCTATTTTAAATGAGATTTAAGTATACTTTTTCTCTAATACGTTATTGTTCACAGTATTTTTAGAACTGGACAACGGAGCCTGTATGATGAAAGGCGCTACTCCCCTCTTCCAATTCTATAACTAATGACATCGCCATTTAATCAGACTATGAACCGAGATATCAAATGAATTGGTGCACGTGGCAATACGTCGAATGCGTTCCATCACAATCTAACCATGAACTGACTAGACTGAAAGCAATTGTTGCTATACGCTTAGAAGTTGGTAACCGCAATAACACAGTACTGATCATTTCGCCGAATGAAATGTAAATTCTAATATGTATGTATGCAATGAGAAGAAAATATTATTCACGAATAATAAGTACAAAAAATATTGGCCTTACCGCAACTCCAGACAACAAGCAAGCGAAGAAGAGTGCTCCGTTGATAATGTACACGTAAACGGCAGTCAAGACGCACGAGAGATTGATACTGAGCTGGGTGATCTGCTGACAGACACTATTTATAGGTAAATTATAGAGTGGCTTACTGGTGCGCACGTGCTGATGAACATAATACCTTGACTGACTGGATTGAACGACTGATGCTCTGCCACCACTATCGGAATTACTGTTCAAGGATGAAAGGCCACTTGCGATGAGTTATATAAACAATTACCACTCCGTGTATCATGGTAAACATGTTGTTTTCATTCACGTATCTCCCAGTCTGACAGGCAGCTCGTTACAACGTTAGGTATTATCTTGCGAAAAAAATGAAGTGTGTTGTTTATGTGATCCGCAATCAAGTGTTTACTTACAATTATTAATTTTGTCAGAGAGTACCTGATAGTACGGCATTTTGCCTTTTCGCACAGCACTCAATCATGTCAAATTAATGTACTTTTGGATAACAACAGTTTAAATGATGCAATTCCAATTCCAATGTTCAAGGTGTCACGTCCCGAGCACAATAAATTCCATAAAGGTTATAACTCTCTACAACTTATTGATGTGTCAATCAAAATGATGCATTTACAAAATGATTTTTTTCAGAATACCTCATATTGCGTATTATCTCACAGTTAATGAATTCTAACAAGTGACAACATTACTACATAAAACCCCTTTATAAAATGATACCGTTTATCAGCAATGCACGTAAAGAATGATTTTCGCAGGTTATGTCAACACTTGAAATTGTTTTCCTTGAAAACTAATATTATTTTCAAACGAGCATGAACTCATGGTGCAGTTGTGCCCGATGTCAACGATCACGTCAGAAATGAACTGGATTAAAATTTTTAGCGGATTGTGTAGATATGCATATAAGATATCTTGAGCAAGCTATGCACCCATTTTTTACTACATTTCTTTTACTAGGAATGATAAGTCACACTATGGCTTTATGGTTGGTGGGTAGCTTATAATGAAATGAAAAAAAGTTTTTCATACGGCGTGATCAAGAAGGATCGGTGATATCCCTAAAAATTAATAAATTTAATTAATGTGTCACTGCAGTAAATGATATGTATGCGACGTCATGTAACAATACATCTATTACAATTGACAAAAAAGTCATATATGATTATAATTTGCCATATGGATGGTCCCATACAGGTTTTAAGCTGAAACATACTGTATTTGCTGAATCGTAAATAAACTAATTTTATACAGCACCAAAATCCCGTACATTAGATTTGGAAGCAATTATAATTGGAAATTAGGAATGAACTTTTTATTGATTTGAGAACAAAATTTACTGAATAAATTGATGCAAAATTTAACATTGCACAAGTTACTTGTTTCGTCTCCAAATTCTTATTGCTTGGTTTGTGGGTCGCACCTCGCATCCTGCGGTATTAAATCGAATACGCTCAAAGACAACTTGGCCATTTTTAAAGATTACTCCGCCCTTGCAGTATGGAGACCATCCATTTGACGGGATGTCAATTATCCCAGGATCCTGCGGCCCTGTGGTTTCATCGTAATTCATTTGAGTGATGCGAGGAGCGCACTCGGTTTGCGTTTTACCCCAGTTGTCGGATGCTCCCCCGGCAGCGCGAAAAAAGAGACCTGCGTACGAGCTGCTAACGTCTTCCCAAACCAGATCAGGCCAAAGTGAACTGGGACTGGGTTGGTTGTAGTACTCGATATATATTGATCCCACAGGGACCACTCTTGAGCTGACAGTTTCCAACTGTTTCCGTAATTTTATGATTTCGCTTACGGCATCTCCTATTGACCACGATAGTGTTTTTTGACACATTACCATGTTTCGTTTCTGGCATACAACATTTGCCCAGTTTCCGTTGGAGTCTGTTGATTGTTTTGCGTTTTTAGGTCTGAACTCAATGCAGCTATCTGAGTCGGTGATATTACGGGGATAACCGTCTTGCCAGTTGGTATATGTTACAGTGTCCCCGTCTACCCATTTAAATTGCGCTGACGTAGGGTCAAACTTGCCCCCAAGCCACAGGTTATCGTAAACTTCTTCGGTTTTTTCGGTCAAAAAGTCTTGCATCTCAGCTTCCTTGACCATGACGAGGGATGATACAGACAGGTCACTTCCTTCCGCGGAGCAAATAGTTCTTGCTTCTTCATAGCTCACGTAGCTGTTGAAGAGCTTGATGCAGTACTCGTCCTTATACGCGGCCCATCCATTTTCGCACTGTGCTGCGTCTGCATGAGCGGGAAGTATTAATTTTAGCTTCTAAAGTGAAAGCCAATCTTTTGTTATCAATGGAAATTACCTGTTTTCGAAGACGAAATGAACGCTGAAAGTAGCAAAATCCGAAATAAGGACTCCATGGTATTGTGTAAGGTATCCATGTGATTGTTCGACGACTACTGACAGAGAATCCACACATTTCGTCCGTATTTATGCGACTCGATGAAGCGGGTGTGAACTATGCAGGAGATGCGCATGAACAGCATTCCAATTTTTACAGCTCAATATATAACATGCTGGCCTCATTTCTGTGTGCATTCATGAAAAATTTCTTGGAATTATTTTTCAGATATTTAACCCAGCAAACATGCTACTGGGTCGAGTTATTCCATGCAGTGCACAACTACGACCGATTTTGGTAATCCGTGTTTACACGAAGTTACTCATCAAAGCTGCTGAGTTATCGTGAATGGATGAGGAATATGGGACAACTGTCAACGCGAATTCGTTTAGCTGAACATGATACAATATCAATGTTTACATACCGGAGAATTTGGAACAAATGATTAATACCAACTATGGATAATGTCTCATGTGATGACACCATTCACGTCTTCGTGACTTGCGATTAATGACATTATTAAGTGATGCTCGATCACTCGGTAATGGCTTTAAATGGTAAAATGTTTGCGTTTTGCCATTTAATCCTGTGCAATTTTGTTTGTCAGTAACCAGGTTATAGCGAGCGCAACAAGGAAAGTAGTTAGGCTACTGAGTAAATAGATTTTCCAACATATAATCACCGTGCAGACTATGATGCCATTAACCTGGCAAGGGATGGGCCATAATCACTAGCAAACATGTGTTTGAAAATTATGCTCGAATTTGGATCGATTAATAATTAATAACTTTCGTACTCTTTGGCTTACAAATGAAAACTAGGGACTCCATTTATCAGGAAAATTGTTAACTTTTAAACAACATTCAAATTATTTCAGACATCTTCAGAAAGTTCCTACTAAAGCTTTTTGCCTCCAAATCTTAACGGCCCGGTTTTTTGGGCCGCACCTAGCCTCCCTCTGTGTAAAATTGTACACCTTCCTGCCACGTCGTACCACCACCTTTGTTATTTCTTCCTACATGACCAAACCCGGACAGCCATTTGGAGGAATGGGATTTGGATCGGGCCATTCCCAGCCTTGTCTACCCATCTGCGCCATTTGCTTGATACGAGGCCCACACTCGTTTGAGTTTGGCCACAGTCACCAGAGTCGGCAGAGACGGCACGGAAGAAGAGCCCTGCGTACGAGGCTGTGACATCTTCCCTCCTAATGTAAACCAAATCGCTCTAGGAATAGAATGGTTAAAATATTCGATGTAAATAGAACCGACAGGAACATCCCTGAAACTAACCGGATCAATGTAATTTCTCATGTCTTCGTTCTCTTCCTGAAACTACTTCCTCATTGTTTTCATTTCCGCCACTGTCTCCCAATGACCAGGACGACCATTTTTGACACATTACCAAGTTTCGCTTCTGGGAAATCACATTTGCCCAGTTTTTATCGGAGGCGACAGTTGGCTTGGCATTTAATGGTCGAAACTCGATACAACTCTCTGGGAAATCAGTGATTGCATCTGGCCAGTTGCTGTATGTTAATGGCTCGCCGTACTCCCATATGAAAACATCGTCAGTGATGTCGTAACTTCCACCATTATCAAAAAATCATGCTGCAAAATTAGCGAAACAACAGAAATACATATGTGCACATACGAAGGGATTATCAGAAGTAGTGCATCAACTTTATTTTGCTCTAGATTCAATACAACTCAGCATATTCAGTCAATATTTTGTACATGCGTTCCCCTGACCCTTACAAACTTTTTCGACCTTTCCACAAGAACCAAAATATTTCATGAACAGAATGCCGGGCCGTAGCGTCCGAACCATGAAGTATCACATTTGTCATTAATAAGTTGGAGTTTAACTTCATCTCATGCATGTCAGCTTTCAATTCGGAAAACAAAAAGTAGAGTGATTGGACACGATGTGTACCACGTAGAAAATGGTACAGTTGGATTAAACATATTCCGTGTACTTTTTCCGTGACGACGTTCGATGTATGGCACGTCATATTTTCATGAAACATCAAATTCCGACACCTCAATTATCTTGGCCATAGGTTTTGATGTAGGCTAGTTCTGGCTTTTCCTACCTGACTGGAGACCAGGGTGCGATTGGCTGGACCTTGAGGAACCCTTGAAGAAAAACTGCATTTTCTAAACTTCCATTTTGTAACAAATACAACCATCATAATCCTTAAGCTGAATTTTAGTGCAGTTTATTTAGAAGTTACCTCGGTTTTGTTCTGATTTCCGGCGGATAGTGACCACCACTTAAATGCTGACGGCCAGGAGTTATGGCACTTAAGTATATGGCAATTCATTCACGTCGTAATGTTGTCTCCATTTCAGTTTAAATTAACGTAATCACATGTCAAAATATTTAGCACCCTATGTGGTGCAGGAATATTTTCGCTAGAAAAAAAATAAATGAGTGATATTACGCGCGTTTTCTCAGAACAGTAGGTGCATAATGCGGCGATTAATATATCGATCGAAAGCTCAGCTCCAATGCTATACACTGGTATACGGGTCAGTGTAATCGGAACAAACCTCCCTTGAGATATGGACTTTCGAAATTGATGCATTACTTCTGATAATCTCTACGTATGTAATTGCCCAAATATTTTTCACCACTGTATTATGCCAAAGTCTTTGTGTTCAGTCGTCCATTTTACGCGTTGCCGTGTATGTAAGGGAATTTGTCGACACATAAATAATTAATTTGGACCGCTTCCTGAAAATGTTTTTGAAACTACACCGCTGAAATAATTGTTGTGTATTTTGTATCATCAGCGTAACGGTACATTATGGTCCACCTGGGACTCGTACCCGTCATTGCTACTTTTCTCCTCAAAATATGCGCTTCATAAAGCTGATAAATCCGTTTACATGTGATAGATGCAAGATCGTCCTCAGCTGCTCTGTGCTCCACCAATAAATATATGTACGCCAACATTTTATTTTCAATCTGATGCGGATGTTGGTACGAATGGAAAACGTGCTCACGTGACATATGAAGCTGCAGAGATATAACCAATGATATCTTCTAACATGTGATTATTGTGTAAGTTCGCACTGGTAAATACTCAGGGAAACTTATTCGGACGTGTTAGTGAACGCGGCTCAGTAAGAGGCGGATTGATTTTTTTTTGTAAATTCTGTTGTGTGGCAAATGTATGTATGCCATTGGAATAAGCTCGTATGGTACGTATTTCACTAAGGCGCAAATATATATATATATTCTAGCACAGGACGTGTGAACTACGCATCAGTTTTTAACAGAACAGGGCGAATCGATTTACGGATCTGTAAATTATATCTCTCCGTCATGCTGGTATATTGTGGAGCATACCCGAGCCATATAATATATCTACGTTTTATTGTGCGTGCTATAATAGCTGAAGCTGCCGGAAGCTACGTTGATGGAGCGAACGGTCTCTTAATTTCGGAAACTAATTACACGAGTTTATTAAAATGATAAAATAGCGTATTCAAAGAACAAGCAGGTCGAACGCGTGTAATCGATTTTCTTTGCGTAGACACGCATACGTCAGCTGAACTTACTCATCCTATACTATCCTTTATGTTGTAATGACACGTCAGCACACTTTTGGTAAGCACTCCCAAATTCTATAACGGAGTTTACAACAAGCAAATATATTTGAGAATATATAAAGCACATATACGACTTTTCTGACCTACGACCAGCTAAGATTGTTGCCAAACAGCTACGTACAGGGATTTATTTTCTAGCAGTATAAAAAGAACAGGAGTTCTGAAAGGGTTGTGAACAAAAATGGATTCGAAGCTGATGTATTGTAAATACGCATGGCAGTTTGTTCTGCTCTTAATGGTAGATGTATTTGCAGATATAAGTATTGTGACTGCAAACAGCATCGAACGACTTTCCGTATCACCTGCTCTGGATAAATTTGGGGACTGTTCTGTCATCATCATCCAGAATGTTTTGGAGTATTACGTCAAGAAAACCAAACGAATCAATTGGTGGATGGAGAGAGACTCGTCCTATGAACTCGCTCCGACACCATTCCCTGTTCAGCTTACAACGTACCACTATACACTCCGCAAGAATGGCGTGTTTAGCTGCAAGTACAAGTCAAGCTTCCAGTCGTTTCGTCTAAAGAGTGAGAAAGGTCATTCCAAATTCAGAAAGCTAAGATATCAAAAACAGCTGTGTGTAGCGGTTGTTTACGTACTACCGTCGTTTTGTCGGGAATGGGGAATGGACGTACGGACACTGGAAATGTTTAATGTAGCAAGATTTCACAAGAATCCAAAGCTGAAGAATAAGCTGTTTCCTGAGCGTTTGAGTGACAATTTCCGAACGTATGACGGACCAGTCTACTTCATAATACTTCACAAGAAATATGTTAAAATGGACGGAAAAAAGTACTCAACCAAATTACAATCAGATTTAGTTTACGCCGCCGACAATTATTTTGCTAAATACAAATATCGAGGACGATTCCTTCCCCGTAAACTGTACGCTGAAATATCCGATGGGCGAACCAAAAGTCTAGTTTCAGAACAACGCGTGTCCTTGAGCAAAATGTTCCATTTGGAGTTTCAGGGAAACATGAAGAACTTTTACAAAGAGATTATTCAAGAATGCTACAACGTTTACAGGAAACTAAGCGAACTCGAATTTGGGGACGTAATGGGCAGGCGTGATTGGGCCATTTCGGAGGAAACGTTGAGAGCGCGAGCAAAGTGTCATGTCAGAGTACTGCGAAAAACAATGACGTTACAAAAGAGGAAAATGCATAAGCCGAATCATATCGCTGACGGAATTATGAATGCGTTTCACAGCAACTTGGTTATCCTCCAGATGGAAACCTTGGACCCATTTATAGAGAACGATAACATAAATATAGATGAGACAATGCACAACAAAATCATTGAATATATCGCCCCAAATGCGACCAATATGAACTCTATTTTATCTCAGCTGGCCTATCCGTACTCACCTGTAGTTTTCTTTCACCGAACCTCTCAAACTGCAGCAAGAATTTTGTTCGAAAGTCAAAACAATATATATTTTACATCTTGTGCGCAGCGGGACGAAATTGTGTCGTTATCTTTACTGGAATGTTTCTCGTGTTTCGATATTTGGATATGGGTGCTACTAATATATTTTGCTTTAAAAAGCGGGGCTTGTGTCTACTTGCATTCCTTGATTTCCAATTGCATTCACAAGACAACCGAATCTGATGCGCTTAGTAGCATCAGCTTTGTTTACAACATTTTATTGGTTCAGTCAACAAACGTAGCCGAGCAGTGTAAAGCAGTCTCTGTTCCGTGGCTGCTGCTAGGCATGATATTTACGTACGGCTACCAAGGTGACAACATTAAGGAATTGACAAAACCTCCTCAGATTTTTCCGTTAAAAACCTTCACCGAAATTCTTACAGCAAACTACTCATTGTATCAACCAATCGTTAACAAAGAGATGTCCAATGCTTTCTCCGAGGAATGCAAGGGGTATGATCAATATATAAACTGCCACCTTATCAAGGAGGACGCCTATGACTTTCTCCTACTTGGCTTGTACTGGGAAACAAGGGCGCATAATGCGGATGGAAGTAATTTGAATCTAACTGAAAGCGTAAACAAGACTAAAAGGGATATTGATCGCTTGACAATTCTGCCCAAATTATCAGCTGAATTATTGCAAATGCAGGAGGACCAGTACTTTGTTGATGTGATTAGGCGGTGCAAAAATGTTGCATATTTAAATACACATGAGCGAGTGTCCCAACTAACTATCAAAGCGCTCGACAAATTTGAGCTGAATCCTGACTTTCTGCATATTAGTTCTGAACCGCTTGAGAAGCTGTCCGTTACGATCCATTTCCAAGACTGGCCAGCTTCTACAGGATATATGGTAAGACGATGGATGTCGTTGCTTGCATCCGGAATACAAGATACTTGGGTGAGTCAGCTCAAGTTGAAGACAAATGTACAACTTGAACTTGCAAGGGGAAACGGAAGTGCGAATGCGGATACTTCGTCGCTGTATCCACGCAGAGTTACATTGCGAGGAAACATTAAGTATATTTTTGCATTTCTCTTCTACCTTAATGCAATTGGTATGCTTGTGCTTTGCGTAGAAACTAGGACTCAAATATTTACTATATTTAAGAAAATGTATGGCTACAGGAAGTACCGTAGAGTAGCTACCACGAAAAATATGATTACAGTGAAACCTGTAACTCTCAATGACTAATGTTCACTACAGCTTACACTCTCTCTATTAAACTCGCTGATATACTATGTGAATACAAGCAAATGTTTTAGAGGCGTTCTTTTTCCTGTAAATATTTAAAATACAATTAAACTATTTCATACATTATTACATAGTGTCGCACAATACAGTGTTCTCTTCACTACGCCAAAAATATACATACGCAATGTTGATCCGATAATGATTTATTTTACAATGAAATAAAACGTATGAATTATCAGACACGCCTGTATCACACTTAAATCTTAAGCCACACGTGTCCAAAATAAATTAGCATAACCGATATATGGCTACCTTTACATCAAAAGTAGGCTTACTATTTGATTAACGCAAAAGTCGAGAAGGACAATTGGCGTCTGCTCATCCATGTAATTCACACTACCCAAGTGAACCTTGATTGGTTGCAAGCATTTAATTTGTCGAACCCATAACCTTTTGTCCTTTCGCGGAACATGCGGAAACATATCCGTCTTGAAATATCCTATCAAATTACACGATCCACCAAACACATTTCCGTAACTACCAAAACGTATTACGATTGTAAAAACGCCTCCCATGCAGGTATTGGAAAACATTAACAAATGGGGTACAGAAATTTGTGAGCCCATTGATACTAGCGCATAGGAACTGATAATGAATACGGCCATTGCGACATTTAGAAATCCCAAAATTATGCAGTCCTGCTGAATCTGATTGAAGTA
The DNA here is from genome assembly GCA_004115045.4 of Sinella curviseta. Classification (NCBI taxonomy): domain Eukaryota; kingdom Metazoa; phylum Arthropoda; class Collembola; order Entomobryomorpha; family Entomobryidae; genus Sinella; species Sinella curviseta. The sequence goes on along the minus strand of CM023201.3, from coordinate 2,792,125 downwards.
ACGGGACAGCAGTTGAATTTGCTTGTACAGACCAACTATATTGGTATCATAACCTTTGGCCTTACAGTTCCTCATTTCAGGGTCACGGGGACTGTATTTGTATTCTGCGACAGTTCTCACAAAATTGATGTAGTGGCTCAAGCAATATGACGTGACAAGGGATATTTCGTATGCAGCAAAATGATAGAAGGAAAGCATATCAATGAGCAACCAGAATGACCAAATGGAAAGCAGCATTACGTTTACATATGCATATAAGGAATCTGGAAAGTTTCCTCTATCGGTTGATGGGAAGGTGCAATGACGAAACATGAAATATGCAAATGTTCCAGGTGAGCAGTTGTCCAGCCATCGCTGAAGCACATACGCAATGGTTTGCATGCATGGGAGCAGAATGGCCGATATTTGGATTGAACGAATGAGTTGTGTTTTAAATCTGGATAACGAAATATCCTTTAGAACCGGGGACTCTGAAATCGTAGACAAGTAGGGCTACATGAATTTTATTGTGTAGGAATAGTAAAGTTGTAAGAATAAATTGTGCTTACTCAGCAGATGGCTCGTTTCAAATTGCAAAAGTAAATTGATATACTCCGCGATCATTTGACGCCGTTTGAAACCAACACATCTTACCAAGGCAATAACCCCAAGCGTAATGGCGTACATGAGAGATACAATTGTAATGAGGGCAGGTCGATGACTCATACCGTGAAATGTTTGGAAACACAGGACAGACACGAAACCAATATACTGCAGTGTCTTGATTTTTTCCCATCCTAAATCCTGTGGTGCCTTGGACGCTAACGTAGAACTATTCTTCTTTAATGTAATCGTGAATGGCGAATAGCCAATTTTTTCATGGAACCGTAAGTGCGTCTTGAAAAGCGTGAATATATTTTCGCTGCGAAGCATCGTGACAAATTTCAGGTACCAAGTAAATCGGCTCTATGTATTAGATCGTTGTCTTATTGTAGTACACTCACTAGTTGCAAATTAAGCAGAAAGCGTACAGTGAAAAGTTTTCCTATGTCCATTCTGTTTAGGTTTGTAAACTATCACAATACGCACTTCTGGTCTGACTTGCAGGGAAATACGTTTTTCACTGACGTGTGAAACTTGGCTTCTCACGCCTGAGTAGTCTACGTTGGAGGTCAAATATAAGTCAGACTTTATCAGACTGTGTAGAGGTCAACAGCGTATAACACGAAGAATAACTACAAATTCCAGGTAAATTCGGAGTTTGCAGACAACTTGTGGGACAACAGTGAGAAAAATATCATACTACATCATACATCATGAGAAATGTGAAACTTTTATGTTAGTTTGAATAACATACATTGGGCCAGGTAGCGATACCCATCCTACATGTTTTTAATTTTGGCTGTCACTTCCATAGCTACATGGGTAAGACGTAAATTGTAAATTACAGGCTAAAACGAAACATGGTCACAAATGCATGAGCTACTATGGTGTCATGTGTTAGTAAATTTATACACGGATAGCCGACAATTTGATCGTGTTTTATACATTCAGAATTGCTTGTTCACCACAGCATGCATTTTTAACATGCATTTTAGGCATTTCATTTGAAAATTTAATATTTCAAAATATTGTGATGATTGGACAAGGAGCCCTACTTATTTTCCCAGTGGAATGGTTCATGCAACGATATTTACCACGAATGTCACGTTCAATGCCATGCCATTTCGCTCAAATGGAACAACAGTCTCCCATCAACAATCAACAATGTTCAGGTTAATAATAAATTGGACAGCTTGGGTAAATGCTGAGAACAATGCTACATTTTTGGTAGCGTTTATACATACATCCGTGTCAAAATCGTGACATCAGTGTCAACCAATATTTGTGACAACATGGACTTGTGAAAAACAACAAATGTTGAATATCTCATGACATGGAATAATTCAAGTAAACATGTTCAAACCCTATTTTTTATTCATTTTTTTAAGTGAACGAGTGAAAATAAAATTGAAAAATGGGAATCCAGTACCACACTTGTTTTAAAGAATTTCACAATATGTAAATAGTCAATACAATAAAATAGGAAAGAAATAGTTTTTTCTAATCCACGACTGCGTCGCTCATTTTCTAATTTGTTTTTAAACACTTCTAAGGGACGCTGCGATACTCTGTCGTCGCTTTTCCTCCTTTGCATGCATTTCAATTTCCACCACTTTATCCGTCATGTTCAGTGTCTTTGTTTCAGGCAGTAGTAAGCTCACAACTCCTCCACCGATTGACAGCGTCCCGAAAATTATGGTAGGTAAATCCCGATACACTGTTGCCTAAAATCACAATGCATCACTGATTAAATTCAATTAATACCCAAAACCGGTTCAAGTACCTATACGATATTTTCGATTCATACCGTCAGATCCAGCACGTACGGCGCTGAAATTGCACCAACTCTACCAGCAACAATTCCCACGGCTAGCCCGGTAGTCCTCAGCTCTGTCGGATACAGCTCCGCTCCCAGCAAATAAATAATGGCAAACGCAGCCGATATAAATAGCTTGGCCAACATAGCCAATGTAATCCGTACTAACTCGTAATCCTTCGGTGTTGCGGATAAAATGAGCATGCAGATTCCAGTTAAGAAGAAATTCCCTGCTGTTGTAGGCTTACGACCAAATTTGCTTACGAATGGTACAATTACCGTGTAAGCTGGCACTTCCATCAAACCACTGAGAAAAAATAAGCAAATATTTGTGGTCGTATAATGAATACTTAAAATATGTAACAATCATATTCCCACTTACCCCAAGAAAACTAAAAGATATGGATCACTTGTAATGTTGGCAGCAAAAACATTCCCATAATAGACGGACATGACCGTAAAAAACAATGCCCAGAACACTAAACTCCGCTTCCTCATTTCCGCAGTTTTCATCAAATTCCCAAAATTTCTGCCGATCGCCCTCACCCAACTTGCAATCAAACCAAATCCAGATGGAGCCAACTCATTCGAGATTACTGCTTTGTTTTGCTGTGTCTCAGCATGACACTGTCTCACAATCTCTTCAAGGTCATCTCGATTTGGCTTGGGCAGACGGTTAACCCTGGCCATTCTATTCAGCGCTCCGATTGCCCTGTCAGTTTCGCCATGCGTAGCGAGCCATCTTGGTGACTCCGGAAGAATCCAATAATATATCACCAACACCAGTGACATCATTCCAAATGTCAGTTGCAGTTTGTTCCATTCCCGGAGAAAGTACGCAAAAATTGGCAGCATCATGTAGCCAATAGCAAATGCCACTTGCTCCACAATTCCCATGAGGGCGCGATATTTTTTGCCACAATGTTCAGTAACTAATTTAAACAAGAAGAAAATCCAAAATTGAAAAGTTGTAATTTTTGAAGGTCATCTACATTTTCTACGTAAACTGTACATACTGACGGAGAATAAATGAGTTTTGCATGCAGCCGGAAGCGCCCATGGCAATCACGCAACGGAACAGAAGGAACATCCAGTAAGAAGTTGAAAATGCAGCCAATATGCCACCAGAAACTACCATCGTTGCGGCAGTTAATATTGTTCTCCGCCTTCCAAGATATCTAAATATCAGTCAAAACTATTTTAGTATTCAGTTAAATGGATAACCACATGATAATCTATATGAAATATTTTTTAAAGTTAAGTACCGATCAGAAAGGGATCCAAATGTAATGGTCCCCAAAAGATTTGCAATCATGTAGCTACCCTGAATAGTGGCGACCTTCCATCTGTTGTCACAGACCAAACTAAAATCTTCGGCCACCGTTGAGCGATAAATGGAGTGATCAAATTCCCACCGTTTACAATTTTCAACTGTGACATTTTCCCACTCCGCACTTCCGTAAATAATATCAAAGGATACTCTGCCAGAATCCAAAACACTTTCAAGGTTTGCATGTTGATAGTGGTCACATTTATGAAATACTTTCTCTCGAGTATTTAGTAGACTCTGAGGCTCATCGTGTGGAATGTATAAAAGTTTTTGCTGTTCCAGTGTCCAGTCAGTTTTCTGGAGACTGTCAGGGAGAGTACACCAGTGATCGGGAACATTTCCCATGAATGCGTACCCAATATGATGCCACGTGCAAACTATTAACTGAATGGAAACTATTAATAGGAGTCTCCACTGGAACCGACCGTGACCACCGACAAGGTCAAAGGCACGTTCAAATCCCTCCCCAACTCCTTGAGGTAGCCCAGCAGTCATTTTACTTGTTTTGTAAAATAACCAATTTTAAACACGTAAAGAATAAATGAGTGAAATTACAGATGTTTGTACTGTGCTGGAGCTCTGAAAAATCACTGACTGAATGCTTAGAAATTACAACACTTTGTCTTCGTTATCATTGTGATATTTTATCATTATCACAATCACATCATGTAATCATCATATCAAGCACCACGATCCAACCGACTGGCTGGAATTAATATAATTTATGCCAATATACCCATGCGGCTCTCAAAACAGCATCGTTGTTGATGAAGATAATTGGGATAAATTGATAATGATGTCGTGCGTTTGTTCCGGCATTTGCGTACACAGGCGATTGATGTGTTTATAATGGACAGGGTGTGTGAACGTGTGCGCTTGCTTTTATCAAGTGTTTTGCTCGGCATTTTTTATTATCATAATCATCACCGCAACGTTTGACCGTGACATAGAAAATGATGGATTGTTCTGCAACTATTTGTGCTGGACACTATTATGTATATACTGCTGTGGCGATGGAAATGAAAATGATAATTAGTTAATTGGGCAGTGTACACTGGTTAATGCCAGCGCCGAACGTTGAGATTAGGATGTTTTGTATTCACATCGTCAGCTAAAGTTCAATTGAAGTTTTAGAGCTGTTGTTTATTTTTTAAGTTCACAGTGACGATGGCGATGATGACGCTAATGGACGAGGGCTGCTGAAGCTCAGTGACTAAATCGTTTAAGCAAACAGCGACAAAACATAATGTTTCAATGCGGAAATAAATATAACTTAATTATACAGTTATTGAAATGGCGAATGAAAATATTGGCTTTATTCTATAATAATATTTTATAATAAAGGATCACTAATGGATAGATTTTTCAAGTTCATATGAATGTATTGTTGTAAGTCTCCCAACAACAATAACTTTTGCTTCAGCACATATTATGTAATATTAAACAATTACGCTGTCCTTTTCCAAATACGCATGGCCTGGTTCCTTGGCCGGACTTCACAAGCCTGTGTATTGAACCTGATGCCTTCCTGGCGCCACTCACCAGTGACGTGTCTATGTCCTCCCAGTTTTCCATATGGGGACCAACCACTTGGTGGAATATTTGTGGAAGCTTTGTACTGACCTTCTTGTTGGTATTGCATTTGAGTAATGCGTGGAGCACATTCAGTTTGTGTTGCTCCCCAGCCAGCAGATCCTCCACCAGAAGCACGGAAGAATAAACCGGCGTATGTACTGGTAACGTCTTGCCATGTCATGCTTGGCCAAAGGGATCTAGGGCTCGGCTGGGCATAATATTCAATATAAATTGATCCGATGGGAACTACTCTGGAACTTACTGTCTGAAGTTCATTTCGGGTGGTCTCAAGAGGTTCCTAGGATGGTTCTCCCTCCAATTGTGGTATTTGAGGAGTTCTCTGTCCTCCCATCTGAACCGGCCTACATACTCATCATATTTCCCTCCCAACCATATGTTGTCCAACCCACCTTGGATGACATAGCTTGTTAAAAAATCTTGCATGTCTTTTTGCTTGACCATTACCAGAGAAGACGTTGTGTTGGAGTTGCCATGTGCAGCGCAAATGTTCTTGGCTTCATCATAACTGGAGTAAGATGTGAAAGCTTTTATACACATCTCGTCCTTGTAGGCCACCCAACCGTTGTCGCAGTCCGCGGCTTCTAAAAATGATTCGATAATAATATTATGTGTCATGTGTGCTTTATAAATGAGTGTATTTACTATTAATTATGGTCAATATACCTGCGCTATTAGACGCTAAGAAAACTGATAGTACGCAAAGGAAACGCGCTTTCACCATGATATGGCAATGCGGAAGGAACTCGTGACAATAAAAATGCAGGCAGTAAACTAATGGTAAACTATATCACCAGTCGACTTTTATCCGAAGCAAACGGCTCTTACGAGAGCAAAGGTGAATTCATTTGCGACGTAATAATCTGAATATATCGTCAGTGCCTCAGCTATGTTCGCTCAGGTGGGTATATAGACGAAATGCAGGACGGTGGGGTTAATGTCGTTTCAGAGTGTATAAAACTGTGCATACGTTTTGGATGTTCAAAATAGCGTATCAACTATTGTATTTGAAGTATTTCTTGGGGATATTAAATACCATCGAACGTTCTGGTCAAGAAGAGCCACTGCATTATATGCTACAATTGGTAACACATATGGTATGATCGCTTCGCAGAAAATGAATCCAGATGTTACATTGTCCGAAAGCAAAATTTTAGTATGCATAGCGGTTCCATAGGAGCAAAAATCACAAATATTATTTTGATTATACGGAACAGAGATGTGCATACATAATTAGCATTCATTAATACGTAACTATTCAATATCCTGTTCACAGAAAATTATACCTGCTGCTAAACGTTTCCTAATGCGCATTTAACTAATCACAACAAGATATTTATGAATGGGCGAATGAATTAATTAAATTACACTTTTCATTTGTAAAAAAAATTGACATCTATTAACTCGGAGAACAGAAAAATATTTTTTGTTAACGACGCAATTTATGTCGACCTTCAAATTCATGAGGTATATTACATTGATATTTAAATTGTGTACTTTGTCGTGTCCATTTCATCACTCCAATAATACATTCCGTAGTGCGAGAAGTGATAAAATTAATATATAAACAAATTGAAATTCACTACGAGAAAGAGGTAACACATAAAAAGAACTAACTCTGACCTTATGCTGGCGCAAATGTATCAATTTCGAAAACTGGTAATTGAAATCCCAGAAAAGCCACAAAGTCAGGTTTCTAATCAAATTGTATAAAAATATATATATGCCGTTAATATTATGCTATATGATGCTCTAAAAATATATTTCACAAACATTGCACTGGATGCATTTACGGCATACATTACAAATGACTGAAAATCCATTCCGTCCCAATGTATTTATTATTCCTCACTATTCAAAAAGATTTCGAAACCTTCTGAAACGCCCCGACAGACGAAAGACATGCATACATTACATTTCATCCATGGCACTATGTATTAATGCTTCAAATTATCATTAGAGTATGAAAAAAGGTGCTAAGCACGCCTTTACTTAAGGATGCATAGCGCATAGTCTGTTTCCATATCTGCAGCCTTTCCACCAGGTTCATGGCCTGTGGTTCATGCTATCAGCAATCTTTCAAAGCCAGCATAGATAAGGGATGCCCCACAGAAAAGGGAGGGGGGATATCTGGAAATAATTTCCTCTTCAAAAACAGCATTAAACAATCTCGTCATACTTGCAAATAAAATTATTTACTTACTTTAAATCAGAGGCCCAAACAACTTACACGACCAGCCTGGCTGCGGTCGATGGATAGTCTGGAATCCAGACTCTGGATCCACCAGTAATAGGTATGATCATAAAATGTAACGATGTTACGTGGAGATGTAGGTTAAATGCGTAAAATGTGGTTACAATTTAAAATAGTGTTATTATGTTATTTCTTAGTGTGTGAGAAGATTTATTTGTTATTGTGGTTTTGACTTCAGACTCGAGGTTGGCAGATATAGCTATTTTCCAGTTATTCCGTAGAGTACACCACCTCGCATTGCTAACCATTTATAACTCAATAATTTGATAAATGAATTGTTTGAATGCCTTACTAATACCAAGATGGATAATTATTGTCATTTGCTTGGATAACACCAACACCGCTTTAACAATAAAACTGGACGTTAACAATAAATCAGGATAAACAGAAACCACTCTTTAATATTTTAATATTAATGATACATCATTATTGCTTCAATAGATCAGAAGCAATTCTATCGTTCCAAAATGTATGCCCAGACTAACGCGACAGTACTCCGTATTTTCGCAACTCCGTAATGGCCATTTGCGGTGTTACTATCATCTGTAAGCTAACCTTGAAAAGTAGGAAGAACTGAAAGGCAAACATTAGTACCTTTGTAATTTGTCCCGGTAACGAAAATGATATTTTTGAAAACAACTTGTACTCTATGAACGCTGACAGTGTTTTGTTGAACATCAGATTTATTGCATAGCAGCTGCAGCACTGTGATGATTGATGACTTCATGTGAACAGTAAATGATAACACTGTTCCACGTTGTTACCTATTTCAATGTCCTGGTATAAAAACCCACCGTAACATGCATAACTTCATCAGTTCACCAGCTTGAAATAACATAACAATTGAAGACCTACTCAATTTCATCATGAAATCTACTTTCATTGCCTTGGTACCAATTTTCCTTCTTACAGGACATACAGGTAGTTTTACATAGTCTTTATTAACAGGTTTCAGAAAATTTTGAAATATCGTGTCTTTAAATTTCCAATTTAAATATTATGCTTTTAAAAATATAATAAAACCTATAGAAGCAGCGGAATGCGACAACGGTTGGGTTACCTACAAGGACCAGCTATGTATCAAGGCATTCAAGTCTTACACAGACTATCAAGCGGCTAAAGACTTTTGTTCTACTCAAGGCAGCGACAATTTTCCAGCGTCCCTTGTAATGGTAAAGGATGAGGGCATGCAAGAATTCTTGGCAAATTATACACGCGATTATGATTTTGATTGGTGGATAGGTTGCGAGTATGATAACGCGACAGGTCAATTTGTTTGGCTGGATGGGAAGAGACTCGGATATGCCAACTGGAATCAGGGCTTCCCAATATATGATGATGAAGGCAACCCAACTTACAACGGTGAGAATAGAACTTGCGTTGAAGCCCTGTCCACAAAAAGCGTATATTCTGCAGGCAAGTGGGAAAACGTTCCATGTCGTCACCGGAACTTTGTGGTATGTCAGAAGCAATTATCCTGGACAGTAGCTGATGCGGTTCGTGAAATACAAGGACTCCGAAATGAATATAATATAGACATGGTCATGATGCGGAACCAATTTGAAGAATCAGACAGAGCCAGAAACGCACAAGCACAAGAACTTGAAGAAACCAAAAAAAGTCTAGAAAGATCCCAGCGGGATCTAGAATCAGTCAAGTTTATGGTCGTTCCAGTTGGATCAATCTACGTGGAATATCACAACCAACCCAGTCCGCGTTCACTATGGCCAAGTTTATCATGGGAAGATATTAGTTCAAGCTATGCTGGGTTATTCTTTAGGGCAATTGGCGGTGAGTCGGGGGACTGGGGAAACATTCAAACTGCATGTGCTCCACGTATCTCCAAATTTCATTACGACAGACACTCAAAGGTAAACACTCTTTATCCCAATCCAACCAATATCCCCGAAAGCGGTTGGTCCGTTCATGGCAGAAGTGGATACTTCTACAATCAGAAAGGCAATTGGACGGCAGAGGCTCTTCGGTTTCATACGCAAAGCTGTGAAGTGAGGCCCAAAAACCAAGCTATTCGAATTTGGAAGCGAACTGCTTGAAGCAATTGCATTGTAAATTGTTTGTTTCTTGTTTTAAATGATTTGAATCACGGCAAATTAAATGAACACTTTTCGATGACTTTGTTTCCTTTTTAAATTAGTACACATAACCGTTTCACATATTAATATAACATAGACGCTACGATACTCTGCCTTCTTTTGCCTTCCTTAGCATTCAATTCAATTTCCGTCACGTTGTCGCTCATGTTAATGTTCTTGGTTTCGGGCAGCAACAGGCTCAACACTCCTCTACCCACAGCCAGTGTCGCAAATGTGATGGTAGGAAAATCTCTAGACATATTTGCCAATTCACATGAAAATATGCTACTCACTTCCCATTAATTAAACAATCTAAAGAATAACATGAATTCATCGTACAAGCAGGTCAAGAACATATGGCGCTGCAATGTTACCAATGCGTCCACAAAAAAACTTCGACGGCCCACCTTGTAGTCCTCAACTCAGTTCCTTGGATAAAGCTCTGCCGGCATGCAGGTCGCCGTCAATAATGAATTTCCTGTTGTTGTAAATATCCTTCCAATTTGTGCTTACTAATGGGACAATTATTATGTAAGGTGGTATCTCCATCAGTCCGATATGACAAACAAAATGACAATTAGAACAAATGTAGTCCACCACTAACAATGACATTATCATTTTACCTCAACTTACCCCACGAATACTAGAAGATACAGATCGCTGGTAATATTGACGGCAAAACATTTGCGTAGCAGACCGACACCACACTGAAAGAGATTGCCAAAATATCAAGCTTCTATTTCTAATTTCAGATGTCTTCACCAGTTTCCCCAAATTCCTCCGTGTTGCAGACACCCCATTCAGAATTACAGAAATCACAAACTCTGGGCTAACATGAGAAGAGTCGTCATTATTTTCCACAGCATATGATCGACCCTGCTTCAAAATTTCTTCGGAATCCTCTCTATTGGGCTTAGGAGAACGGTTTAATTTTGCAATATTATTGATAGCGTCAATGACTCTTTCTATCTCTCCCTATGTCGCTAGCCATCGTAGGGATTCTGGGATAATCCAAAAGTGCACCACCAACCCAGAGAATAAAAGTCCAATTGCCAGTGGTAGCTTATTCCATTCTCGTAAAAAGTATGCAAAAATGAGAATCATCATGAAGCCACCAGCATATGCCACTTTCTCGATAATTGCTAAAAGCGCTCGGTACTTTTTGTCGCAGTGTTTCGTAACTGTAGCATATAATACACATCAATACTAATTCAAAGGAATAAAAAAATATTTTGCCTTCATATTTTGAAGCTTAGGTGGCTAGACGTACGAAGTATAACGTTTTGCATGGAATCGGAACTGCCAATTCCTATAACAAACGGAATATTACGGATATCCAGTATGATGTCGAATATTCGGGAATGATTACACCGATAATTGCCAACGATACGGTGGTTAAGATGGTTCTTATTCTTCCAAGGAATCTGTAAATAAAGTACATAGTTTAAAATAAACAAAATATAAATCATCCTTGGGGTTTTGCTAATTTCTCTACATATCTGATAAAGTTCCAAATGTAATGGTCCCAACAATGTTCCCACTCATGTAAATAGCTTGAATTGTTGCCACTTTCCATCTATTCTCACACCAAATTGAATTCAGTGGCTACTGTGGATCAATAAATGGAGAGATCAAAATCCCAATTTCTTCAATGTGGAGTTGTGACATTTCTCCAGTCAGTTCTCCCATATGCTGCTTCAATGGAGCTAGTACTACCGTTCAAATTACTTACCCGATTATGATGATCATAGTGATCGCATTTGTGGAATTTACTGTCACTAGACTTTGCTCAAGCGTCCGGTACATCATGTAAAATATAAACCACTTTTTTGCTCAAGTATCCAGTTGGTTTTCTGGAGGGTTCTAGAATAGCACCCCAGTGATCTGGAACATTTTCACGGAATGCGTTGCCAATGTGATGTGATGGTTAGGATTAGTAAATGTAAGGATGCAATAAACAAGAGTCGCCACTGGAGCCTACCGTGCTCACCGACTAGGTCAAATACCAGCCCAAAACGACTTCCAGCGCTGTCGTCGATTCCTGCCGTCATTTTTTATTCAATATATGTAGGTCAAATAATTGCTCAAAGCAGGAGAGAACGAAATCGGGAACATGTTTTCTACCGTGCAAATATTTGAAGCCGCAGACGTACATTTTGCTACGCTTGGGTTTTGTTGTTAAACGAACAGCAGCGTATCGTTTGTGCAAATAATTAAGATACAGAGGATGATTTTTCTAAGTGTGAATGGCTTTGAGGTCCAATAAAACCATTTTAACTACGTACTAGGAACGCAACCCAATGACAGAATGAATCCTCGAGGGTTGAAGTTTTGTTTGCAATTTTGATTTTTCGAAGTCCATAAATTTTGAAGCCCTTGTTGGGATAGCTTTGTGTGATTCCTCTTATTCCACTTTCCAAAGCCCCTCCATCCCACATGCCTTGTGTCTTAAAAGTCAGCATTTCAGATGCGTATCACGTAACACGTTCTTCGGGATATTTTCTGGAGATTTGATAGGAATGTCTAGTTTATGGATGACCGTTACACTGAATTTTTATGTAACCCTCTTGGCGTACGCCAAGGTTATCTTGCCAATGTAAGACGATGCCACGTTGTGATACAGGTGCGCATGTAGGGCGTCTTCACTGTACACGGTGTGGACGTGCCTCTACAGCAAAAGATCTCAAACATTGCCCATGTATCACTGTGAAAGGATTTCTATATTTGAGGCACTTTCATGTCATAAAAGAACACCACGGCCCCCAACGATATCAAAGACCATCACCTCCTCAAGCAACGTTTCCTTATTGTAAACTTCCAGATAATCCTCTTCTAATTTCCCAATGGCATTGCGGAATAGTCTAGTTCCTTCACAATCGTAAAGAGTAAGGAGGGCGTCGTCTAATGACACCAAGCTCGATCTTTTAACCCGACAAATAAGCCTCGTACACCCTGACAAAGTTTGACTTCCGGTTTGGCTTATGTGAAGCTTCCAGTTCATATACAGACCCCATTTAAGCTCTTTTTTCCTAAAATCTTCGTGGATTATGTTCTGGGACACGTCAAATATACTAACCGTCCATGTTTGTGTTGAAGGAATTTTCTTGGCTGAATTTATGACCTCCTTCCGGATGGGAGCAGAAATGCGCCTTAGATAGGTTTGTGCGTCAGGGAGCGTGGTTAGCATGGGAGCTCGCAATTGTTGACTTTTACTAACCGAACTGATAAAAGAAGACACAGAGTACACGGGACGCCCGTATCCCATGGTTTCCAAAGCATATATGGTTCGATTTTGACTCCGAAAACCATTGGAAAGCATCTAAATGGCCTTATCCACTTCCGGTGACCTACTGGGCGCCATTTTGATGGACTTCGAAAAATCAAAATTGCAAACAAAACTTCAACCCTCGAGGATTCATTCTGTCATGGGGTTGCGTTCCTAATACGTAGTTAAAATGGTTTTATTGGACCTCAAACCATTCACACTTAGAAAAATCATCCTCTGTAATGTGATAATGTGAATAATCTCGTCGTGCCATTCCGAGATCTACGTCATGGAAGCAGTTGTGTGTGTGCGTGACTATTTTTAGTCAATTGTTTTCTCACTCAATATTATCAATTTACTATACATTCAATATTGTCAACAACTAAATAGTTAGCAGTCTTACTGTAGAGTTATCAACTCGGTATTATTAAATAAGTTACTGATTTTTTTTTCTAAGTTATCTCTCTGAACAAAATTGTGGTTACTCCTATTCGGTCATTCCCCATCCAAAGGTCAACATGACGATGGTGTGATAATTTGATCATTATTAGCTCCTTCGTTTAGGAATATTTCGTTTTTATACACGTTCACGCCTACTAAATATAAATATATTGAAAAACCACCGAAAACAATTACCTTTGGTAACGAACTTTAGTGACCAACCATTATATACGTCCATATTATCGACCTTTAAAAAACAAATATTGTTCAGGAAATTGCAGTATTGATTTTGCTTCGAGCCATCGATTTTATAGCGAATAGGAATTTATTTGAACTTCGGTTAAAAGTGCGCAGTTGAACGATATTATTCAGACTTGTACGTGTCGGAACTTTTTGCGGAGTTTACTACTCAAAATACAACGCTAAAACCGCGTATATTAGGGAACCCGGACGATACTAAAGACCGATTGCAATCACAAGATTTCGCCAATCTGTCATCATTAAACATTTACTACGAGTTCAACAAGTTAAATTTTTAACAACCATACAATTTGATTTCTACTGACTCCTATCATTCAAAAAATGTATATCGCTCAAATGTTGTTGGCATTTGTTAGTATGCTTCTGGTACTTGGATTTTTCGAATCACTCTCAAAATCGCAAGATATTCGAGATGGCCAACTGGACTTAAGACAACATCTCGCCGTCTTTGAAAAATGCACCATTGATATAATTTTAAATCATATAGGCGAACTAACGAACGTATCAAATTTCGACGGATCATACGAATTGGAACCACTATACCTTCCAGTAATTCTACATGTGTATCGATACAAAGCAGGGGAAGGACGGATGATATGTAACGGAAACCAGAAGGCGTATCTTTCCGTGGATACCAGTCACCAATTGCCACCTCTACTACCACCAAATCCGACATGTGTCGCACAAGTATACATTGATCCACTTCCATGTCGTACCTGGGGCGTAGAGAACTGGGTCGGCAACTATGGCATGTATTGCAGGAATAATATTTTTCCGTCCACGTTCTTTCATTTCGCTTTGGGATCAGAAAAATCAAACGGAATTGCCAAGTACTACTGGTTCTTCATTCATGTACAACGAAAACAAGCACAAGCGTCTTATTCCAAATGGGATTCCATTTTCTTTACTCTGGACTATTGCCAACATATGCAAAAGTTTCCATCAGTACTTCCCATGAAACTTGTCTATGAAGTTGGGTATTCGGAAAATACAGCAATGCATGTTGCTAAGTCCTGCAGTGTCGCGTCATTCCAAAATTCTGGTAAAATATACTTTGACAAGTTGACACATTATTTGAGTTCTCGATCAAAAGACATCCCGCCATCAGATGATGAAACTAACGAGTTATTCAAATCAAATGCGGTAATGGCTTGGACAAGATTTATGTGCGGGAATGGTAATGCTTCAGTAATGAGCATTTGGAAACTGAGTGAAAACATAAGCGGAATGGTTTTCATTGGCCGCACGATGAACATCAGCTTATATTCGGCCTACATTCGTGTCCTGTTTCCCAACTCGTCAACATACTTCTTCCATCAGTTACAGTTGCCATCGCTTTTGCAATCCAACGTAGAGAATTACGAGTGTCCCGCATATGTGGCTGATTTCGTCACGCCGGCCCCAAACCCAGTCCACTTTCTGGTTTGCACTAAATTGAGACACGAAACACATTATAGTTTGGCGGGATTCATTTCGTCATTTGATATTGGAATATGGATATTCATGCTAACTTTGATGTTCCCAACAGCAACGTACATGATTTGGTTTCGAAACGAGTCGAAGCAATCATTATGGAATCACATGACGTTTGCTTACAATTTGTTGCTTTCACAGCCTATATCAATGTTGGAGCGGTACAAGATTTTACTCACTGCTTGGGTATTTGTGGGAATGCTATTGTCGAACGAGTACCGCGGCGACAATATTACCAGTCTTGTCAGTCAACTTGTAGCAGAGCCGCTTGACAGATTTGATGATTTGATTTCGAATAACTTTACAATCTACTCAAATCCGGACGCTCCGGAATATCGCGATATGATGGCCGAATACAAGACAGCTAGAAATGAAACCGAGTCAATAAGCCAGTATGACTTTTTGGTGGAGAGAGCGTCATTGGAACTTGACATTTATTTTAATGTGAAAACTCAATATGCTTTTTGGGACGATACATATTCGAATTCAATAATGCACATGATATACAGGCCTAACAAAATCCTCGAGTTTTTAGGTTTGACATCTGACAACATCCGAGCTCGTGTAAGCAAATGTGAGAAAGATGCTTACGTTGCAACATATGATAAGGTTGCTGGACTTTATTCAGATATCAAGGAGACAAAGAGTGTTCCAAACGAGAAGGATTTACATATAAGCACGGGACCATACGAGAACGTGTACTATTTGTGGGAAATGGAGATGCTGCCCGTTTCGGCTCAGTTGTTTTCCAGACGGCTTTATTCGCTGTTTCATTCGGGTCTGCCGGAAATGTGGAGTAAGAGAGAACGAAATAACTTGCCGGTTACTGTCAACAATAATTTGAGGGAGTACCGTGCTTACAGAGAAAATAAAAGGAATCAACCTGTGCCTCTTTCGCTGTCAAGTAATATTGTCGTAGTTTATTACATGTGGCTAGTTTTATTAACCGTGTCGCTAACTTCATTTCTTATCGAAACTCATTCAATGGTTTGTGATGAAGTGATTAAAGTTCATAAATATTTGTTGGCGAGAATTCAATATGTCGCATACACTTACATTCATTGTAAACTAACCAAAGTTCAAAGAATCTAACGCATGCGCTACCAATGAATCATTATATATTGGAATGGGCGTAATATTTACTGCAAAATGTGCGATGAGCAATAAAGATCAGTGAATGTGATAGTAACATAACTTAATAATATAATAAATTATTACTGATGTTTGCTAAAATTAATTATACGTTGAATTTGAATGAGTGCTTGGCTGATTGGAATATTTATTGAATACATTCTGTGCTAATCCAAATTGACACCAAGTGTCGAAAAAGCGTAATAGTAGCTTTACTTAACATGTGTCTTTATTTATGATAAAGCAATAAATGAATAATATTTTTAAAATATATTTAACCAATTCGCTTCCAAATCCTAATTGCCTGGTTTCTTGGCCTAACCTCGCAGCCGTCCATCCGAAACTGGATACCCTCTGCCGTCCAATCACCAGGGCCAGTGTAATAGTAGCCATTTCTACCAAGGTCAGACCAACCGTTCTCCGGAATCCTTACTGAGTTGGGATAGTAAGTGTTGACATTTCCGTTGGATGCGTAGTGAAACTGAGTTATGTGAGGAGAACAGCCAGACTGAATTTCTCCCCAGCCACTAGCATTTCCTCCGCTGGCCCGGAAAAAGAGACCTGCATAATCGGAAGTTATGTCTTCCCACGTGAAGTCAGGCCATATGGACTGTGGACCGGTTTGATTATAGTATTGAATGTAAATGAATCCAACAGGAACAACATTTAATTCTACGCCCCCAAGTCTCGCGTTCGTTGCATCAAGGTCGTCCATGGTCCTCTGAAGATTTTGGCGAGTTTCCGCAAGCTGCTCAGCAATTTCATTGCGAGAGCGGTCTATATCCTCAAATTTGATACGAAGCATCTCCTCATGCAGTTCGTACTGGTTTCTAATTCTCCGAATTTCACGAGCCGCATCTTGTAATGTCCATGTAATATTTTTCTGACATACCACAAAATTTCGTTTTCGGCACGGGACGTTTGTCCACCTACCTTCAGAATTGATCGTACCATTTGTAACTGATGATCTGAATTCGATGCAATGATTCCCTGCCGCTGCGTTTATCGGGTAATTAGTATTCCAGTTGGAATAGGCCAACGGTTCTCCATCCTCCCACACAAACTGTCTGGTAGAGAGATCATATTCCGCTCCTAGCCACCAAGTGTAGTTGGCGCCGCCGACATAATTTGTTAAAAAGGTTTGCATTTTGTCTTCCTTAACTATCACTAGGTAGGACCTTGCAAATGCGTTGTCTTGAGCAGAACAGACTCTCTTCGCTTCCTCGTAATTGGCCCTGATATGGTAGTATCGTATGCATACCTCGTCGTTGTAGTTTTCCCATCCAGTCTCGCATTCCGCAGCTTCTAAGATTTTGACTCAAATTAGACCTTGAAAATGAGGAAAATTATAACGCACCGCTTACAAGCTTATTTATTTTAATATCCAAAGTTACCTGCGGTCTGGATGAACAGGAGAGCTGACAGTAGAAAAACGTAATGTGCCCTCATGATGCGCGATGTTTGTGTGATTCGGAAAGTTGTGTAAGTGCAAGTAATACACTGATGGACATATACTTGCAGGCGTTGACTTTTATACATGGATAAAAATTATGCAGGTCAATTAATCTATTCGGGAAGAGGGTGAATGCATTTCTGTTGAACTTTGAGCTTTTCGTTGTTAACATTGCTGAAATGGCAGATGGTCGCAACCAGTCCGGAACAAACGTAATGTTTAACAATACGATGTATTACTGCAGATGGCTCAAGTGAACTTATGAGCTTAAAATTTTGGCTACTCGACGGCGCAATATGTATTATCAAATATCTGATCTGAAGTCATTAATATTTATCTGATGGTGGAATCGTTGCAGAAGTATTCATTTTACTACAGTGAATATTATTAAATTTTGCAGCTGTTATCATTGACGCATTTAAATTTTTATATACATAAAAACAAATTGTTAATAACATTGATCTTCTTATGTAATCCATTGACGTAATATTGCAATGATACTAATATCAAAGCAGGTAATAATTTATCATTTGCATTTAGTCAGCATTCTTAATGTTCGAATTCACCTTGTGTTACTTCTGTGGAAATATTTATTCTGGCAGCGATATAAAGTGATTTCGGAGTTCCAGGAATCACAATCCTCGGTATTCGTCGTCATCCGTTTAGGATATGATTTCCAGCATATCCGACTTTGTAAAAGCGTCAGTTCATGCAGGTGCTGTTTGGATGACGCATTTCAAATTCATTGTAAACAAACAAAATATTGCGTGCGACAGATGCTTGTCCTCCACATTGTTATGGATGGTGATAATTAATTTACAAAAAGGCCCTCAAACTGTTTGCGCTGTGACCTTGATTTATATTTGCTGCAATCTTGGTCAGTGGGGCATAAGAAATAAGGTATCGGTATTGTTGAAGAATAGATAATGTTGTTTTGCTGAAATAGTGTTACGCTTCAGGATTGGTCATACCTTATTTCACCCAGGTTGAACCTTGACGTTTTGACCTTCCCAACACCAATTGTATTTAAAAATATCCATTTTCTTTTTGAACGTGGTGATGAACGTCATGGGCAATGCCCATGCCAAGTTTTAGCCAATTCCGCTGAAAAACGTGGAAAAAGCTGTGCCCACTTAAAAACCCTAGTTATCCCAATGTACCCCGGGAAATCATAGACTTCGAATCTATAATGAATTCATTCTACCACATTTATCAGTTGGGCACATCAATCAGATAATTTTCTCGCTGAATTTCCATTGCGTATGGAGTTTCACAGTTTCGTAATGACTTCATACAAAAGGAGTGCGATATGTGGGTGTAATAAAATAAATTTCCCGTCCATGGAACATCCAGTGATGACAGGCAATAAATATCAGAGCTCTGGTTTATTGGATCAGCATAAAGTGTAGCGTAAATGGTGAAATGGAATGCCTAAGCGACGAATTTTTAATACCGAACTATTTGACGCAATTTATGTTGAATTATGCAAGAGTGAGAGCAAGTGCTTTTACAGTAATGCAAATTTCTGCCACAAATAAATTTACACAAACTTTTATTCAATATCTGCAAGATGAAGTAATATTACGATACAGATATGCCAATAAATTTAGATTAGCGTATTACCCGCCTCAATTGGCAAATTATTACAAATTAAATATATATTGTCATTAATTTAAACCACCCGCCGCCAAATCCGAATGGCCTGATTCTTTGGTCGGACCTCGCATTGCTGCGTACGAAATTGCAAGCCCTCAGCATGATTCCAGCCACCGGAAGTAAATCCACCCGCCATTCCTACCGCTGACCAACCATTTGACGCAATTGCTACTGTATACGGAAATACTGTAGTTGGCCGGGCACTGTATCGCATTTCAGCGATGCTGTATGCACAGTCAGATTGGGGGACTCCCCAGGTTGCCGATTCGCCTCCGGATGCTCGGAAGAAGAGGTCTGCGTAAGTACTTGTGATATCCTCCCACATCAAACCTGGCCAGAGTGTCCGAGGACTTAGTTGATTGAAATATTCAATGTGTATCGATCCAACCGGAACCACTCTAGTGCCAACTGTGTGCAGTTGTTCACGAGTTGCCTTAAGGTCTGCTTGCGCTGCCTGCAACTCCTTTCTCATTGCCTTGATGATTTCAACGGAATCCTCGAAGGTCCACGGCATCGGCTTCTGGCATACGTCCAGCTTTCTTTTCAGACAGAGAACGTCGGCCCACTGACCATCAGTGCCGCATTTGTCGCTAGATGGCCTAAATTCAATGCATGCGTCACCAGTTGCGATGTTCCTTGGATAACCGTCGTCACAGTTGCTGTAAGTCAATGGCACTCCATCTTGCCACCTGAACAGAGATGCCCCTTGATCGTATGTTGCTCCTAGCTTGTATAAAATGTTTTCAACAAAAAATATATACAATTGCAAAATATTCCAATCATAAAAATACAAACTAAACAGTGTACTCCATATTATATTCTAGATGCTGCGGACTGTGACATTGGGTGGGAAGCCTACAAAGACGAGTACTGAATCAAAATCTTCAACATCTTTGTCACTTATGTAGAGGCAAGAGACCTTTGTTCAGCACAGGGAAACGCACTCTCCAAGGCATCCCTCGTAATGATAAAGGATGCCGAAATGCAAGCGCTCCTGAACGATTTCACCCAGGACACTTACGATACGTTATGGCTTGGCGGAAGATCCGACAACGACTCTTCCCAATTCAAGTGGGAGGACGGGGATGAACTCAAGTACACCAACTGGCAGGAAGGCTATCCAAGGAACATCTCCGATCCTGAGAGCTGCATTGAGTTTAGGCCTGCAAACTCAAAGCTGTTCAAATCAGCCGATGGAAACTGGGCAAATGTCGCTTGCCAGAAACACAATCTGGTTGTGTGCCAACCGACGTTGTACCTTCGGTAAAAATCGCATACCTTCGGTAAAAAAGCCATACCTTCGGTAAAAATGGCATAGCTTCGGTAAAAATCGCATACCTTCGGTAAAAACGGCACACCTTCGGTAAAAATCGCATACCTTCGGTAAAAAAGCCATACCTTCGGTAAAAATGGCATAGCTTCGGTAAAAATCGCATAGCTTCGGTAAAAATCGCATACCTTCGGTAAAAAAGCCATACCTTCGGTAAAAATCGCATACCTTCGGTAAAAATCGCATACCTTCGGTAAAAACGGCACACCTTCGGTAAAAATCGCATACCTTCGGTAAAAATCGCATACCTTCGGTAAAAATTGCATACCTTCGGTAAAAACGGCACACCTTCGGTAAAAATCGCATACCTTCGGTAAAAACGGCACACCTTTGGTAAAAATCGCATACCTTCGGTAAAAATCGCATACCTTCGGTAAAAACGGCACACCTTCGGTAAAAATCGCATACCTTCGGCAAAAAAGCCATACCTTCGATAAAAATGGCATAGCTTCGGTAAAAATCGCATACCTTCGGTAAAAATCGCATACCTTCGGTAAAAACGGCACACCTTCGGTAAAAATGGCATAGCTTCGGTAAAAATCGCATACCTTCGGTAAAAATCGCATACCTTCGGTAAAAATCGCATACCTTCGGTAAAAATCGCAAACCTTCGGTAAAAATCGCATACCTTCGGTAAAAACGGCACACCTTCGGTAAAAATTGCATACCTTTGGTAAAAAAGCCATACCTTTGGTAAAAATCGCATAGCTTCGGTAAAAATCGCATACCTTCGGTAAAAATCGCATACCTTCGGTAAAAACGGCACACCTTCGGTAAAAATCGCATACCTTCGGTAAAAATCGCATACCTTCGGTAAAAATCGCATGCTATCGGTAAAAATCGCATGCCTTCGGTAAAAATCGCATGCCTTCGGTAAAAATCGCATGCCTTCGGTAAAAATCGCATGCCTTCGGTAAAAATCGCATGCCTTCGGTAAAAATCGCATGCCTTCGGTAAAAATCGCATGCCTTCGGTAAAAAAGCCATACCTTCGGTAAAAACGGATCACCTTCGGTAAAAATCGCATACCTTCGGTAAAAATCGCATACCTTCGGTAAAAACGGCACACCTTCGGTGATTGCATCTAGCTGTGGTGGTGAGCAGGTGTCTTGTTTGGTTCTCTCCTGAGTGAACACAAAACCGGTTTATAATGGCACCAGGGCAAAGAATAAAAGATCTACAGAGGCTCAATGCAGTAGAAGAAGAAATAAAGTTATTAAGAAATTCAATTGAAGAAATTGGGGAATTTGTTAAAAAGATAAATCTTAAAACTATTGGTTTTATAGAACAAACTAATTTGTTACAAAAGGAAGTGTTATCAGATATTAAAAAGACGAAGAACGACATGTGTAAATTGCGTTCGGAACTGGACAGAGCGCTGAATAAAATAAGTGTTGTTGAAATTGAGTGTAAAAAAGCACAAGAAAAAGCTAGCGTTCCTGTTGTTATAAAGAAAGAAAATATTGACCGTAAGACTAGAACGTCAACTGAGAGAAGAAATGGGCGAAACATTATAATTCATGGAATTATGAAAAACAGTAAAAATGAAAGTGACTTGGAATGGTTCAAACATTTTTGTGAGAGACATTTGAATGTTAACGCAGAAATTGAAACGGCGAGAATACGAAAAGCAAAGAAAGGGCATTTGGTGGGAATATTTACAATGAAAGACAGGAAAGAAAAGTCAAAAATATTCAAAAATTGTCACAAGCTGAAGCATTTAAAATATAAATTATCCGTGCGCGATGACCATATGGAACGTTCGATAAGGAAAATGGGAGATAAACTGGAGAATCGAAGTGGCATAGCAACAAGTTGGAGCAATAAAATCGGGAAAGCATTCAAGGACAAACCACTAAAAACGAGTTGGGCTGAAGTGGAATATAGAAAGTTGAAGGACATTTCGGCGTACAAGGAGATTGTAAGGCAGAGGAAATATACGTACGGCCTCGGAAGCTGGGATGATAGCGATGATGATGATGATTATAGTTATGAATATGAAGAGGCACACATGGAGTCAAACTGAGTCAAATCGAGTAAAAAAGGCGAAGTCACCACGCAGTAACATATAAGGAGAAGCAGAGTGGAGCTGTGCTGTGACGTTGTACGGCGTCTACAACTGTGGAAGAGGAGCAGAAGCAGGCAACGAGAAAAAGTGGTTTTCGTAGATTTTTACCAGTACATCTTAGCAGTGCAGTATCTGCTCTGTACATTCTTGGATAGTATTGTTATAGCAGAATGCAAAATGTAATCAAGCAAAATAAACAACCTTGTACATATCTATTCAATTTTATATAGACATTTGTTATAAGGATATAATATAGTTATATAAGAATACAATTAAAAAATGTATATATAAAATACAATATTCTCATCGGAGCCAAGCAAAAAACCTGTCCACCGCACTATGTTATATTGAATAATGTTACTTTCAGCGCAAACTCAGTCACTGAGCATTTATGTATTGCAAACAACTAAACATATATCTTGTATTATTTTACCATTACAATACGAAAATGTAAAATCGGAAATGCGAATGCTTGCAGTATGTAAACTGAAAATGTAAAAACTCCGGAAGCACTCATGGGCTAACCAAAGAGTGCATCAGTTAAATAAATCAATCAATCAATCATCAAAAAAGCCATACCTTCGGTAAAAATGGCATAGCTTCGGTAAAAATCGCATAGCTTCGGTAAAAATCGCATACCTTCGGTAAAAAAGCCATACCTTCGGTAAAAATCGCATACCTTCGGTAAAAATCGCATACCTTCGGTAAAAACGGCACACCTTCGGTAAAAATCGCATACCTTCGGTAAAAATCGCATACCTTCGGTAAAAATCGCATACCTTCGGTAAAAACGGCACACCTTTGGTAAAAATCGCATACCTTCGGTAAAAACGGCACACCTTCGGTAAAAATCGCATACCTTCGGTAAAAATCGCATACCTTCGGTAAAAACGGCACACCTTCGGTAAAAATCGCATACCTTCGGCAAAAAAGCCATACCTTCGGTAAAAATGGCATAGCTTCGGTAAAAATCGCATACCTTCGGTAAAAATCGCATACCTTCGGTAAAAACGGCACACCTTCGGTAAAAATGGCATAGCTTCGGTAAAAATCGCATACCTTCGGTAAAAATCGCATACCTTCGGTAAAAATCGCATACCTTCGGTAAAAATCGCAAACCTTCGGTAAAAATCGCATACCTTCGGTAAAAACGGCACACCTTCGGTAAAAATTGCATACCTTCGGTAAAAAAGCCATACCTTCGGTAAAAATGGCATAGCTTCGGTAAAAATCGCATACCTTCGGTAAAAATCGCATACCTTCGGTAAAAACGGCACACCTTCGGTAAAAATCGCATACCTTCGGTAAAAATCGCATACCTTCGGTAAAAATCGCATACCTTCGGTAAAAATCGCATACCTTCGGTAAAAATCGCATACCTTCGGTAAAAATCGCATACATTCGGTAAAAATCGCATGCCTTCGGTAAAAATCGCATGCCTTCGGTAAAAATCGCATGCCTTCGGTAAAAATCGCATGCCTTCGGTAAAAATCGCATGCCTTCGGTAAAAATCGCATGCCTTCGGTAAAAAAGCCATACCTTCGGTAAAAACGGATCACCTTCGGTAAAAATCGCATACCTTTGGTAAAAATCGCATACCTTCGGTAAAAACGGCACACCTTCGGTGATTGCATCTAGCTGTGGTGGTGAGCAGGTGTCTTGTTTGGTTCTCTCCTGAGTGAACACAAAACCGGTTTATAATGGCACCAGGGCAAAGAATAAAAGATCTACAGAGGCTCAATGCAGTAGAAGAAGAAATAAAGTTATTAAGAAATTCAATTGAAGAAATTGGGGAATTTGTTAAAAAGATAAATCTTAAAACTATTGGTTTTATAGAACAAACTAATTTGTTACAAAAGGAAGTGTTATCAGATATTAAAAAGACGAAGAACGACATGTGTAAATTGCGTTCGGAACTGGACAGAGCGCTGAATAAAATAAGTGTTGTTGAAATTGAGTGTAAAAAAGCACAAGAAAAAGCTAGCGTTCCTGTTGTTATAAAGAAAGAAAATATTGACCGTAAGACTAGAACGTCAACTGAGAGAAGAAATGGGCGAAACATTATAATTCATGGAATTATGAAAAACAGTAAAAATGAAAGTGACTTGGAATGGTTCAAACATTTTTGTGAGAGACATTTGAATGTTAACGCAGAAATTGAAACGGCGAGAATACGAAAAGCAAAGAAAGGGCATTTGGTGGGAATATTTACAATGAAAGACAGGAAAGAAAAGTCAAAAATATTCAAAAATTGTCACAAGCTGAAGCATTTAAAATATAAATTATCCGTGCGCGATGACCATATGGAACGTTCGATAAGGAAAATGGGAGATAAACTGGAGAATCGAAGTGGCATAGCAACAAGTTGGAGCAATAAAATCGGGAAAGCATTCAAGGACAAACCACTAAAAACGAGTTGGGCTGAAGTGGAATATAGAAAGTTGAAGGACATTTCGGCGTACAAGGAGATTGTAAGGCAGAGGAAATATACGTACGGCCTCGGAAGCTGGGGTGATAGCGATGATGATGATGATTATAGTTATGAATATGAAGAGGCACACATGGAGTCAAACTGAGTCAAATCGAGTAAAAAAGGCGAAGTCACCACGCAGTAACATATAAGGAGAAGCAGAGTGGAGCTGTGCTGTGACGTTGTACGGCGTCTACAACTGTGGAAGAGGAGCAGAAGCAGGCAACGAGAAAAAGTGGTTTTCGTAGATTTTTACCAGTACATCTTAGCAGTGCAGTATCTGCTCTGTACATTCTTGGATAGTATTGTTATAGCAGAATGCAAAATGTAATCAAGCAAAATAAACAACCTTGTACATATCTATTCAATGTTATATAGACATTTGTTATAAGGATATAATATAGTTATATAAGAATACAATTAAAAAATGTATATATAAAATACAATATTCTCATCGGAGCCAAGCAAAAAACCTGTCCACCGCACTATGTTATATTGAATAATGTTACTTTCAGCGCAAACTCAGTCACTGAGCATTTATGTATTGCAAACAACTAAACATATATCTTGTATTATTTTACCATTACAATACGAAAATGTAAAATCGGAAATGCGAATGCTTGCAGTATGTAAACTGAAAATGTAAAAACTCCGGAAGCACTCATGGGCTAACCAAAGAGTGCATCAGTTAAATAAATCAATCAATCATCATCAAAAAAGCCATACCTTCGGTAAAAATGGCATAGCTTCGGTAAAAATCGCATAGCTTCGGTAAAAATCGCATACCTTCGGTAAAAAAGCCATACCTTCGGTAAAAATCGCATACCTTCGGTAAAAATCGCATACCTTCGGTAAAAACGGCACACCTTCGGTAAAAATCGCATACCTTCGGTAAAAATCGCATACCTTCGGTAAGAACGGCACACCTTCGGTAAAAATCGCATACCTTCGGTAAAAAAGGCACACCTTCGGTAAAAATCGCATACCTTCGGTAAAAATCGCATACCTTCGGTAAAAACGGCACACCTTCGGTAAAAATCGCATACCTTCGGCAAAAAAGCCATACCTTCGGTAAAAATGGCATAGCTTCGGTAAAAATCGCATACCTTCGGTAAAAATCGCATACCTCGGTAAAAACGGCACACCTTCGGTAAAAATGGCATAGCTTCGGTAAAAATCGCATACCTTCGGTAAAAATCGCATACCTTCGGTAAAAATCGCATACCTTCGGTAAAAATCGCAAACCTTCGGTAAAAATCGCATACCTTCGGTAAAAACGGCACACCTTTGGTAAAAATTGCATACCTTCGGTAAAAAAGCCATACCTTCGGTAAAAATGGCATAGCTTCGGTAAAAATCGCATACCTTCGGTAAAAATCGCATACCTTCGGTAAAAACGGCACACCTTCGGCCCATTATTGCGATTTTCGCAGGCGAATTATACCCGCTACCGATCATATACAACACCATCATAAAAAACTTTATTTCGTTACACATTCATCATATTCTGCAACGAAATAAGATTAAATATTATTTTAAGTTGACATGAGAACAAATACTGATATTGTCACTAGTATGCCTTATTAGCTCCCATAATCAGCTTAAGCCATTTTCCCTTTCTCCCTTATCTTTTCATAATGTTCCTTAGTGCCGAAGTCATTATGTTTGTTAAAATTGAGAATCAATACTTCATGTCCATTTTCAAAATTAATCGAGAACATATGTCCATAAAATCATCAGTCAAAGCGCACCGAGTATAGCATACGAGAAATGAGTGGTTCCAGCTAGGGAATTCAATTAAATTTTCAATCACAGGTTTTATGTTGCTTCACATACCTTCCCTACATAACTTAAATGATGAATATTCAGGAGCTTCGAGCAAGACAAAATATATGGTCATGTGATGTTAAGTATTCACATGTCATATACCAAAGCAAAGGAAGCAAACAAATGATATCACACCATACAATGTATTTCTCAAATTATTTTCTTAGGCAGTAGAATTTTGCCGATCAATATTTTTCATTTTAGCTTTGGACTGCTGGCGCCAACCACTTCCCTTCGTGACGGAGTTATCCGTAGTTGGAATACTGTAAAAAATATCCAACTAACCATGGGATATACATACCAATGTGGAATGAATACTGTAAAAAGGAAAGCTAGTACATATCACGAAGTATTGCAATTCAAAGAAAGCAATTACCATCCAAAGGATTCCTGACGCCGATAGCTTGCTGCTCTTTCAGAATATGATGTTATGAGAATAGTTAGAAAAAAGTAGGACATCAGGATCAGTAGACATTGCTGCTTGTTAGGTTTAACTGTTCTTTGATTGGACACACGGGAACGTTGATATTTTCTCGGTTTGAGTTTAACACATAAAGCATTTCAATCGAGCAGAGCCAGGATAGAAATTCGAGAGTACAGCCCTCTATTGCAAACAGATCAATTACTCAAGATGTATTTATTGAAAATATTGTCAATAGTCTTCAGTATTAACCTCAGTCATTTAACTACATCAACGTTTGCCAACAATGTCGTACCTTACCCCATAACATACATTGAAAATGTAAAGCCCAGTCTGTTTGATGATCAGGGCAGGAAGGATGCGCTAGCCCAGATAATTAATTCGATGAGAACGGCTAGTTTAGTTCGAGATACTTTGTTCGACATATCGCCAATCATGAACAAGTTCGACGGAAGAAAATGTCACTTTGTCATTGACAACTTCCAAAATGTCAATGTCGCACCGTTAAACATCAGTGCAATCATTCGCCAACCAAAGCTTGCAGTTTTCCATTGCCCGCATTGCTACGATAAATATGATAAACAAAGAGAATTCTGGATTGCCAGTGCCTACAGGCATGCTAAAGGAAATGAGAGTGCTAGGAATGCAAATGACGGCTGCAAGCTATCGAAATATCTACATGGCGTTCCGGCCAATTCTGGTATGATCCCGCATCTAGACTTATGCCTCAGACTAAAACTACTTGAGTACTCCCTGAGTACAAAGCCGTGGAACTGCCAAGTACATCTTTCACTTCAGATTCCGCATACGTTCCTCTTGTATCCAAGGGCCTATCCGTTAGCATTTCACATTAACTTTCGGGAACTTAATCCAAACTATGACTTTATGGTAGAACCCTCCATTATTCCAAAACTGCACATATTTCTGAACCACAAATTCCCAAATGACAAAATGGATGACAAAGCGTTTGTTAGTGGCATATCACGCTATCACAGATGGGCTAAAACAATTCTCAACGACGGTTACCCGACACTACAAACAGTAATACTGGTAATGAGTTTAGAACGACGAGATACAACGAAAATCAAAAGCATCATTAGAATGTCCGTACATATGGACCCAAGCAAGGAGTTTGAGGTTCAAGTAAGAATTTCAGCGCTTGGAGAACCCGACATCACTGATGTTAGAGAAATATATCCAAGCGCAAGCGAAATAACGTCAAATATTAATCTGAGATATTTTGGCCATGTTGGTAAGGAAATATCCAACCTGGAACAAATATTAGCTGCAAGTTGTAACTACGGCTCGTCAGGGAAATCCCAAGCATTCGCTGACAACAAAGAAATATTCGAAAATGGAATTGTGTCCATGATTTTTGACATCATGTCAAATGCGTCAGTCACATTTGGATTGTCAGGCGTTAGGCACTGCCGGAATGGGAAATACGTTTCGACTGCAAAATTTGACTATTACGCACCAAGATCAGACATGGATTCCCTTCTCGTTACGGCCAACATATCGGATCGATTGCGTCTTTCCTATACCGAGACATTGAATCGCCTGACATTTGTAAGTTGTGGTGGAAATAAAGGAAAACTGTCGTTTGGGTTGAACGAGTTAGTGCGCGCTTACGACAGGAACGTGTGGGTTTGTATGCTGATAGCATGGCTTGTTCTGGCGTATGTCCATTTCAAAATATCGTCGCAATTTCAGCAAGACGGTGGATTTGTCGTGCATCTGATGTCGTTCACAAGAGTGTACTTGGAGCAAGGAGACCCATTCAAATCGTCACATTGTTCACAGCATAGGATGAGATTTACCATCGCCGCATTTCTTCTTGTCGGTGTCGTGTTGAGCAATGGGTGGAAAAACACCAACGTGTATAACGTTGTATCGCCGAGACCGCTGCTGCCATACACAATGTTCTCCGAGTTGGTGGAGGACAATTTTACCATTCATGTTCAGCCTTCACTGAACTATATTCGCGGACTGTTTCTGAGAACCGATTCCGTCTATAAGTTTGTACAATGGACAGATAATATTTGGGAGTGCGGTCACCAAATACGGAGCCCGGAATATATATTTCAAGTAATTTCCGTAGTATATGATTGGCAACTAGTCCAGTTTATATCAAGAATAGAAATGCCTACTTCAATTGATAGTTTATTGCGGGATACATCGTTTCATCCTCAAAGCTTACACACATTCTTGTCAACATTGCGTAACCACAGCACCGAGTGGTCCACTCTCACCGATGATAAGTTCATTCAAGCCAGGGAAGAAATTGGACACAATTTTATGGAGCCGCAAATGAACCTACTATGGCATCATCTGGAGTCATGCAACAAATCTGCTCTTGTGATGCCCGAGCGAACCGCGAATCAATATGGGAAAGAATTATTTCGAACCCATCCAGAACATAGGGTCAATGTTGGAAAGAAGCCTATTTTCAACAATTATGTCGGTTTCCACATATCTGGCACCATTCACCCCAAGGTGATGAGTAGAATGCAGGGAATCACATTTTCCGGAATTTGGAGCTGGTGGCCTCGATCCCTTAGAGATAAAACCCGATTTAGTCCGCCCTTGCGGGATACGACACTGAAGCGTCCAAACATGCAAGGAAATGTTTCGACCATCTTTCTGCTGTTTCTGCACGGAATCGGGTTCTCACTTTGCGTCTTTCTACTGGAACATTCTTACTTACAGGCTTTACGGGTATATTTTTTATTTGTGGCAGTCAGTTTC
Organism: Sinella curviseta; assembly: GCA_004115045.4. Classification (NCBI taxonomy): domain Eukaryota; kingdom Metazoa; phylum Arthropoda; class Collembola; order Entomobryomorpha; family Entomobryidae; genus Sinella; species Sinella curviseta. The sequence continues at coordinate 2,761,914 of CM023201.3, read as the reverse complement.
AACTTTCCTGTTAGTGCTGTGGGAAATGTTCAAGAATTGTCGTGCACGCGGTTCTAAAATTAAGATATTTTGCTAGAAATGCAATTGAGTAATGTTATCTGTGTTATAATAATGTTAAATATATTACTTCTGAAAACTCTGATCATCTTCATATTTTATTAATTAAGCTTCAAGGAAGCATATTTCTGAATATTGTATTAAATCAACATTTATTGATATACCAATGCACCAAGTGAAATAATCACATTGTACATTGGTCAGGAAAACATCGGTTTGGGCAACCCATTGTCTCAATTTCCTTCTAAAATTGTAGTATTTACTAAATCTGAATCAGCTGTGTCCATGGTTTCGAATAGGAGGAGAACGTGAGATGGTCCATTTTAATACAATGGTCTGCATTATACAATGCGGATTCGTTAACAAAAAATCGGGACTTCCGGCACACCGGGCAATCACTCTTTGCGCATGCGTGGCCAGTTGGAATGGGGTAATTCACTATACACATGCACGCCCACCCACCAAAAATGGTGCCGGTGGGTGGAGGACTGGAAATAATTATTTTCCCACAGAGAAAAACGGACTCAGTACCACATAGTGCAGCGGTCGTCAACTATCGATGCCAATTTTTCATGACGGGCGTATTTGTTACACACACCCAGTCATATTAAAAATGATCGGCACTTTTTTGTGATCTCATGATCTGCGTTAGGCATATCGTGCGTTCATATCAACATATCAAATTTCAAATTTCAAATTAAGCTTTATTTACGTGTTACTTGATTTCAGTTACAAAAGTAATTGCTCTTCCAATCACTAGCCTTACACTGAATTCATTCAAGTAAAGATTTGTCCGCGCTTAAAAGTAAATACATTCTTAATACTATCGCGGCGAGTCAACAGAGCATTTTATATCGGAAGAATTTTTCCCACAATATGACAATCCACAAATATCTTCGGTCTTCATAATAGATGTTTGCAATGCATCATGTTTACTTCAATGACATCCAACCGGTCATCCGGAGATAATATTGCCCAACCTCTAATTGCCTTACTCTGCTTCATTGGTATAGAAAATATGCCAGGTGAATAATAGCTGCTGCTTTTAATATTGCAAATAATTATGACATGTTAATATGCCCATAATGTGGATTGCGGAACGTGTATTACAAAAAAGTACTAAAATCTCATAAACATCATTCCGATGCTTTCATGCCTTTCTGAAATTTTTGCTTGGAGATTTTCAGCTCCAGGTATTTTTCGGCGTTAGGGATTTAAAGCTTTATGGAATTGTTCATTGGTGAATTTTGTCTTCAAGCATTGAATCATTATGACGCGGTTATTACAGGTGAACAAACGGCTGCAAGCATAACGGACGGACGCAAATTATCTTTTTGCCCTAGATATTTGCTCCAAATTTATATGTTCGCATCCACGGTTCCATTGAATCATATGTATATTTGCTCGCATCCTGCGGACCTGCAGAAATCTTTGTTCGAAAACTCTCTCGGTAGATAAAACTTGATCCGGAAATGAATTCCACCATGAAACCTTACTCAAATCGAGTAATGTTGAAAGACATTTTTTTTGCTTTTAGTGTCATATTAGAATTATGGTTCATGACATATTCATGACAATGTTTAAAGGCATATGATCTACAACAATGGGAGTGATCATTACTTTGCGCAGTCATTGCTTTATTGACAGTAGTCAATCATGTTCAACCGCTCATCCTACACTTTCCATATTCGTAAATGTGCTGGGCGGAAATACCAAATTTTCAGCAAGATAAGTGATAATTTCTTCAATCCATTTACTTCATGTTATTTTGAATTTGCGATACACATGAGTATTTTTGCCGCGTTACCTGAAAAATATGCATTTACAACTAACGAATTTCGTTCAACCTGTCAACAACTATTCATCATGCAAAAAACGTACTGGCAATGAATTGGTATATTCTCAAGGACAAACAATCCAGACGCTTGACTACATGATTAATATTGTTTGGTCGGTTGAATAGTACGATTGTTTTATGACGTACTTTCGAGATGAGATTTGTTGAAAACAAATCCATTGAGAGACTGGTTGGGTCGCAAGGCGCCCAAAAACAGATATTAGTCATTGTGCTAACATCATGGTATTCAGGGACACAGCTTTTGATAAAAATAAGGTTTCGTGTGAGCCTAATGCAAAAAAGCATACGAATGTGAAGCAAAAACTGCTATTCTTGTGCAACATTAGGTCATGTGTTTATATTATATATTATTGTTTGTTGTCTGAAAGCAACCTAAATTCCACTAACAATAAAATTGTTGTCAGATTCAACAATTCGTCACGTCATGTATTTATGTGTCCTGAACAATGTATTACATAGGCAATAATACGGTGGCGCACACGTGCCGAATATCATTTATTTTCAAATTACAGCTTTTTCTAACAAACTTCAAGGATTTATCAATCATGTAATAGCTTCGTTGTCGACATGCCTATTGGTAAACATGCACATTGAACACAATGTCTTGCAATACTGCATTGGAAAGTGGAATACAGCAAGTTATTATTTTGAAATTATTTTTTTATAAACCAGCATAGGCGAATATTTATTGTATACCGCATTCCAAGACTAAATATTTTCAAGGCTGATCTGTCTGGCAAACATTTCAGTATCCATAGAAAATATAAACACTTAAAAGCAACTATTTGCAGAATCTGGAATTTAGATTGCATTTACAAATACCACTGAAGGATGGATATTATAAGTGCTCATCATATACTTCAGTTTATGTTGCCCGTCGTCCTGGCAACCCATCAACATGTCGGACGCTCTCTTCTAACTTACCAGGGAAACGAATTACCGCGTGGAAGTCCACGGGTAAGTCATTTCATTTCGCAGCTTCGGAAGGAATATTGTAACTGGGACATGAAGCACGCCATTAATTTAGAACCTATTCTGGCCCCATATTCCAGGACGTTTTGCTTATTCATCGTGGACAACTACCAAGGGATTGATATTGATATAGTAGGCTCAAACTTATTTCCAAAAATTAATCGAAGGTTTCTTCCAGGTATCGTAAACGCTTCACATATTAGCAGTAAGAAAGGTCCGCTCCGAGTGCAACGGATTCCATCCGACCATGTTAACATATCCGGACAAACAATTGCCTGTCAAATTTCGCAGTATTTGACTAGTGCGGACTACAATATTTATCATAATTTGTGTCTAAAAATCGACACGAAGAAATATGTTCCCAATATACGACCGTGGAACTGTGTAATTGATCTCTCCCTCTTTCTTCCCGAGCTTATAAGACGGTATAGACAGTTGCCGAATGACAAAGATGTTCATATTTCTCTTCACAATCCCGGAATATTTGCAACACGTACCAACAGAATAATTAACATTATCATTAAAAAAGACGTGACCTCTCTAACCAACCTGTAACACTGCGAATTTATTTGGACGACAGGTGGAAACCCAGCTGATGTAATTTTTGTCGTTAACACAAACGAATCGTCAAATGAAGTTGCGAAACATTTTCACATCTCCGGAATTGGTGTCCGTTGCTGCACTTGCGTTCTGGTACGATTAAACAAGTTACCGCAAGTGTATACAGGGACTCTTCCCGGGTAATACAGAAGGTAATTCCGAGGCCCAACGAAATGTTAATTTGGGATCTAGATTATTTCAAGAAAAGTACCAAATCTACTGGCACGTTCATGCAAGAACTGGCTCGCTGTGAGAATCGGAATTCCAACGTTTGGTACAAGTAGACGATTATCATGCACGATAATGTGGATGGGAAATTAGACCTTGCACTAAGCCAACTGTGGATGTCGATCACGAGAAACTTTACTTACTTTGTATATGAAACTAGGTGCGTGAATGGTAACTCATTTCCGTTGAGTCCCGAAGACATGGAACACAGATTTCAAATGCCATGGTCAGCGAAACTAACGCTAACAGCTACCTCATACGTTGGATCTTTCCCTTACAAGCACACGTTCTTTGCTGAGAATTCCATGCAAAGCCTTAGCTTCATAGCTTGCTCAATGAAAGAAACCCCAGGTTTATGTTTCCAAAACTTCTACAACGTGTTTGATCAATATATTTGGTCCTGCCTGATTTCGACCTTCTTAACTTTAGCAGTCACTTTCCGAATGCTTCGCGCAACTTCCAAACGCAAGCCATCGTTTATAGAAGAAATTATTAACCTGTTTGGCATGCTGTTAGAGCAAGGTGAATCACACCTGGACTTATCTTGTTCAAGAACTTCTAAGATTAGACTGGTGTCAGGTTGGTTTATGATGGCTACTCTAGTTCTCACAAATTCTTACAAGAACGACAACGTTTACAAAATGATACAGCCGAGAAAACTAGTTCACTATGGCAGCGTTGAGGAGCTAACCCACCATAACTTTTTAATTTTTAGTCGATCCGCCGATTTTTACTTGCCTCTGAATAAAGCACATTCATATTCTAGCTCAACCCGGTTTTACGCGTATTTCACGCGAACTAAACACGGAATCATTGAAAGTGCCACAGGATCTAGAGTCAACTCAGAAGTCATTTCCTTGAATTACCGCAAAGATTACATTTTTCAGATAACTATTACATTTTTCATCGTGATTAAAAAAACTTAACACTCACTACCGTATATAATATAACATGTTAAAATATCACGATATCGCAAAAGCCTTTTTATCACAACAAGTGCTTAACATGGTAAAGTGTGTATGATAATATTTGTCATTTTATAAGAAATTAAACAGTATGGAAGAAAAACCACATTTCGATCAATCCCAGTGAAATAAAATCAGTTTATTTAGATGACTATTGAAAACATACGTGTAAAAAATATGTGTTCAATGTCATCAATACGCTTACTTTTGATTTATCAATTAAGAAAGCTGCATAACAATTTCGTGGAAACTCGTCACATATTTTGTGCAAAAGGTTTAGACGCCCAACACTTTCAACAAAAAAATTCTTACTACTACCACAACTGCGAAAGCAAGTGTGCAAACCTTGAGCAGAATCCAGCAAAACTAGTAAATAAGTCATATTCCCTGCAATTACTACACGAATGTGATTAAAAACTTAATGCGCTTTAAGCACTGCGTTTCCATCTTCTGACGGCTCGATTTGTCAGACGAACTTCACATGACACTGTATGAAATTTTAATCCTTAGTGCCATTCCTTACCATGTGAGTAGATGTTAGCATATCCGAATTCCGACCAACCATTATCCGGTATTTTGAGTGGATTAACGTGGCGGCTGCCATCAGTTTGGGGGTACAACACTTGAATAATCCGGCGAACACATGATGCTTGGACCGAGCCCAATCCCTCCGACCCTCCACCAGATGCACGAAAAATAGACGTACATACGCACTGCCTACATCGATCCAGGAGAAATTTGATCAAAGCGATTCAGGGCCTTGTTGATGATTGTATTCAATGTATGGAAATAAATGCAATAAAATACAACGCAATAAATATATTGATGCTTTGATGGTGATGAAAAACATTACACCACTGAAATACGCCATTCACTTTAACGTATTTGACGACGTGCTATATATTAGACTCCATGCTGTAATCAAAGTATACATATGCACAACAAGCCTACATGCAGCACGGCGATTTAAAATACTCGTAATTCAATCAAACGAGAATTGTCAAATGTTGCTATAGCTACCATTGTTGCAGTATGCAATGCATATTGTCTATTTTAGTATGCCAAATGAACAAACTATTGTCAGAAAAATGTTAAAAGTATTTAAAGATTGGCATACAGCCAAGTGTTGTCATATCAGCAATACGGCTCATACAAATCGATACGCGTTGGTTTAAATAATTATTTTCGTGCACATGAGTTTCGAAGCAGATCATGTGACGTGAAAGCAATAATGTATTGGATTATTTTGTTCATGTATCTAATATCGCCATGATAATAAGTGTCTTATGTTTTCGAGAAATTCTTCTGACCTTTCACCATTCCATTAATTCATCTTACTTCTGTAGTATTTAAAAAATGGTTTACAGGAGGAGTATGCTTTAATATTCGTTATCAAATCACCTTGATAATCCAGTCTGAGCAAATCTTGTAACATACAAAAATGAATATGTATTTCTTCGTCGATGATAATGCATACCAGTTTTGATAATGCAGGAATTTATTCCTGGTCCATTAATTCACCCAACAATGACCATGGCCCTTGCGGAAGGTCGATTGGACTGTTGCTCGTATTCAAACCCTGTGACTGGTTGAAGAACAGCCATCCTGAACCTCTCTCCAGTAAGCCGAAGAGCCACCGGCTGCTCAGGAAAAGAGGTCAGCATAGTCGCTCGTGACATCCGTCCAGATGTAAGCCGCCATCAGGTATCAGCAGTGACAGTGGATTTGAATTCAACGCTAGAAATGATGTGAATGTTTGGGAGTACTTCAGCAATCTGTGGTTTGGCATGGCGGTCAAAGAAGCCGTTGCCAGAAGCCGGAACATAACACCTGGTTTCGTATCTCCACACGCGGTTCAATACGGAGAATAGAGTGGATCTGTGACGTTGCTGCAGCAATTCAATTCGGAATTCCTCTATCCAGAAGATAAAACGGCAATCCGGAAATTCTATAAAATGCTCATAGAAGAAACCCGGCTGCATTATCAAACCACGGCTGTACTAAGGGATGCTTCCGTGCCCGACTAAAGCATAGCTTTCGTTAAAGTGCAAACCGACATGCTGTTTGACTCACTTTCCCTGTACAACAGAACTGCGGTGATATTGCCGACGAAACAGTGCATTCATTTTGCAAACCGGTTAAAGGGAAACGGGCTTGAGGATGTGTATGTTGGAAAAGAAGTTCTCCGGAGAAGGAACTACGGGTTCACGCTCACAGGATGGGTGTCCGAGCAATCCGCGAAAAAAGTTAATTGGGTTAGCGCGTCTGGGATTTGGGGCTGGTTTAGCAGTTGGAACTCATTCAACACGAATTCGATGGATAGAAGGATTGCAAAAGTTGAAGTGCCGACAATGAAAGGGAGCATACTCGTGTTATTTTGCGTACTTGGCGTCGGTAACTGTGCAGGCATTGTGGCATTTCTAATGGAGCAGATAATGCACGTTGCTTTGTTTTTACTTGGTAAATTCGGGAAACGGCTGCTTATAACCGTCAACCGCATATTCCCGAAGTGCAAATAAAGATAGCGCGGATGACTGTCAAAAGCAGGGCTCAATTGGTAGCAGCTCAGGCTTCCTAGGATGCCGTGCTGCTGGTTAATTTGGGATCAGATATTCTCTTATGGGATAAACAAAGAAGAATTTTGGAATTATTCATGATTTATTTCGGGTTTGTTATGAATTAATAATTAGCGAAAGGTAATAAAAACCGAATTTGTTATTTGTTATATATACTGGATTCCATAATACAATAATATTCGATTACATGTAGCTTCCACAGAAGTAGAATCATTTTCCAGCATTGCTGTCGGTGGATAATTATCCTAACAATTGGACTATCCAATTTGAATTAAGCGAAAGGAAGATAACATGATTACTTTTTTTACTCGTCAAGGCTCTGATCGAGTTTAATCAAATTCTCATTGTTCATCGAGCAATAGAACAAATGAGTTGCCCACAATCATAATGCTGTTTCGGTAATGGTTAAATCGATCCGAGTGTCAAGTAATTAGGAAGCAAAAGCTAGCATGATCACTCTAGCCATTGTGTTGTGTAAAATAGTACGGCAGTTGCCATAGTAGCTATGCGATATTCGGTCTCTTCATTCATATTTTAAATAGGTTTCCTTACATCAAATTTATCTTCGTATTTTGAATATATTGTGAGCGGAACCTGTGTACGAACTCAACTAATATCTTTTTGAGATAACATCATAGTGTTGATTTTTAGGACACTCTTATTCTGACTTTTTGAAGCCTCAGAGGAAAGCAGTTGCATACAGACACGATTGATTCATCCGGTAATATTACGTGAAGTTATGAGTGAATTGTTTTTTGTCTTTTTTATTCAAATGCAATCCATAACCCATCATTTCCACAACATTAAACTTTGGTACTACCGTTGCCAAAATATGTGCAATGCTTAACATTGGCGTTATTGGTATTCAGTGCTACATTAGCTTGTTTCAGTTGATTTTTATGCCGTTGAACGAACAAACTAGGAAAGTGTTGTTTACAAATTAAAAGGTTTCATATCTGAATACATGAACATTTACGGATGAAACATTTGAAACAGGTTTACACGTATAGAGTAAGAAATCGCCACAGCCATCATTCTCAAGTGTATCGATTATTCCACTTTTGATTGCATATGTAGCAACATGGAAACATAATCACTTGTATAACGCTTATATTTTCATTAGATTGTGGAAAAACCACAGGATGATAAGATAATTAATTTTTTCCATCTCATGTCTAAAATCAATTATTTTTTATATGATAATTGGTTATGAAATGACGGAATATACAAGTTGGCCAAATGCCGTCAGCAAGGATATTAGATGTAAGCGCCTCACATAATGTTGGCTGAAAATGAGCAAAAATCAACACAGGTAGAGTAGATTAAAACAGAGTGTCGATCAGGAATAAAATATTTCGTACGATCCGCCTTAACATTTTAACAATACAGAATTGTGTGCAATAGTTGATAACGTTTTGTGCATTTTTTGCAACAACCATGAGTTTCCAATTGCTTCGTTCGATATTACTTTCGATCATATCACTTTCCCTATTTCTGATACCAGTTACCCCTTTTGACTTTGAAATTACGTCTTTCGAGAAATTAACGGAATCTGAACGCAGAGGGTGGCTCAAAAGATTTAAACCACTGTCAGAGGTTCGAGAAAGTTTTAACCTTCCTTTCAGTCGTGACATTTTCCTGAACGTCACGGGTTTATTTCACTCGTTGCCAATTCACCGCTGCCTTGTGGTAGTGGATAATTATCCCCATGCTGATTTGTTCACCTCCGCCTCCGCTATACTGCTCCGACGTCCACAGCTTGTAGCATTGCGCAGGAGTGCTCCAGCATGGCACAGCTGGTACGCTATATGGGCACCGTTTGGATTCCTAGATGCTATCTACAGTGTAAACACATCCAGTGAACACATAAAATGCCCCGTGACAAATTTATTAGGTGGGCTGTCGACGACCGAGTTTTCTGACTTCTGTTTGCGTTTAAATGTGTTCCGCTATGCATCTAAATCACAGCCCTGGAATTGCCAGGTTCAAATTTCACTACAAATACCATCAATTGCATTATCACATTTTCCCTACTTGCGGATGTTACGGTTTAATGTTGGAAAGGACATCTCCTGGCAGTTCCAAATGTCCGAGCAATCAATAATGCCGCAACTTCGATTTCTAGTGAATCATGAACTCGACCCCCTTACTGAAAAGAGTTTGGCAAACTACGCTATACAGGAATCACATAGGTATGCTATTATGGATGGTCGTAGAATTGAACCGTCTTTACATAATATATTCACAATAGTGGTAACATTAACGTCTGATAGTGAAAGACCGTTGGGCGATGTTAATTTTCTCTCAATATTCTGGAAATCTGCGGCCGATTACGGTGTGTTGACAAAATTGACGGCCATAAACTTTTCTTCCATAAAGCATTTGATGATATCATCTGGTGATCAAATCGAAGCTCGGTGGACCTTGCGATATGGTAAGATGGAAACCGCATGGCTTCGCAGAACCATCTATAAATTTCTGGTGAAAGCAGAACTATGCAGCATTCAGCTTTCTGGATATTACAAACAATTCAAACTTTTGGGTAATGTTAAAGTTGATGATATGTTTGCATATGGGATAGCGTCTCTTCTACTGGATATTTTCTCAAATGCTACTATTGGGGTTAGCAAACGAGTTTGTAGAAACGGTGGAGCACCAATGCTTGAAGATTGGTGGACATGGAAAACGGACCATACCCTATGGGCCTTTGTGTCAAATAGTAACGTCTCCACCAATGTTAGACTAAGCTATAAAGAACGTATAAACAACTTAGTCTTTGTTAGCTGCGGAGGCGACAAGGGTAAACACTTGTTCGAACTAAAGGAATTATTTAGCGTCTATGACAAGTTCATTTTGGTGTACATTCTATGTACTGTGATTACTCTAGCATTAGTGTACCGTCGACTCGTGGGTTTTAGGTCACCAAAATCTGGAGATGCTATTTCTGACTACTTGTTTCCATTTGTCAAACTTCTTGTGGAACAAGGGGATCCCTTTCCTTCCCATGCTTTGAATGCTATCCATTTCCGACCAGTTGCCATTGCGGTGTTGTTGGTCGGGATAGTTCTGAGCAACGGCTACAAAAACAGTAACGTATACAACTTACTCTTACCTAAAGAATTGCTTCCATACACAAAATTCAGTGAATTGCTTCAAGAGAACTTCGTCGTTTTTGTCCAGGCATCACTTATTCTTTTTAAAGTAGACAAACTTTCTCAACTTAGGTCCCATCAGGACTATTTAAATTCCACCAATAGGATACTCAAGAAAGGAACTTCTCACCATTTCGTTATGAACCGGTGTATAGTTCAGTCTGATATTTTTACTTTAGAGAGGTTTGCAAAGACTCCGTTATTGTACGGTCGCCCTTGGAATGCCATTACGTCCCTTCATCTAAATATGTCTGGATTATTCAGACAAGTTTTTGCTAATAATATAGCGCATTGGTATAATATGAGAACGAAGTCCTGGAAGCATGTGGATGAAATTGAAGGAAAATTGATCGAAGCACAGAACAACAGCCTCTTTGATCATCTTCACTCATGCAATAAGTCTGCGCTTTTGCTCCCAAGCTATGCAGCATATGATTACGCGGCAAGGATGTTCCAGTTGCATCCTAAACTGAGAGTTAATGTTGGAAAAGAGCAGTATTTGAATATTTCGATTTCGTTTCAGTTTAGTGGTTCGGTGCACCCCAAGTTGATGAAGCGCATTCAAGCGATTACATTTTCTGGCATTTGGGACTGGCATTCAAAATATATTAGTGAAGTCTCGCAGTTTGTTCCTACGCTGAAGGATACGTCGCTGAAAAGACCAAATATGCATGGAAATATTTCGATGATATTTTATGTGTTCCTTTGCGGAATGGCTGCGTCTTTGTTCACTTTCATAACCGAAAATGCTTCATTGATATATCGCAATGTGCTTGCAACAGTTACCGGTATCATTTACTGTATAACGATTCTGATGCGGTCAGTCAAGGTATTGTGGTATAATTGGACACATCGCCCAGTGGATTTAAGAATAAGTGGCCATTAGTGGTGGCTATAATGGCGGATGCATTCAAAGATGTGAAAATGAATGTCACATTTCAGAAGGATTCAGCAACCACATTAATTAACTTGGCGAACTAAGTAAATCCACTAAAAAATGTGGTATCCAGCAAAAATTGGTTTCAGTTGTATTCCTGGATGGCCAGCAACAAAATTATTACTACGTTTATGTAGCATGTAGTGGTAATGAACACCCTGTCGTTGATGCACTATTTTTTATAAACTAGTTTAATGTTATGGAATTATACTTGAGAATCAGGTCTCAAGTATAACTTCATTTGAATGGTTACAGCCTATATAAATCAATCTAAAAGAAAGTAGTAATTTATTGAGCATATTGTGAAATGTCGATGGGCAATTATATTTGTCTAATAGAAACTGTTTTTCAATTATTGAGCCAACATTTGCTAACTGATATTGGTGCATGTCCATGTTATTCACAAAATAAATTGTACAACAAAATTGGAGCGAAAATCTCAAGTGAACATAATTGATATGTAATTGTTGTACAGCCGTGGTGCTGTTTAGTGATGCGAGAAAACATGTGCTGGATGAAGTGTAACAGTGTAAGTGCTACACCCTTCATGATAAAGAATGCAAACGGGAGAGTTAATGATTACTTAAATTATTATATTAAATTAGATGAATGGATTGAAATAACAATTACGTTATATCTGCCGAAATCAGTGTTTACAAAATAAATAATGGCATACTTGCTCAGTATGTGTAAGATACAAAAATATGCTAGGTCGTTTGTCAGGAGAAGAAAACTCCAGCAGGTTGGCGTTGGTACCATAACGCTTCTATGCGTTCTTTTTCCTTCAAGTTCCAACTAGCCTAAAATAACACACTAACAATGTATGCAACATTATCTAATTTAATTTTAGCTTGGTGTCTTACTAGGTACACTCAATTTCATCAATCTATGTATACACTAGGTAGAATTTCATCAAATGAATTACGACTTGAATGTACTTATCTACTTTAAAAATAAATGAATTACACAATCTAACATTCAAGAATTCAATTGAGTTCATGATTTATTTGTAGTGATTGTTGACAATGGTTTGAAGGATTGTTATAACTGCGTAGATGTATATTTTTTTAACTTTAATTAAAACCGTCCTCATTAAAGGTTCCGAGTTGCGTCAATGCAAATGTATTTGTCCATATCTTGCCCATGATATTTATCCAATCTTTGCTTTTGCACTCAATGTAGGCACTATAATATCTCCGGCCATGTCCACGTGGTTACTTAACCCAACCTGCGAATAATGCTGTACACTGAGTCAAATCTGATCATTGTTTATTATACTGTTTGTGAAAAATATAAATTGGATGAATTAGTATTGTCCTTTATTGCACCATTTTGACTAAACTATGCATTATTTGCAAGTTCTTGATAAAATACAAATTTACACGCAAAATATTAAATGAAATGGATGGATGGCGTATCGTCGGCGATAAAATTCTTTAACAGATTTGGACGATAACCATAAAACTTGTTTTAGATTAATACTTTTCCACATTTAGGTACACATTCATTTGTTTCAAAGATATATGTTATAACAAAACTATTCCATTTTCATTTAACCTGGTTCGCCAATGAAATTGTAATTATTGATTTTAAATAAAGGTTTACTGCAAACTTATTATCCGCACCAAGGCTTACATGCAATGAAAGTTGTCCAAGGACATAAAATTATTTTCAATGGCATATCCACCGAAGTTCCAGAATAGCGGAGTCTGGTTACACCAAAGGCAAGTTTCCACTTTTTCTTATCGCTATTGAGTTGAATGAAAGACTGAATTCTTAGGTAGGCTTTCCCTTTGATCCGCAATGCTATCGTGTACTTGAATTTAAGTTGAGTCCTTTTCAGAGTATCGTAGCAGCGAAGTTTAGAGATAACGGTACGCATGAATTGAGTATAAATTGGATGTCGTTCCCTTGGTGAGCTCCAGTTTATGCATGAGATTAGACAATTTCCTTTGGTACGTGCGATCGATGCATTTCATATTCAATGTGTTAATGGAAACATAATTTACAACAGCGTTGTTACATTGTTTCCAATATATTTATTTTGTATGTAATAGTGTTGTATCTTTTTCAACAATAAGAAATATAGCCCATAAATCAAATGCATTGTGGTAAAACATCAGTACATGTTAACTAATGACATGACACATAATTTAATTCTGGCGCGATTATTATTTCTCATCTGTATCATAGTCATCATCATTCCAAAAACGATATGTACTCTTCTTAAGTAAAGTGTGGTAGTTACCCCGCTGCAAGTAAATAATGCCACATGCCACACCTGCACAAACCACTAGCAAACAAATCCGTGGTAACACATACTTGACAATGTGCCACAGCTTCTTAATTATGTAATTATATATGAGACGTGTCAATCCCGTAATCGCATTACCGATCGATAGGTGCCGTTCAAATGTAAAGGAAACAGTGGATATTCCAAGTCCTCCAAGCAAAAGTACGAAAATCGAAGGCTTGTAGGGAACTGTTTTTCAATTATTGAGCCAACATTTGCTAACTGATATTGGTGCATGTCCATGTTATTCACAAAATAAATTGTACAACAAAATTGGAGCGAAAATCTCAAGTGAACATAATTGATATGAAATTGTTGTACAGCCGTGGTGCTGTTTAGTGATGCGAGAAAACATGTGCTGGATGAAGTGTAACAGTGTAAGTGCTACACCCTTCATGATAAAGAATGCAAACGGGAGAGTTAATTATTACTTAAATTATTATATTAAATTAGATGAATGGATTAAAATAACATTAACGGCATATCTGCATACATCAGTGCCTACAAAGTAACTAATGGCATACTTGCCCAGCATGTGTAGAGACAACAATACGCTTGATCGTTTGCGAGGATAAGAAAATTCCAGCAGGTTGGCGTTGGTACAATAATATAATAATGTTTCAATAAGTTCTGTTACCTTCAAGTTCCAAGTGGCCTAAAATAACACACTAACAATGTATGCAAAAGACCCTAATTTAATTTTAGCTTGGTGTCTTACTACGTACACTCAATTTCATTTATCTGGGTACACTAGGTAGAATTTTATCAAATCAATTACGACTTGAATGTACTTATCTACCTTAAAAATTAAATGAATAACACAATCTAAAATTCCAGAATTCAACTGAGTTCATTATTTATTTGTAGTGATTGATGACAGTGGTTTGATGGATTGTTACAACTGCGTAGATATATATTTTTAACTTTAATTAAAACCGCCCTCATTAAAAGTTCCTATTTGCGTCAATGCAAGTGTATTTGTCAATATCTAGCACATGGTATTTATCTAATATTTGTTTTTGCACTCAATGTAGGCACTGTAATATCTCCGGTCATGGCCCCGTGGTTACTTAACCCAACCTGCGAATAATGCTGAACTTTATACTTTTATCGGGCCGTTAGCCCGATTGTTTTCATTGAGCGGATGAGCTCGTGCTAATAGTAAGCTCGGTGCGTGACCGTCGAATAAACGTCAGATAAGGTAACGTGATTCATCATTGAACATTCATGCAAATATTTTCAACATGCAACGAACGAGCGTCTACTCCCTATTTTAATTTTTTTTAAATTCTGAGTTTGTCAATCCCGGTGCTAGTGAACTGAGTTTATTGTCGAGATTACATCAGCATTTATTTTGTCCTGGTAATAAGTGTAATTACAACTAAATGTGATTTCATTCATTTGTATTTGATTGGCAGCTGAATGAAAACATGAAACTGTTATTTATTGAATCCATAATACGTAATATGAACGAGGCGTGAAACAAATCAGACAAAAGGGCATTCATTTTTCTGATATGAATTCAATTGGGTATTTTGAGGGATGGGTATTTAGAGGACTTTCTGTATTTCGGGGGATTTGGGTTATTTGGGGAATGTGACAATGAATTATAAAAGAAACCGTTACGCTAATGAAATGTGTCCACTGTAATATTTAGATGGTTCCGGCTTTTGTAGACTTTGGTAGAGAATATCGACAGTGCCTTATTTCTAATACGTTACGAAGGGAGTGCAAAAATAGGTATAAACTATGAGATCATTATTTCCAGTTGGGCTGCTTTTAGTCCTCATCCCACGGTCCATAAATTCTATGCATGATATTCACACCTAATGCTAATATAGTATATCGTGATTACTAACGAAACCAATTAGTGTGCTGAAGCAATATTTCGTGCAGGAAACAATTAACAACTCGATGATTTAGTATTGAATGCTTCACTAATTAAAAAAATAATTGCCGTCGGCTGCACGATCCCATCTAGTATTCAGTTAAATTAATAATGTCGCTAGCATGTTTATGAAATTTAGTTCATGTTAGGTAAATTCAATTCCAACTGAAGAGAAGCTGGGAAGAGTAGATATACTAGCACGCGATGCCATGTGCCGCAGAAATGAGTTTCTCGTGTAAGTAGATTTTTGACAATCAAGTTTTTAATTGCATATCGCTGAAAATTCCCGACAATCATCGCTCTTCTAAAGCTGCCAAACCCACCATAAGTGTAAAAAGTCGCTGGTATATTATCGCCATTGTTAAATCAATCAATAATCAATCGATATGTGCCAATGCAGCAATGTATAGCTACAATTTCGACAGCTGCCAAAATTCAGTGGGCATTTGACAATGCTATAAGGTGCAGGATATACTACATACTTGGTATCAACTTGAAAAATGATTTCGACAACTTTTGATACGCTGGCCCCGATGCCATATAATATATTCCTTTCAGGCTAGTAGGGAATCAGTAATATTCGACATTGCTGAAAACTGCTAGATCTACTTTAGTAATATTGACTCGGAGCGCTGACACACTCCATTTCTAGTTTTCTCAAATCCAGTGGTTCAGTGGAACAGAACCAAAGGTGAAGGTTGAACTAAAAATAATTAACTGTTGTGTGGGAAACGTGCGCATGTACAACACCTTTTTTAAACGCACTGTTAGATTCAACAGCTTCAGGATGAATCTATTCAGAGCAAGTCGAATGATTTTAGGTTTAGCGTTGAGCTGTCTAATTTCACAAGGGGAGTTTAAATATGTCCAGGACGAAATTATACCAATAAAAGAATTCCAATTTCCCACTTATGATAAAAAATGGAAGCAGGTGCTTAAGGAGATTTCCGATTCAATGCGAACGGAGACTGCAGTGCTAGATACGTTTTTTAATATATCGCTAATCATGAATGAATTCAACGACAGAAAATGTCACTTTGTAATTGATAACTTTCGGAATTTGGATATTGCGCCGTTCCGGATTAGTGCAGTTATTAGGCAGCCAAAACCTGCCGTCTATCACTGCATGAACTGCTGGTATGAATCGGATAGGTATTGGTTCTTTTGGATCGCCAGTGACTATGTTCATGTAAACAGCACCGTCGGGTTCGGAAATGAATATAATAATTGCAATTTATCCAAGTATTTGGTTGGCAGTTTACCGTATACGGGTCATCCAGATGGATGGTATATTGTAGGAAGTCGGCCATTCGTAGCCCCGGTTAAAGACTTGTGTGTTAGATTGAAGCTTCTGGACTACTCCGTAAACACGAAGCCATGGAATTGCCAGGTGCATCTGTCGCTCCAAATCCCTCATACGTTTCTAATTTACCCAAGGGCATATTCACTGGCTTTTCACACAAACTCTCCTCTTCCTAATCCACTCTTTGAGTTTATACTTGAACCCTCAATTATACCGAAACTGCACATATTGGTAAATCGTCAAGTTCCAAATTCGAAAATGGATGAGTCATTGAAATTGATGACCTCGATGAGTCGCTCCCGTAAATGGGCTAAGCATCTTTTGAACGACGGATACCCAACGTTGCAGACAGTAACGATCCTAATAGGTTTGGCGGGGCATCACGACGCGCAGCATATCAACGACATCTTCAGAGTGTCGTTGTACATGAACCCTGACAAGGAGTTTGAAAGTGAGACAAAATTTTCACCAATTCGATTATCGGAAATTACACATGTTGTCAATATATATCCAAATGCAGGCGAAATCACTTCCAGTGTGAATTTGGAATATTATCCGGATTATTCTCTTAAGGAGACGATTCAGCAGAAAGTAGAAGCAGATTGTATCACGCACAAGCGACAGTCGTTAGTAGACAGCAAGGATGTGTTTGAGAGTGGAATCGTATCCATGATATTTGCTATACTCCACAATACTACGTCAACATTTGGCAGTTGGGAGGACACAAAAAGCTGCAAAAACGGGAAGCCGATTTCTATTGCAAAATTTGACTATGATGCACCGACGACTGGAATTCGTGCTAGTATCGTTAATATGAGTACGTCGAATGGACTACGTCTTTCCTACCCCGAAACCATAAATCGGTTGACCTTCGTAAGCTGTGGTGGAAGCAAAGGCAAACGGTTATTTGGATTTCACGAGTTGCTTGGTGCTTATGATTGGAGCATTTGGTTATGTATGTTGTTGGCGTTGCTAGTTGTGGCGTATGCGCATTTCAAAGTATCCTCAAAGTTTGCACGTGGTCGCGGAATTGTATATCATATTTTGTGCTTAGCTCGAGTGTATTTGGAGCAGGGTGACCCTTTCAGAGTTTCACTTTGCTCAAAACAGAACATGAGGTTTACAATAATCGCATTTCTACTTGCCGGAATAGTGCTGAGCAATGGGTGGAAAAATACAAACGTGTACAATATTATATCACCCAGACAGCTACAACCTTACACAAAGATCTCCGAATTAATTAATGATAGTTTCACCATTCTTTTAAGGCCAACATTAAACTATAATAATGAAATGTTTAAGAAAATTAACTCCACGGAAAGGGCGTTTGAATGGAGCAAAACAATAGAACAAAGTTCGCCCCATTACATAAGTACCACTAAGGACTTTTCGTTTAGAGTTTTTACGGATGTAAAAAACTGGATGGATATCCAATTGTTGTCTGATATAGGACTGCCCAATCTAGATCATATATTAGAGCATTCATCCTTTCATAGTAAGAGCTTGGAAGTATTCCTATCAACGTTTCGGAATTACAGCACAGAATGGGTTAATATCACATACGATAGAATTGAATTTTTCCGGGAAAAACTTGGTCAAGAACTAATTAAGCCACAAATGGATTTGATGTGGCAGCATCTGGAGCTATGCAATAAATCGGCGTTGCTGCTACCGGAAAGGATGGCAAATCAATACGCAAAACGACTATTTCAAGCGCATCCAAAGTTTCGGATGGACGTGGGAAAGGAACCTCTTTTTAATTTCCACGTCGCCTTCCAAATGAAGGGTACCATTCATCCCACGTTTTTGTACCGGATGCAAGGACTTACATCATCTGGAATCTGGAACTGGTGGCCACGATTCCTTACAGAAACAACTCGATTCAACCATGTGCTATTGGATATGTCATTGAAGCGTCCAAACATGCAAGGAAATGTTTCGACCATCTTTCTGTTGTTTCTGCATGGGATCGGGCTGGCACTTTGCGTCTTTCTACTGGAACATTCGTGCCGGCTTTACGGGTATATTTTTTATTTGTACCAGTCAGTTTCAACATTCCTGTCAGTGCTATGGGAATTGTTCAAGAATTGTCGTGCACGAGGTTCTAAAATTAAAATATTTTGGTAGAAATGTAATTGAGTAATGTCATTTGTTTACACGTATGTCTAATATGTCTAATATATATACATCTGAAAATCCCATTTACATTCATACTGTATTTATTAAGCTTCAAGGAACCTTACTTTCGGAATATTGTATTAAATCAATATATGTTGGTCTATCAATGCACCACGTGAAATACTCACATGTGTATTGGTCAGGAAAATGTCGGTTTTTGCCACCCATTGTCTCACGTTCCTCTCAAAATTGCAGTTATTTACTAAATCTGATGTAACTTCACAAATCGTGTCATATATAGTCAAGTCGTGTCAACAACGTCCAAGATAATAGTAAAAACAAACACCATGTGCATGCATTTGAGCTAACAAAATACAAATGAATGAGTGAATAACAAAGGACACGTGCCTGTGATCATAACTTGCACTTTCGGTACATATAAGCGCATACAGCAACGGCGTGTCAACATAATTTCATGGTCGATGAGCAACTATTAAACTAAATAATCAACTTTAAATTCCGGCAAAATGTTGCGAACGAATTCCTGTCAAATATTTACATTCTATATTCCCATGACGCCCCATAAGGTGAACAATTGATCAATTCATTGGATGCACCCATCTAAAGTATAAGAAAAATGAATTACCACCAGTATATCCTAGAGTTCGTCATGTTCACGCGTACTCCGAAACGAATATCTTGGATGGAACGATAGGCGAACTTAGAACCCATTTACATTCATTCATGGGACAACACTGTCAATTTCTCATTACCACCTACATGTGAATTGAAGTAATTGGCTTTACAATCATAAGACAATGGAATTGTGTGAATCCCGTATCGTTATCACTGACCAAGCAGGTTAGACTGGAAATTGTTATTAATTGAGCGTTACTTGAAATATCGATGGGCAAATTGATATCGGTGTATGTCTATGTTATTCACAAAATAAATAGCTTGATAAAATTGCATTGAAACTCTCAATTTAAAGCGTTATTGATGAGAAATTGTAGAATGGCCGCAATACGGTTTAGTGATACGAGAGCAAATTTGATGGAATCAGTTTAACACGCTAATGTTATTAGGAAGTCTCGGTATAACACGTATCCATCTCATCATCTCACCTCATTGAAGTATCGTCCAGTTCATTCGTCAACCAATAAACATGCTTCTACCAGCAATTTTGCTCTAAGAGATCAACCGAAAGTTGCGCTGCAAACCAACTATGTTATCAGTGATATTGACTGTGTTATATTTAGTGTCGCCGGTTGGGTGCTAGCCGAAGAGAATAATTGAAGTAGCCACTTCAAGTTTGAAAATCGTTAAGTTCAAGTTCCATTTTTAGTCGTCCCGGTTTTCTTGCAACGGTATTAGCGAAACTAAAATATAAGTGACGCTTATGATAAACCAACATTAAAGTCCAGAGAATTTTTTTCTTGTGGGAGCTGAAATGGTCTTAATTCTGAAGTAGTTTTATCGGCAACTGCTTCACCAAAATGTTATTACTATTGATCAGCCTATTCCGATTAAGCACATAAGCCAGACAAAGCGCTACAAAATGCTTAACGATTAATCGCAAATTCCAAAATATCATAAAAATATTTGCAAATTTCCTTTCCCACAACCGTCTGCGAAGCGTCCAAGTTATATCTCCAAATATAACTATGTTTGCGCACAGGTAGCCAATGGGTAACAACAGGAATATTACGACTGTGTTTCCGGTCATTGATGCACTTTCTGGCTTAACGTCGTTGGAATCCTGAAGATCTACTCTTCCGACGAATTCGTTCCACCAATTCAGCAATCCAGAACTTTCAATTCCCCGAAATCGTTTAAGCACGAACGACGGGACGTGTCCGTAAATGTTGAAGGCAATGCTTAAGTTGAGCAAAACATTTTTGCTCATTGGCACATTCCAGTAGCCTAGTGCTCTTAAGTGTCTAAATTTTTGTCGACACTCTGCGCCTGGTAAAAGAAATGCACTTTTGTTACATTTCCGTAATTCTAAAGAGAATTGCTGGTCCTCCATTTGCCATAATCCCTTCTGCATGTTGCGTCCCATGACATACCATAGATCTATTTTTGAATAATCAGCGTCACTTGCGTGTCGCATTGTAAGTTTATCCATGCTTTTCATTAACGTTGAAACATGTTCGGGCGTCATGGGATGTAACGTTGTTGTTCCCTGCAAATCAGAATACAGACTTGCAATCCCGATTCGGGCATAAGGCGATGATAGTACATCCTTCCAGCTATTAACTTCCGAGTAAACATAAATATTATTCGCAGAATATACATGCCCTTCAGAACTGAACTTCATTTTTGTATCGTTAGTGTATTCCGCCGTCGCGTCGTGTATACCTCATATGTTGTGTAGCAATTTTGGAAGTTGGTAATAAAATACAAATTTAGCAGTAAAAGAATAAATGAAACAAGGATGGGCGTATCGTCGGTGACATAATTCTTTCACAGATCAGGACGACAGCAACAAAACTTGTTTTAGATTAATACTTTTACCCGTTTAGGTACAAATTCATTCATTTCGTACAAATATGTTATGACACAACTATCCCATTTTAATCGGACCTCTTTCGCAAATAAAATTGTAATAGTTCATTCCAAACAGTAGTTTATTGCAACCTTATTATCAGCACTAAGACTTACATGTAACGAAAATCTTATATTAATGTGATATGGAATACGACTGCTCGTCGGCCAAGTAGAATAATAAACAATGGGTCCCCGATTTCATTGACCCAGCTTATCATAGCATATATGTTATACTTTACTGGAAAATATTGTGTTCTGAAAGTGAATTATAATATGGTGAATATTGAACCGTTTCTCGTAGTTGCTTAGAGTTTATTGAACACTTCAAAAAAGAAGATCAAATAATCGGTAACATAAGTTAAAATTTTATTTAAACTGATCCATGTACAGCTTTAAACCTTAAACCAAAAAAACATACAAACAATTTATAAAATGCTTAATTTTACTACGACAAGTAATTTCTTAACCTACTCAAAAACAATAAGATATTAATACATGTCATTATTGCCAAACGAAACTACCGGATTATAGATTGATCACCTGAAGCATATTCTTCAGTTTAATTTTTGTTAATAATATAGTTAACGTTGATAGTTAGTTGTATCACGTATGAATGTTTGTTTATACCAGCCTTAGTCCAAAATATTATGACGGATAATTGAACTGTAATGTAGACGGCTGTGCATAAATAAATCTTAGCAGAGGCCACCAGGAAGGGTATCGCAGGAACAACAATAACATCGCCCTCCTTTACTAAACCCAAAGCTAAATCTGTGACTCATTAGCCCGTGAATGCTGCACCAGCCATCCCTCCGCTCCCATTTGTTATGCCAACACCGAACTTTGCATGGGTCCATTCTTCTGGCGCCTTAACGTGGTATTCAAACATCACGTATTTAGTTTCCCATGCATATTTAATAGTCATGTTTTATTCCACTTACCAAGTTCAGATTGACAGGTGAACAGCGTCGGACTAGCACAACTACGTTGCCCGCCCAGGTTTTGTTCATTGTTGTTGCATGCCAGTGTCAGAATTATGGCGGTGACCAAAAGAATAAAAACAAAAGCACACTTCATTTCGGTAATATATCAAGTAATGGTATTATTATCGGTAAATTTTCTAATGTATCTGGGATAGAATATTTTAGTTGCCACAAAACGAAGAACTGAAATTTCGGTATTCGGTGTAATGTTGTTAAGTTGTCTTGGATTGAGCACTTTGAAACTGACAACCCGTTGCTAATTTCCATGCCGCTTTTATACAAAATTTCAAACTTACACACAAGCAGTTCAATCTGTATGTTGACAAGACTGCGGCGAGGAAATTAAGAGTATACATATGTATATGGCAATTGCCAATAACGGGACATTATTCAGTCTACGACGCAAAAGAGTGTGTTGGGAAAGTGTCAGCAACTTCCAACTTCACATTTACACAACGTTTAGAAATTAACGTATTGTGGTCTCAAATACAAATTTGCATGCGAGAAAAACCCGGAACTCTTTTTTTGTTTCAACTGCCCAGTTGTAGCTTCAAATGTAAATAAATGTGTGGGAAGTGGCAGTGAATAAATCCAATTTTTTAATTGGCGTAATAAAACACTGTATCTACAACGGAACAAAAGTTACATAAATGAGTGCAAAGATAACCTCTGACTAACCTTTACAATGGCTGACGTTGTTAGTTTATTGTAAATATTGCAAAAGTCATTGAATTATAATCCGCCTTCGAGGTGGTATTTGAAACAATTGTATTCACGTTATAGGCTTAGAAGCGACGCAATATGCGTAAACAACGAAAATGCACACGTTTATCAAATGCACTCCCACTCGTCAAAATAATCTGCAGATAAATAGTTTACGTATATAGTCAGGTTACATATTTAAACGTGAAATGATCCCACGGATATATTTAAACGCCATAATGTCAATTACAAATGTCGTAAAAGTAAAACTACTTTTCTTGGATATGATGAGTACGTTTCCTTGGTTTGCAGCTCAATTTTTAACGGGCGGATCAGAATCAAACAGTGTGACATGATTTTATGATATGCGTATAAGTTGGTCGTTGAAGTGGACGCCGACAATATGCATACAATTCTGTCAAACATCCAATAAATCTCTCTGTGCATAGATAAAACTAAAACGATACTCCCTTGTACGATATGAGTAATAACTGTTATTGTTTTAAGGGAAAGGATTAAAGCAATAATCGTGTAACGTTATATAAAATTGCACTTGAATCAATGCAGTTTTAGATAGCAATTCATGACGCATTTTCTCTCAACGAGTTAAATCCCAATGTCCGTTCAAACAAATTTACTATTTAAGTTGAATTTTGTGGATAAAAATGACCATTTTATATTTCCTCTAAGTATTTTAATGTCAGCCCACAACTGCATATCGATACTAACGGTCCGTATATAACGGTAACCCCAGTTTTCGGTCGCAGATGTCAGTGTCAATGTGCATAGCTAAAAAACACAACACTTAATAAATGGCTATGATGTTCATACCATTAATGCTTTTGGGGATATGCGACGAAATTGTGTAAATGCTCGGACATATTGCGTGAATGAGTCATTTGATACGGAAACAATCAAATATATAATCAATCAGTGTATATAATGTATCGAAATCGTGTAAGTTTTGTATGCTTATATGTCCAATTAATTACGTTGAATAATTATGAATTAAAATCTAAAGATGAGTTATTTAGCACATGTGGTTCATTTTGTCGCTCTTATTTTGCCATTTCAATTTACTTCGATGAATTTGGGCTCAGTCATTCTAAAATGAGATAAACGGAGAAGAATCATGGAACTATTCTTGATTGATTTCGCGATAATTATTAGCTAATTATTAGTGAAATGTCAATAAAAACTGAATTTGTTATTTTGAACATAAACGGTAATGCTTCTACAGGGATTCCAAAGTATCCAATTACTCGACTACATGTTGCTTACATCGGAGTAGAAGCACTTTCCTCTATTGCCCTTGATGGGCAAGTTTCCAAACAACTGCACCATATCATTTGGATATAGCGAAAGGAATAGGAATTAATTACTTTATACCTGTCAAGGCTTTGATCGATTTTTGTCGGCAAAATCGCATTTGGCATCCAGCGATAGAACAAATGAGGTGCCGGCACTCATAATATGGTTACGCTAATGGATTAATCGATCGGAGTCTCAAGTAAATGTCAAACGAAAGCTAGCATCCCTCTGTGCCTAGTGTTCTATAAACCAGAGCTGTGGTTGCGATTGTAGCGACACGATATACAGTATCATCATTCAGAGTTCAAACAAGATTACATACTTCAAATTTATCTTCGAATTGTGAACATATGGTTCAAGGGATACATATACGAAATCAACAAAT
The DNA here is from genome assembly GCA_004115045.4 of Sinella curviseta. Classification (NCBI taxonomy): domain Eukaryota; kingdom Metazoa; phylum Arthropoda; class Collembola; order Entomobryomorpha; family Entomobryidae; genus Sinella; species Sinella curviseta. The sequence goes on along the minus strand of CM023201.3, from coordinate 2,737,036 downwards.
CTCTTTTTTAGATAACGTCATCCTGTACATTTTTAGGACACTGATATGATGACTTTTGAAAGTGTAGAAGAAAACAGTCGCATTCAAACACATGTTTGACTCAAGAGGCATTTTTTACGTGAAGTTGTGAGTGAATAGATTTTCGTATGTGTTATAATGTAATAGTGCTTCGTATACGTATCCTTCAATTGACATTCATAGACCCATAATTACTATTATAATACACGTTAAGAATACCATAGCTAAAATACATGGCCACGCATTACATTGACTTTATTGCTATTCACTGCTACAGTCTCTTGTTCCAATGGATTTTTATGGAGTTGACCGAACTAATTAGGGCACTGTTGTCTCCAAATTAAAAAGTTTTCTATGCGACTAAATGAATATATAAGGACTCACTAATGACTAATTGCCTATAACACTCAAGCGCCAACCATACAATTGCAGTGCATAGTCACGGATTTTCAGTGTTGTTTTTTGGAGTATAACCATGGAAATAAATTGTGATATATTTTCTTTGTGCACTAACAAACTTCCACGGGCACATCTATAATAGCTACAAATTTGTGTGCGATACTTGAAACAGGTTCAAATGTACAGCGTGAGACCTCCCCACAGCCATCATGTTCAAGTGTATCGATTATTCCCATATTGATTGCTTGTGTAGCAACATTGAAATTTAATCACTTCTGTAACAGATATATATCATCAGATTATGGTAAAACAACAGGATGAAAAGATAATTATTTCGTACATAACCAACTTAAAAGCAATTATTTTCTTTGCTGATTGGTTATGAAACGATGGAACAAACAAGCTGATACCGTCACCAAAGATATTAGAAGATGTAAGCCCCTCCCGAAATGTTAGCTGAAAACGCGCAAAAAAACATGACACGTATAGTAGGTTAAAGCACAGTGTGATAAACGTCGACCAGGAAAAATATTTCCAACGATCTGCTTTACTATTTAACAATACATTATTGTTGGGAATAAATGATAACGTTTTGTGCTGCTCAGCTACCCAAAATAAAAAAGTGCAACAAATTGTCGCTGTGAATTAAAGAACTCGTAAATTCTCACTGTTTGCTTTAAAAAAATTAATAGATAACGCCATAAGAATTATTTTACATCAAATCAAGAAGCTACATGAAACAGAACTGTATTACTTATGCATATAGCCAGCAAGTCTTCGGATTCCATCCATCAAATCTATCTACGGATTGTGAAAAATCTGTGAAGGAACATGTGTACACGAAATTAATGTAGATTTTGATGGAACTCTTTGTCGATTGTGACTCTTTGTCAAGCGCTGACGAGAATAGTCAGATAAAATGTCTGAGTCATCCGGCATTATTTTCGTGACGTTGTGAGTGAATAGTTTATTCGTGTCTGTTTCCTTCAAATGCAATCCGTAGCACATCATTACTATTACCTCAAACTTTGCCACTAACATGACTAAATTATGTGACCGTGCAGAACACTGACTTTATTGCTATTCGGCGCTACAGTCGTTTGTTCCAGCTTGATTTGTATTTCATTCAATGAACTAATTCGGACATGACTACATATTAAAAAGATTAATATCTGACTAAATGAACAAACAAATATGCAATGCTGACTAAATACATTGCAGCCACACGCCAAACAAACAATGGAAGTGTATAGTCATGGATTTTCGCTATTGCCTTTTGGAGTATATTCGCGGAAATAATTTGAGACAGATATCCATTGAATGTTAAAGAACTACCATGGGCACTTTCATAGCAACCAATGTTTTGTGGGACATTTGAAACAGGCTCATACGAAGAGCGTAAGACGTCGCCGACGCAATTATGTTCAAGTGTATTGATTGTTCCACTATTGATTGCATATGTAGCAACATGGAAATTTAATCACTTATACAACAATTTATCATCGGATTCATATCATCAGATTATGGCAACACAACATGATGAAAAGATAATTACTTCTTACATATCCAGATTAAAAGCAATTATTTTCTTTGATGATTGGTTACGTGACCATGGAACAAACAATTTTTCCTACTGTCGTCGTAGATATTGGAATACATAACAGTCGTCACGTAATGTTATCAGAAAAGGCGCAAAAAACATTACACGTAGTATAGATTAAAACACAGTGTCGCAAATGTTGATCAGTGGACGAGTTTTTTACGGTCCGCTACATTACTTACATAATTATAATGATTTGTGCTGCTCAGTTACCCGAGATCACTGATAAGTGTGCTTTGGTTAGGACACGAACGATTCTTGCGTTTATTTAATATCGCAACGCAGGTGACAGTAAAATGTACAATCAGAAACAATAGCGTAGCTGACGATCCTGCTGCCGAAAAAAAATCAACATCATAGAGAATAGATTTATTTCATCACCATTGCCTCGGGCCTGCATGATATTTTTTTTCTTCAACATTAAGTGCACTTTTCTATACCTGATATATCTGGCTAATTACTGTTTTGAAGTAATCATGAGCACTCAGCTGCATCGTTTGATATTACTTCCTGTCATAACATTTACCCTATTTCTGATACCGGTTGCCCCCATTGAATTTGAAATTACTTCTTTCGAGGAATTAACTGAAGCTGAACGTTTAGGATGGAAAGCAAGATATGAATCACTCGCAAAGGTTCGACAAAGTCTTAACCCTCGGTTCACTCGTGACATTTTGCTGAACGTCACGCGTTTATTCAAATCGTTACCAATTCAGCGCTGCCTTATGGTAATTGATAACTATCCGTATGCTGATTTGTTCACCTCCACCTTCGCTATATTTTTACGACGTCCACAGCTGATAGCATTGCGGTCGCGGATTGGAGAATGGTCCAACTGGTACGCTATATGGGCACCGTTTGGATTCCTAGACGCAAACTATAGTATAAATACATCCGGCAAACACATAAAATGTCACGTGTCAAATTCATTAGCTGGGCTGTCGGAAGCTGAGTTTTCTGATCACTGCTTGCGGCTAAACTTTTTTCGTTATGCGGCTAAATCAAAGCCCTGGAATTGTCAGGTTCAAATTTCAATCCAAATACCATCAATTGTATTATCGCATATGCCCTTCTTGCGGATGCTTCGGTTTAATGTTGGAATTGCCATTCGGAAATACTTCGAAATGTCGGAACAATCAATGGTGCCGCAACTCCGATTTCTAGTAAATCATGAGCTAGACCTCCTTACAGAAAAGAGTTTGACGGAATACGCAATACCGGACTCAAAGGGGCCACGTCGGTATGCTATTATGGATGGTCGTAAAATTGAACCGTCTTTACATAACATATTGACCATAGTGGTAACATTAACGTCAGATGGGAAGAACACATTGGGCGCTATACGTTTTCTTTCCATGAACTGGAAATCTGCGAACGATTACGATATTCTAATAAAATTGATAGCCATAGACTTCATTTCCTTAAAACAATTGATGTTAACGTCTGGTGATGAAATCGAAACTAGGTGGAGCTTATATTATGGTCACTTTGTAAGTGCAACCTTAAGCAGAACCATGTTTAAGTTTATGACGAAAGTAAAGCAATGCAATAATAAGTTTTCTGGATATTACAAACAACTCAAACTTTTGGGTAAGGTTAAAGTTGACGACATGTTAGCAAATGGGGTCGCGTCACTTCTACTAGCTATTTTATCTAATGCTACTTTTCCGATGGAGGGCGGAATTTGTAGAAACGGTGAAGCAACGTCGTTGTCGAAAATTAGATGGAAAAGTGATCATGCCATAAACGTGCATGTGTCAACTAGTAACCTCTCAATCAATTATAGACTCGGATATAAAGAAAGTATAAACAATTTGGTTTTTGTTAGCTGCGGCGGCGACAAGGGTAAGCACATGTTTGGACTTGATGAACTAATGAATGTCTATGAATTGTCCGTTTGGGTGTTTATGCTATGTACCGTGTCTGGTCTAGCATTAGTGTATCCTCGACTCGCAGCTATTAAATCACTCAAACCTGGAGATATTATTCATCACTTATTTCCGTTTATCAAAATACTTTTGGAACAAGGGAATCCATTCCCGTCGTGTGCAATTAATGATATCCATTTCCGTCCAGTTGCAATTGCGGTGATGTTGGTCGGGATAGATTTGAGCAACG